>JBAWJQ010001962.1:0-98067 GCA_037783105.1 Bactrocera zonata | reverse complement strand
AGAGGCATGTTATTATTTATTATCGGTTAAAACTTCGTAATAGAAACTGGGGTCCATATATTCAGTATATGGGGGTTGAATAGTTTTGATCCGACATGGAGCATTTTTGGTCAAAAGATGATCTCAAAAGCACTTTTCGTGTAAAGTTTTATCCAAGCAATGTAATTGGCTCTTGAATTTAAAATTGTGTTATAGGTGAAGTAGGCATGGTTT
This sequence comes from Bactrocera zonata, assembly GCA_037783105.1. Lineage (NCBI taxonomy): Eukaryota > Metazoa > Arthropoda > Insecta > Diptera > Tephritidae > Bactrocera > Bactrocera zonata. The sequence continues at coordinate 97,854 of JBAWJQ010001962.1, read as the reverse complement.
TGTTTGATATCGCCAATTTTTGCTCTGTAATGTTGGAAAGACAACATAATATTAACTACTGAATTCGGTTGAAATCGGTCGAGTAGGTCACAAGATATGGATTTTCGCCTGAATGTGGGCGACCAACTATCCAACTCGACTATTTTAGTTAGGTTAGGGATGTCAAACAAATTTATCCTCAGCGAATTTGGTTATTAAAACTTGAATGGGTTGGGAGATATGCACATTAAACGAATTAGAGGGCCGGGCTACGAGCACTTTTTAATTTGTAATTTAAATACACCTTGCATGACAAGAAACATATATAACAAGTTTCATCAAGATATCTCAATTTGTACTTAAGTTGTCGCTTGCACGGATAAACAGACATGCAGTCACTCAAAATGCAACTCGTCTTGACAGCCTGATCATTCATACATTCGATAGCAAAAAATCCAATTTTTTAAATTCAGGAGTGGATATAACTTCTTAAATTCTATCAAAGTGTTAGATTTTGGGAAAATTGGCGAATTATTTCTCAGCATAGTATCCTTTTGACTCAATATACATACTTAAGCTAGCGGTGTTCCAGCTATTTTTAACCGTCTAAAGGTCTATCAAGTAACCCTCCGTGGCGGCGATGAGATCCTCATTTGACTCAAATTTCTGTCTGTGAAGCGACTTTTTCAACTTTAAGTAAAAAAGCAGTCACATTTCGTAAAATCTGGATAATACCTTGAGTAGAAGTTCGTAACCTAAATCGACTAATTTGGACAAGTCAACGGCAGAGGTATGAACTGTAAAGCCTTGGACTCTGGTCTATACTAGTGGTTCCGTGTTTCATCGATAGTCGGCGGTTTTAACGACGGATAAAGTGGTCTCACGTTTTTACTCGTTGTCTGAAAAGAACAAACATGACATCCACCCATGTATACTAATTGCTTTCTCAATTCCAATATCTCGTTAAGGTTATGACCCACGCGATTTTTTGAGATGCCTACTCTTACAATAATATTGTGTCCCTTTGTACCTGAGCGTGACTTAATAAAAACATATAGTTTGCATAGATATACATATTATATATGGGCCATTCCATCAATTGGCGACATGGTTTTGTACCCGTGGTTCTCCGATTTTGACCAAACTTTAGAATATCATAATATAGACCAATAGAAGAATATCTGTTAACTTTTTAGTGGTCAAAGTTGCTCCGTTGTTTTTTGACGCGCACTTTAAATTGAGATCAAACAAAAAAATGAATTTTTCTTTTATTTTTTAACGACGTCAAAATTGAGTGAAAAAAATTTTTAAGTTATCCAATTTTATGTAAAAAAATCTCAGCTTTCTGATAAAAATGCTTTAAAATCTAAAAAAATTTTCAAAATCCAAAAAAAACATTTTTTTTTTCCAAAAACCCCGTTTTTTGAGCTTTTCCCCCAACTATTTTTCAAAATTGACCTTTCCATTCGATTTCTCGTTAAATTTTACATAAGAATCAGTGTTCAAAAATATGGGACTCTGATCCCATGAACAGCAAAAAAAATGCAAAGTTGTCGCTCAAAATCCAAAAAGAACATTATTTTCCCAAAAATCTCGTTTTTTGTGCTTTTCCACCAACTTTTTTTCAAAATTGACCTTTCCATTCAATTCCACGTTAAATTTTACAAAAGAATCAGTGCTCAAAAATATGGGACTCTGATCCCATGAACAGCAAAAAATGCAAAGTTGTCGCTCAAAATCCAAAAGAACATTATTTTCCCAAAAATCTCGTTTTTTGTGCTTTTCCACCAACTTTTTTTCAAAATTGACCTTTCCATTCAATTCCACGTTAAATTTTACAAAAGAATCAGTGCTCAAAAATATGGGACTCTGATCCCATGAACAGCAAAAAAATTCAAAGTTGTCGCTATACGGCGCATATTTTTATGAATGAAGACAGTGATTTCTTCTTAATTCAAGTCAAAGAATACAATTTACACATTTACCTCTTTCCCACAACCTTCTAAGCGAACACACTGCGCGGTATAGCGACAACTTTGAATTTTTTTTTGCTGTTCATGGGATCAGAGTCCCATATTTTTGAACACTGATTCTTATGTAAAATTTAACGAGGAATCGAATGGAATGGTTAATTTTGAAAAAAAAGTTGGTGGAAAAGCTCAAAAAACCGGGTTTTTGGAAAAAAAAATGTTTTTTTTTTGGATTTTGAAAATTTTTTTAGATTTTGAAAGCATTTTTATCAGAAAGCTGAGATTTTTTTACATAAAATTGGATAACTTAAAAATTTTTTTCACTCAATTTTGACGTCGTTAAAAAATAAAAGAAAAATTCATTTTTTTGTTTGATCTCAATTTAAAGTGCGCGTCAAAAAACAACGGAGCAACTTTGACCACTAAAAAGTTAACAGATATTCTTCTATTGGTCTATATTATGATATTCTAAAGTTTGGTCAAAATCGGAGATCCACGGGTACAAAACCATGTCGCCAATTGATGGAATGGCCCATATACATATCTTTTTCTACAATAAAAAACTGTTTTAAAATAAAAGTTCGTTCCATTAAAAAGTAATTTCGAAATCTCAGTGTAAACTTTCACTTTTCCACACTCATTTCGTGATCCTCTCTTTTCTATTTATAAGATTTTTGCTTATGCCAGAACGATACAATTTGTGCTAATTATTATTACACAAATTATGAAGTTAACGAACCGACCGGCGTCTTTGGTAAATATGTACAAACATAACAGTGCACAGACGGCACTGACACTTGCTTTCTAAAAATAAGAGCCTTCTGCAAGCAGACGCTTACGTACTACATATGACGGTAATGTGTTGATGAGAATTCTTAAAACAAACAGCGGCGACAAGTGCACAAGCAGACATAACATATGTACACATCTACGCAAATCAGCATAATACTAGTGATTTGAAGTAAAACAATTTAACGCCGCCTTTTGATGAACGGTTGAATGACATGTGACCCTTGCTTTGAGTGTTGCATGCTGTCAAACGTTGACGGCTGGCGCTAGAGAGGTTACTAACCCTAAATAGTTGTTCATATAAACATTTCTACGCTCATGTATGCTCTTTCATTTGTATAACTCTCTTTGGGACGTAATGCAAAGCTCTATTTGACTTGCACATTTTCTTAGCCGTTTTTATTGGCTTTAAAAGTCGTTTCTATTTCACTCCCTTTTAACTCAATTGCCATGTCTGTAATATTAAAGAACTGAGAAGAAGAGGCCGAAATGCGTGAGTATGAAGAGCTTGATAAGCTGGCCGACAGGGGTAATGCTCGAAAATTCTACGAAAAGATGCGGCGGCTAACTGAAGGTTTCAAGACCGAAGCATACTCTTGTAGAACCCCCAAAGGTGATCTAGTGACAGACGAACAGAGCATGCTTAAATTACGGAGGGAACACTTCTCCAACCTGCTGAATGGTAGTGAACGCACAATGCCTGGAGAAGGCGAACCCGATTCCCCAATCGATGACGATGGAGCAGACGTTCCATTGCCCGACCATGAATAAGTTCGAATAGCAATTATCCGTCTGAAGAACAACAAAGCAGCGGAAGCCGATGGATTACCGGCCGAGCTATTCAAACACGGCGGCGAAGAACTGATAAGGAGCATGCATCAGCTTCTTTGCAAAATATAGTCGGACGAAAGCATGCCCAACGATTGGAATTTAAGTGTGCTATGCCCAATCCACAAAAAGGAAGACCCCACAATCTGCGCCAACTACCGTGGGATAAGCCTCCTTAATATCGCTTATAAGGTTCTATCGAGCGTATTATGTGAAAGATTAAAGCCCACCGTCAACAAACTGATTGGACCTTATCAGTGTGGCTTTAGACCTGGCAAATCAACAACCGACCAGAAAAGACCCGTGAAAGGAGAATTGACACACACACAAAGCTGTTTTCGACAACACGAACAGGAGCTGCCTCTATGCCGCAATGTCTGAGTGTGGTATCCCCGCAAAACTAATACGGCTGTGCAAACTGACGTTGAGCAACACCAAAAGCTCCGTCAGGATCGGGAAGGACCTCTCCGAGTCGTTCGATATCAAACGAGGTTTCAGACAAGGCGACTCCCTATCGTGCGACTTCTTCAATTTGATATTGATATCATCGGCCTCAATACCCGCGCCGTTAGTTCTGCTTTCTCCAGGCTGGACAAGGAAGCAAAACAAATGGGTCTGGCAGTGAGCGAGGGCAAGACGAAGGAAGGATCTCTCTGAGCCGACGAAATATCTCCTGTCATCAAACAAACAGTCGTCGCACTCGCGACTTGGCATCACGTCACTGTTGACAGTCATAATTTTGAAGTTGTAGATAGTTTCGTATATTTGAGAACCAGTGTAAACACAATCAACAACGTCAGCCTGGAAATCCATCGCAGGATAACTCTTGCCAACAGGTGCTACTTCAGACTGAGTAGGCAATTGAGAAGTAAAGTCATCTCTCAACGAATAAAAACCAAACTCTATAAGTCACTCATAATTCCAGTCCTGCTATATGGTGCAGAGGCTTGGACGATGACAACAACTGAAGAGTTGACTTTGCGAGTTTTCGAGAGAAAGTTCTGCGAAAGATTTACGGCCCTTTGCGCGTTGGCCACGGCGAATATCGCATTCGATGGAACGAAGAGCTGTGTGAGATATATGACGACATTGACATAGTTCAGCGAATTAAAAGACAGCGGCTACGCTGGCTAGGCCATGTTGTTCGAATGGACGAAAACACTCCAGCTCTGAAATATTCGACGCTATACCCGCCGGGGGAAGCAGAGGAAGAGGAAGACCTCCACTCCGTTGGAAGGACCAGGTGGAGAAGCACCTCGCTACGCTTGGAATATCCAATTGGCGCCACGTAGTGAAAAGAAGAATCGACTGGCGCTCTGTTGTTAACTCGGCTATAATCGCGTAAGCGGTGTCTACGCCAATTAAGAAGAAGAAGAGAAGTGTGTAATCGCACGACTTTAACAATTCGTTTTTTGGTATTTTCAAGTGATGTTTAATCCGACATATCCTAATAAAACTTTTCAACCTTTGAAATAAGACTTGTGTTTCTTAAATTTAGTGCCTTTAGTTTTCTGGTCTTTTCGTTTATTTCATTTACACTGTTTCATTAAATCTTAACATGTTTTCTAATTTGTCAATGTGATTCCGATCATTCAGTTTGTACGGCAGGTATATGCTATAGTGAGTAAAATTTCATTTTGATATCTCAAAAACTGAGGGACTAGTTTTCGTATATACAAACACACAGGCGGCTAAATCGATTCAACTCGTTATCCTCTTCTTCTCTATTGGCATTAACACCGCTTACGCGGTAATAGAGTGTTTACAACAGCGCGCGAGTTCGTTTATTTTATAGTCTCCGACATCTCCTTCTAGGTGTAACAAACTTTCTGTATACTTTATACAAGTATATCCTGTTCGGGATATATTAATCCGAAGATTGTTGTCGGTTTGGCTTTTATTCCGTCCATTAAACTTTATTAGACTTCTTAGTTAAGAAACAACTGGCCAATTTTAGCCAAATTGGGTATACCGCTACTTTGTATTTGATCTTTCTTATACATCCTTCTATATCTTCTCGGTGTCCCAATATACCAAATATGGTATAATAATTTTTTTATTGTCAAAGACTTTAGATCCTAAGGAAAATATCCGAATAAATAAATATTTTCAACTCATCCGAACAACATTGAAAATTGAAACATTTGTTACATCGAGAAGACCTACCAACAGTGTGAAAATGGATTAAATCGGAAGATAACCACGCTACCTCCTGATCTAACGGTACTGTTAAACACTACTAAAAACTCAATTAATCAGTAACTAAATAGTATGCCGGCGACAATAAACTTTGCACCCGAGATGATATGAGAGGGCTTTATGTTGACCGGTGTGAAAATTGGGCGGTGGGCATCCTTTTTGATGAAGTCACATATCTCGGGACCCGAACGGCCGATTTCTGTGATATCTTAAGAATACAGAAAAAAAATTTTACAAAAAAATATTAAAAATTAAAATAATTAGAGGGGGGAGAGACAGGTGGAAAAAAATGGCGCATACTGGTGACATTGATCCTGACTCTCCTGGTGGTCTGAAAAAAAAATCAAAAAAAATTCTTAATCAGTAAGGATGCTGTTATAGTCCGTTATAGACTGCCTGAAAATAAAAATAATTTTTTACGCTTTTTTTTTGAAATTCCTGAATTTTTTTTAAATATTAAAAACAAAAATTTTGACTGGTAGGAACGATAAAGGATTATATGAAGAAGGTTCACACAAAATTTCAAGTACTTATATCGGTTGTATAGAACTTGAAATAATACAGGTACCGTGTGGAAAAAAGTAGTTTCGAGAAAAACGCGTTTAAAGTTTAGGAGACAATTCTAGTAACGGACGTCGCTTCACAAAATCCGCTGTATCTCCGAAAATAAGTCGAATTTTGAAAAATCCTTCCAAGGTCATATTTTTGAAAGTCTAAACTTTAAATATATGAAAGAAAAATCGAATTTTTAAAAATTCTAGAGTAGTATACCCTCTTAATATCACGGGATAAAGTTTTCAATAATAGTATCTTTAAAGTATGCCACCTTATGATCAAAAATTACAGAATGTGTTTTACTCATAACAGCATATCTCTTTGCCTAAACTAGATATAATTGGGCGAAAACTTGATATAACTACATATTAACAGGATTTCCGATCATTCGGCTGACTTCATATGAATGATGATTGTATGTTGTATGTAAACCTGTGAACATTTTTTTAGTATATGTCATGATAATAGTTTATAGATAAAATCAGGTCGATACTACTCCAACTTCCATATAGTTACTACATATCGTCATCTAAAATGCAAAATAACGTATGGTCAAAAAATTCGAAAATGACTGTTTTATTGATAACGATTCACTACTTCAAATTACATACATATTTCCAAAATTTTAAGATTTTGCTATCAGATATAACCCAGATTTAACCAATTTTTGTTTCACTCATTTTCCATTTTAAAAAACAAAGTTCAATGTAATTTGTAATTTGTAAATTTTCAATTTAAAAAGTCAATAAAAAAACGGCTTGATATTTTTCAAAGGTCTAACATTTATTTAAAAGGTTGTTTTATGAAATTTATTTGTGGAAAAAAATTTTGGACAAATGACCACCACGGCTGAGTTTACAAGTAGCTTATCCGATCCACCCAATTTTGGAGTACTTTCTCGATGGTTTCAGGCCTTATGGCAGCTACAGCAGCTTGAATCTCGTATTTTAGATCTTGAATTGCTTCTGGATGGTTGGCGTAACATTTATCTTTAACAGCTCCCCACAGAAAATAGTCTAACGGAGTTAAATCGCAGCTTCTGGGAGGCCAATTCACCTCACCTCTTTTGCTGATTATGCGATTTTCGAAGATAGTGCGTAAAAGATTGAGTGTAGCGTTTGCTGTATGGCACGTAGCGCCGTATTGTGCCCCAAATGCGGCAATTCTGCTTGTTAACGTAACCATCGAGGTGGAAATTAGCCTCGTCCGAAAAGATGATTTTTCGGTAAAATTGACTACCCTCGGTTTTTTTTCAATATTTCCCAGTTTTCTTCTAGTGAATAGCGACCCATTTCGTAAATTTTAGACTTTTTACTGAATATCTGTCAGTTTCCGAATGGTATTTGACGTTTCCAATGTCGAAATATAGATAATTGAATTTTAAAACGTTAGATGGCCCCACCCGTTACCATAAAATGCAAAAACTTGAAAAGGAAATTGAGGCTCTTATACATAGAAAAATTAATGTTTTTCAATGAAATCTTATATTTGACGATTCCACTATCTTTTCCCATATTCCTTATTATGTACCTATAAATTTCTTATTATGTTTTATTCTCCTTCCTTGCAGAATTTACGAGACTTTTACTTTAAAGTGATGAACATCCACAAAACTGAGCATACTTACAAATATATATTAGCGAAGCAACAGCAAGCAAACTACAATGTCAACAACAAATATATGCAAAAGTTTAATACACACATACATATATATTTACAACAGTGCAGCATACTCAAGTTACATAAGTACTAAGCAGAAATATGTTTAATATCGAACTCTTCTTGACAAAAACAAAAACTACATAAATAAAAAAACACAATTTTGTAAGTTTGTCGGCGTTTATCTGCTGGACCAGAAGCAAGCTAAGCAGCAGCGGGAGGGTGGTGCAACAACAAACAAACACATACATATAAAACATATGTATAGGTATGGCTGTTGGAAGAGGACCACAAAAGTCACAAAAGATTAACATTTTAGTTAATAGGTTGTTAATTTAAAGCATTAAATTTATTTATGTATAGTTTCACACATACAAAACAAAAAAAACACCAACACACAAACAATGATAAACACATATACCTATAGTTAGTTTAAGTTAATTTTTAATTGTAATAAAAACAGTACAGTAATGTGAAAGTGAATAGCAGCGTTTTGTAAAGAATTTAAGATTTTGACATTTTGTTATAAAATTATGAATATGAAATTTAATTAAAATATAACAAGTTAAAAATTAAAGAAATTATTCAATTATAAAGTCTAAATTAATTGCATGGAATTTTACAGATTCGTAAGAAATATAGAAAAACAAAATAATTCGTATAAGTCTGAGCGCGAGAGTGATAAATTTTTGTGTTAAGGGTGCTGCAAAATAAATGTTTCAAAATTCAGCTATGTGAAAGCTAAAAAATGTGTATTTGAAAACAAAAACAAAAAACTGTTCAGATGATGATTTATGTACCGATGCAAGCTAAAATAAATAAGATATATATGTATATGCAACAAAATGTAATGCAATTTGCAACAAAATTAATTAATATTTACAAGAAAAACTAAAAAACTTCAATTTTCCATATTGTCTTACCACAAAAACAAAAAAAAAACTAAAAACACCTGAATTAAATTTTAAAACTCTTACTATTCTTAATTAACCGTTTTCTAAAGCTCTATAACTCACATTTGTGTGTGTATGTATATGAATATGTGTACATACATACAGACAAGTTATATGTATACATACGTATTCGTATGTTATCTAATATGTGCATTATTACTTAGCTTTGTTCGAAACAAACTTAATTATATGCATACAAATAAATATACAAGCATAAACATACTTAATCCATACATACAAACATACAAATATGTTATGTATTTTGGAAATGGCATAGAAATTAAAAAAAGAAAAGAATATTTTGTAAAGTTATTTGAATAAATAAAAAGATAAATAAAATTAATTGTTGATTATAAACCAACAGATAAATTTATTTTTTAGAGTGTTTTTCTTTTGTCATACCATACTCGAACGAAACTGCGAAGAGAACAAGTCATTTAAGTCTTAATATACCGATAAGTACTTAGACTACAAAAGACATGGAAATATTCGAAAAAATTGTTTTTCAACCACCTACCACCTCCTATAAATATTTCAAAACGAAACTCGCACGGAACCAAACCTGGCGAATGCGGTTGATAGGGTAGCAAATCGAAAACGGATTCGACCAATTTGGCTGTGCGACTGCGAATATTTGAGTCGATGTGCTATCATGAGAGAAAAATATTTTTGTTTTAAAACTTTTTTGTCAGATGGCAGAGTTTTTTCTGCAATTTGGCATCGATTTGACCCAATAATTCGACTTAGTAAAGCCCTGTGACATCAAAAGGGGTCTCTCATCCGAGGCTGATTGTTGGTTTTCATTGGGGGTGTTTTTTACGTGGCGGATCCCAAACCCAGCGCACAACCCTAAGTTGTGCTTTTCGCCTTCTCAGTTTAGCTCGCCTTCAAACGGATGTTCTTAGGCTACCCAGAGGATACTTGGTCAAAGACCGGAAGTCGTGAGCTGCTTGAGTCATATGTAAAAGAATCGTTTCTGGCCACTCCCAAGTGAATGGCGATCAGAGAACTTTCCTCACTTGCGTGAACTTCTACACATGACTCCATCCTCCATTGCTATAATCGCGTAAGCGGTGTCTACGCCAGTAAAGAAGAAAGCCCTGTGACTTTTAAGTCGATGTATATCACATCCTATGAGTCCCAGAAAACTGTGGCCAACGCATTTCCGGCCAATAAGACAGTCTCCTTCGAAGCAGTTTCGCCAGACGAACTCCACCGTTTCGACTGTCCTTTAAGTGTGCAAAAAGGGATCCCTGTTTCGTTGACGATTACAGCACGACTTAAAAACTTCTTAGGGTTGCCCAAAAACAATGTCAAATACTGCATTGGTCTTACTCGGCTACATACTTGTACATATATATAAACGGTGATACATTTCGAGGCTCCCTGCTTTTTTAAAGAAAAAACACAGAAACTTTAGATTTAATGGGCAATGTTTATTACTATTTGAAAGAACATTCTTTGGCATTTATTTTTTTGAAGTTTATCTCTTTCAAATGTTAGCCGCGGGTACGCCTCATATGGTCCATCCGTTGAGTTCAATTTTCGAAGTATTCTCTCAATTGAGCGGCTTCTCAATAAATCCATTGATTGATGCGATTTGTAGAAAATGCGCAGTCTTGTTGAAACCAAATGTCGTCGAGATTACGAGCTTCAATTTCAGGCATCAATTATTCGGTTATCATGGCGCAATAACTGTAACCATTGACGGTTACGTTCTTATCGGAATCATTTTTGAAGAAATATGGACCGACGATTCCACCGGCTCACAAACCTCAATAAACTATTGTTTTATCTCGATGCAATGACAGCACTTGAATCTCTTCAGGTTGCCCATCGTCCCAATTGGGCAATTTTGCTTGTTTACATACGCATTGAGCCAGAAATGGAACAAAGTTTGTCTCGGAAAGGTCGGATCTTCTTGGAACTTTTCAAGATTCCATAGAGCGAAGCGATGTCGCTTGGGAAGGTTGAGTGGCTTCAGTTCTAGCGTAAGCTGTATTTTGTACGCTTTCAATTTAAGAATCGACTCTCCACGGTATTAGTGACACTTTCAGTTACGGCTGCTATATTTCTTCACTGCGTGCTTTACGTAGTCTTAGTCTATTCCGACGAATATTATCCAATGAATGCTGGGTCTCAAGTTGTGTGATGGTGTTGCGAATAGAACGCTCAGTAGGCCAATTATGTCGACCATAAGTTGAATGAAGCGCGCGAAACACGTTCTTTACAGAATATGAATTTTCGTAATAAAGTTGAACGATTTGTTAACATGGTTCAGGCGTAGGCCTTTCCAGGATGGAATACCAAACAATACTAAACAAATATAACATAACTTGACACAACTCTACTTTCAACACCCGTTATATTGCGAAAATTCAAATATAGCTGTACCAATACAAAATCGTGAATGTTTATTTAGATTTTGATCGTGAAAATGACTTGTCAAATAAAATTGTTTTTCATGCTGGAACTTGAGTTCCAAGAGCGACGTTTTGGGGAGAAAAGGACGTAAGCAAAATTTCATATCGATATCTAAAAAACTGAGCAACTATTTCGCCTATATGATCATTTATATATACACTTTATAGAGCGTTAAAAATCTCGTGATCAAAGGATCAAAATATTTGTATGTTCAGAAATTTGTAATTTGAATCATACACAAAGATAAAAGTGGTCAAAAATATTTAAAGCATTAAAGCATAAACTCTTCTGTGTAAAAGTGAAATATCGAATGAATCAAACTACTTTGTTCTGAACTCTGCTATAATATTTAAGAAAAAATAATAGATAATAATTTTTTTTTATGTTCGAAACGTCGTATTATGTGAAATAGACATCAAAATTTGCTTTTAATTTCTGTTACATATATATTTTCGAGTGCGTTGTTTGCAGCAAACAAAAATTCGCTAAAATATATTAATCTATTAATATTTGTATAAAAACTGCAAATAAAATTGCAACGCCGTGTTTTTCAGTGGAATTTAAATATAAAAAATAACAACTAGAGTCAGCAATGGCTGACGAAAAATCCGAAAAAAAGGAATTTGATATTGAAGATGAACATTTAGAAAAAATTGAAAGATACAAGGAACCAGAAAAACGTTTCCCGGCTGGGGAGTCGGTAAGTTTGTAAAAATAAATATACACATTTTAGAGCAGGTAAATTGTGCATAAAAATTTTACAACATAATAAAGTAATAAAAAACTATTGTAACTTTAATTAATTGACATAACGACAAGAAAGCAAAATTATATATATTAAATATTATAATGCATGTATTACATTTTGTAATCAAACGTTTCTGTTAATATTCACATTTATCGCTGACTGAAACTACCGTATTTTATTATTTTAACTCGTTGAACGTACCTTGCGTTCTGACGTAACAACCACACTTTGACATTTGTATCGCATGTACTACATTTTCGTTCTCCGCGGAAAATTTCTTTTTTTAAGCCGTATGTAAAGAACAGGGATAATGGGATGCCCAACTTATTCCAGTGTGAGAGCGCCTCAAAATAAGCGTTTTTTATAACATTTTCCATTATGGCCAGATTGAATAAAAAAAGAATTTTTGGGCATTTTAAATTAAAACACCCAACATTTATTACGATTGCAAATTATTATATATTGAACTTCTAATATTGGCGAAACAATTTAAATCTTTTTTTATGATTTTATGGTATATTAACACTTTCGATCTTTCAGTACTTAATAAGGTGAATTAAGCCTGTTTTTAATCATTTATAATTGAAAATTAATTCTAAAGTGCATCAAATTACAAAACGCTTCAAGAAATATATTTAAATTTCGCATTTTATTTGATTTTCATTGTTTTAAATTTTTATTAGCGATCTTGAACGGCGCAAACAAATTCCTCCGTTCATATATATTTTTGGTATAATTTCAATCTGGCCGTTCCAGTCATTCCAATTACAAACGTCAAAACCTCTTCAATCCAGTCAACTGTCAAAGTTTAGGTGGTTTTGACGTTTAGCAATTGTTCTCTCACTTCCAGTGAGAGAAGAGTTGGACATCTCTTTATCTCTGGTAAAGAAAGTGCGTGTGGTTTTTCACTAGTTGTGTACATATATGGCGGACTAAGAAAATCGATTATATTTTCCACTTAAACGCAATAGTATATTGATACGAATATAAACGCAAATTGAATAAATTCATAATCCGGGTGATCCTCGTGTTTTGGTTTCGGTTGTTTTACATTTTCTTATTATTTCCGTGCTTTGCAAAGGAATTTTAGCTGATTGGTTAGAAGCAGTCACTTGAAATTATATCAAGCTGTGCTTTTAAAATACAATAAAGCATATTTCCAAGTATACATCCATTCTTCCACACATACCGTAGAGCGACGTAGGAATACGTCGCGTAAAAAATAGCAAAAGTGGATTCCGTAAAGATTGAAGATTTAATGGATTCTGATCCTGATATCGAAATCATCGAAAAGGATAGCGGAATGTCATCATTGGGTGGAAGCAAGGACGAAACACCAGAACGACGGGCAATTGAAAAAGTTGTAAGCATTTTACTCCTAAAGCACAACGAACTCAAAGGAATATAATTCAAGATTCATAAATGCTTTCGAAAGATCGAAGAAAAATTAAATACTCATGAACAACAAGATTTCTAGTATTTTTTTTTTTATCATACTAAAGAAGTCAATATGTTATATTTCACTTATTGTGCATAGAAATAATTGTGTGCATCTTTTTTTGTTACAGACGGCGCCTAAAAATTCAGATGACGAAAACTATGACGACGTAAGTTTGTTAAATGTATATTTATTTAAGTTTCTTTCAAATAATTACCGAAAAATCAATCATGTTTACAGCAACCATTTGCATAACCTCACTTTGATTAGGCAATCATACTGTACATACCTGCACATAAACCGTTTAATTTAATTAACTCTTATCAGTGACATTAAATATTTTTTTGCCGCATACAAAACAATGAGACTTAACTCAAACTTTCATAAAGATATGAAAAAATACTAACACTAAATATGAAGTTATCTTGTTACAATACTTTCTGAAATATGTTTTATTATGAACCAAACCGCAATAATGCTACACCTATTTTGCAGGAGCCAGATGAAACTCTAGGCGAACGTCTTTGGGGCCTTACAGAAATGTTCCCAGAACCGGTACGACGGTTAACTGGCAAAATGGTCGATCTTACAACCACCAGCATCAAGGGTCTCTACTCATTTTCGTGCAATGCTTCCTGGATCTTCTTTACGAGTTCAGTTATTTTGTTTGCACCCGTCATATTTGAAACGGAACGCGCACAAATGGAAGAGATGCAAAAGTCCCAACAAAAGCAGGTGCTACTAGGTCCAGGTACGGCGATGGACCGTGCTGGTCCACCACCATCGTTACCACTTATTCGTTAAGTTCGTACAACTTCTACTAATAAATTTGTAAGAAAAGAAAGAAAATACCCCGCAAATCAAAACAATTAATCCTCTTCAAATTAATCAATAACAGCAATAGGACAGAGGAAAATTCCTGTAACGCGTTCATCGTTTATTGATAAACAAAAATGCAATTTTCTTGTAGACGTAAAATAAAATTAATTACTATTGAAAATACTTAAAGTGTTTATATTAAACGGAAACGTAAACTTTATATATAGATAACTACAAACTGTCATGTTATTAACGTACTAATATGAGGAGAGCCAATTTCGGCAAAATTTAAATTAAAACGCTATCCAATTACATAAAAATTATCAAACATAACGACAATGTTAAAACTAAATTGCGCGCATTAATAAATATATTGTATTTATAAAAAACATAGAAATGAAATACAGAAGTAAAACACTGCAAATTTAAGATTACACACTTAACAATTGGACACTGGTGCAAAAATGGCTAACGAAATTGGCATTGTTTTACAAGATCGTCTTATGCAAACACATTTAAATCCAGTGGATGTGTAGATTGTCGCATAACCGACGCCATTACACCTTCGCTGTCAGTTATACGGATATTCGTATTGCTTCGTCGATATTTGTGCCAATATTTTTTATCATTCAATGTTGAAATGACATAAATTTTTTGGTCGCTTTTCGGAGGTGGCGGCTCGTCATATACTTTACCCCCAGCGCATTCGATAATCTCTAAACAATTTCAATATAAAGCGATCATTAATAAATATGGCTAATTACTTGTGTGACACTTACGTTTAATTTCTGATGGGCGTGGCAAAATGCTAGGGGTTGCTACGAAATCATAGCCCTCAAACAGCTTTTGAGTTCTAGCCAATTCCAATGATTTAAATAAAGAGAATTTATGTCGTTTTTCAAAGTCGTGGTCTCTGAAGAAATGTGTAATTCCACGCGGTACTGTTTTTGTACTATTGAACGATTGCAGCCACTTTGATGTCACAATCGGTATGCCTTTGGCCATAGCAATTAAAAACTTTAGTGTTCGATTGCCTTTATCCATAACTAAAACATCCGCATCAGTGGGATCATTTGCCACGCACCAATTGCCTGAAAATTAATCGAATTGATTTACAGTTTCAGTTGTTTAAGCGAAAATACTAACCCGGTGAGTTTTCAACCAAACTTTGAAATAACTTTGGTTCAACCATAGTCATTGCAATCTGCAAGATACGTGCCTACAAGATAAAACGAAGAATTAATAACTTGCTACAAACATCAGTAGATTATAATAATATTACATTGCTTCTCAATTTTTTGCTTTCCTCAACCGATGGTTCCCCCGTACTACGTTTGTGATTATGATCTTTTGCAGAGGTTTTAGATTCCGGTTCGTTATTTTCAAGCACCTTACTAGTATTTGACACATTGGCTGAAGTTTTGTCATCTTTACCGTCGGAATTATTTTTTCCCCGTTTTTCGACTTCTCGAGCATTCTTTTTTGATGCACCGCGCGATGAGGATGTTGATTTTGTCGACGTAATACTTTCTTGAGAATCGGTTTTGGAGCGTGAGCGAGTAACGCGTTCTAAAAATAAAAATTTATATTTAAAAATAGTATTAAAGTATGTTATTTTAACTGACTTTTACTGATTTCTGGTTCATCTGTATTTTCAAGTTTCGGCAGTTTCGCTGGTGTAGGTCCAGCTGTTGAACAGGTTGCTGTATCATTATCCCTATCACTAGTTCTGGACTTAAATCTCGTTATTCTTCTTGTAGGTGCCTCTTCAATTTCATCTGTATTTTCACCTTTTGATGATACATTTTTGGTCGGCTTCTTATGTTTATCGTTTTTTTCTACTTCTTTTTTGTGATCAACTTTTCGTGATCCCGCACCTATTTCATGTTTGCGTTCATCTTTCTTTGAAATATTTTTCGTTGACTTCTTACGTTCTTCTCTTTTTTCATCTTCTTCAACGTGCTTATTATTTCTTCCACTACTCCGTCGATTGCTTGAAGATGGTTCAACCTTTCCATCGGTTTTAGACTTTTCCTTAGTTGAGTTTTTAATTGACGGTGGTGAAATTTTTGGTTTCTTTACATATGATTTTTCTTCCAATTTCTTATCCGTTTTTTCCAAAATCGCCTCCTCGTTAGCACTTTTATCTTTTTTGTTGCTACTAACTTTTTTAGCATCAACACGATCTTCCTGTTTAATCATAGGACTTTTTGCCGGAACATATTTCGTAAGAGGCTGTTTTTCTTTCACATTACACAGTAGTTTGTCAAAATCTTTAGAGTCTTTTCTTTTATCCAATTTGTTTAACTCCAGTGATTCCTCCTCAGAATCAGATCCAAATAGGCTACGTTTATGAGTAGGCATTTTAACATGTTCCTCAGAAAGTAAATCAAATTTTTCACAAATCCATTTAGGTGTACATAAGAGCGATTCTTCAGCTTCCGATTGTGAACTGTTTATACTAGAAGTACTTCCTTTAGCTCCTTTATTTATTTTATTTAACTTTGGCTTTTTGAATAAAGCTTCGTCTCCTTCTTTTCTTGCAGAACCGTTAACTGTTTCGTTGGAAAAGTTACCATCACTTTTTGCTTTTGCCTTAATTTCATTTGGGGTTACTGTTAAATTGAACTTTGGTCTCACCGCAGGCTTAGTTGACTTATCATTTGGTTCTGTTTTATTACAAATTTTTGATTGCCTCACTGAATCATTCAAATTACTTGTAAATATTTGTGTGGGCGCCAACAAACTGGTATTCTCCTGGATATTTTCAATTGTAGTCGTTGCGCTCTTATCAAAAGATCTAGAAGCTACTAAATTTCCTTCTGCAAAAGGCAACCAATTTGTTAATAAAAAAAATACAAAATGTCTTTATTTTACCTTTAATTGGTGCGAAAACCTGTGTTTGTTCCAGACTGAAATCTGTGTTAGCAATATTTTCTTTTCCGCTTAATGATAATTCTTCGCCAGTATGGGTGACGCCAGTCACTTTATCAGCTGGTTGCTTTGATATTGGCACAAATACCTGTGTGGCCATCATATCGACTTCCTCCGCATATCCATCACCAGCAATTACTTCATTCACTTGGCCTTCCTTAAGAATGTCTTTTTCAAGATTTTCTCCCGTCGATCCACTAGTATTAGCTTGCATATTAACTTGTGCCATTTCTGGCAAGTCAAATAAATCTGGAGTACAAACATCGTCTCGCTCTGTGCATATCGTATTTTGTGCGGTGTCGTTCGATATTCCATTTTTAGATGTTTGAATGTTCACTGCCTCAATTTCAACATCGCATTTATCAAATTGTGATTCATCTAAAAAAAATTAATTTCGTTTAAAAGAATATTTACATATTAAATTATTTATTACCTTCATCTATATCCATATTCAGTGACACATCAGTCAATATAACTGGTTTGTGTTGAATATTTGGTATGACCAAAGATGAAAGCATTGCCTCATCTTCGTCACCATCTTCAAATAAGTTTTCATTGAAATCTTGAGTGCAGATACGAATAAAATCGCCAGATTTTTGTAAATTTGAATCTAATTCCGAGGCTTCATACGATTGTTCGGTTTTAGAAGGCATTTGCGTTTCAGGTATAAAAGATTCGTCACAGAAACTTTTTCCATCATATGATTGATTTCGTGAAGAACTCAATATACTTGAGTTTTCAATAGAAGCTCTTTGTTTTATGTTTTGAGTTTCAGGAATATCAAAACTCTCATTTCTAGTATCATTCAATAGTGACACATCTGGGGAGCTAAATAAGCGAGTACTCGTGTTAGACAATGAAGATCTTGGCGCTCTTTGAGTCGGTGCCAGAAATGGGTCTGCGAAATTTAAATTCTCTACTTCCTGTAATTAAAAATAGATTTTTAATTGTTTAGGCCACCAAAAATATCTTTCTACTTTCCTTCAAGCTTCCACTTAATTCACCAAAGCGCAATTCAGAATTAACATTTATACTTTCCTTGATCATTGGATTCAAACGTTTGTTATTCACAAAAGTTCCGGAAGCACTATATAAATCAAATATATATATCTTACTGCTGGAAACATCGACAATGCAGTGTTTTGTGTCCACACTCTGCAAAAATATGTTTAACTCTTTTATAAATTTTTTCCTAAATAATCTTTACCTGTGATTTTAACGGAATGTCCACACATTGTTTGATGTTTTCCCCATCTTTCCAGCATCCAATCAAATATAATTTTCCTGACACCAAATCATATTGATTGGAATCGACGTCCAGCGTCCATTTCTAACTCAAAATAATATTAAAATGTTAATTAATCGGCAACAAAAGAGCTAACTGTTACCTTTTCAGACATTTCAAATTGGCTGCGCTCTACAACTATAATATATTTTTTATACAATTTTCTATTTTAATGAAATATAGAAAATAAATTCCGCGCCATTTCAATCAAAAAAATCTTATTTATAAAGATGAAAACAAAATAAATCGAAATAATCGATTGTTATTCTCCTTAGAAGTAAAGACTGCAGGTCGCCACACAATATTTTATTAGGGGTGTCCTCACAAGATTAAAAACTTTGTCTCAAAGTGGCGATTGTTAAAGGAGGAAATAAAGATATGTATTTACAGTAATTCAACTGCTGTGTATTTATATTAAGTAATTTTCTTTAAATAATTTAATTAAAAACTATTATTAGTTTTGCAAATAATCGATTAATTGACTCAAAAAGACCATAATGTATCTACTTTCATTTATATATTGATACATACAGGATATTAGTAACTGAGTAATAATAATTTCCACTTCTAATGTCAATTAAGCAATATTTAATTTACCAATTTATCGTGTCATTACTAATGATTAACGATTAACTTATATTTGTATTATCGAAATGGGTTTGTGAAGTTTGTAATTTACCAATCGCTACGTTGCACTTCTCTATATTAACTAGACGTTTTTGACTTTTCATTGCCAGTGAAAGAAAAAAATCTTATATTTGACGGAAGTTTATAGATTTACAATATTTTAGTTTTTGCATTTTTTACTGATTTTACAAGCGTACTCAATTGAAACATAGAAAATTTAAATTGTGAAAGTTACCACGTCAACATCCGCGATTGAATTGTCAATTTGCAGCGATTTGTGACTTGAATTCAGAAGAAAAAGTAATATGTGCATTTTGAAGGTGCGTAACAAGTATATAACAAAAAAGCAAAAACCGTAAAGTGAAAAAATTAATTCCAAAGGAGTGCAACGTAACAGACGTATAAATGTTTATTTCATCTGAAAAGTCATTGTAATCAAATAAAATAAAAAAGTAAAAAATTAGTTTCATAATGCGAACTCATAGGCTTCGACAGTATTCATGCATATAACCGTGACAAACTGAGGTTATTGCCAGGAAAATAATATTCACCTATGTTTTCAACATATAGTGAACGTTTTTTAATCATTCATACTACCACTCCCCTATGGATGAACTTATCTCATTATTGATCATGCGACAAACTCGGGACTACAACAGCAATAACAACACAATTGATATTTTGGAAATCTCCGACATAGCCCGACTTGCCCTACTTCCTTCCACATCCTCACCCTCACACTAACTTTTGAGCTGGCATTGGCCTCACACTCGCCCTATATATAATTACAAATAAAAATACCAGTTTATTTGGTTGGCTCTTATGCGATGGCCTACGCACTTTTCCTCTTTTTCATATTTATGAGAAAAATCCATTTTCAAAGTGTATGGTATATTCTCCCGTTTCCGTTGCTCTTGCTCTTGCTCTTAGTGGCAACAGCAAAAGTTTTAATTGTGACGAAAAAGATAATTTCCTCAAAGTGAAATAGCTGTGGACACCAGATTTATGTTGCAGATCTTTATTGTAGTTGAAGCAACATAACGGCAGCGCTGTCGACGACATATATACTATAGGTGCATATGTACGTTCATCATGGTGACGCGATGTAAGCATTCGTGGCTATTATTTGTTGTTTTCTTTGCCATCGTCAAAACATCTAACAAATTTTCTTTGTTTCTGCTTGCAATGCTTACGTACACAAAAGCAAAGTAGTCGCAGTCACCAATTCCGTCGTCGGCGCTGGCATCAACCATCTGATTGCTGCTTTAAATTATTTGTTAGCTTCTATTATTGCAATGCGATATTGAAGTACATATACAAAATACCATAAATATTAATATATATACCGCTGCATATATATAATATGTATTATTTATATATAAAAGCTTGTTGATTTCTTGCAGTTATGTACTTACATTTAATCGTTTATGACATGTTCACAATTTGAAACTGAAATATTTTTTTATTTCACAAAGATATCAAATTGAAATTTTATTAATAGTTGCATTAGCATACGCATCTTCTGCTCAGATTTTCTGTGGAGGCTGTCGCTGCTGACGTTGACAGTGATTTTCATTTAATATTTACTGTTCCTTTTCTTTGTAGTTTAGTGTTCATCATGTAATTTGTTCCTTTTTAGGACCGTTATTTTACGTAAATAATTCAATGAAAATTAATATATTAAAATTTGATGCTGTTAAATTGAAAACATTTGCATTTATGAAACATTAATAGAAATTAATATGGTAATTCTAAAAATAGTTCCGTAAGTCCAAAAATACATCTTAACGAGAGGTGGAAAAATAGAATATGTACATTCATGTCTGTGCACATATTTATGTAAAATTAAATATTTCCAAAATTATATGTATTTACTTTATATGCATTTGATAAAAATTATGTTTATTCTCATATTAATATAGGTGCATATTGTACATAAAATATCACATTCACTTGATACACGCATGTAATTACGTACGTGAATTTATCTTCCGGAATCAACTGTTAAAAAGTAGTGCTTTACAGTGACACCACAGCATGTATCTCTTTACATATAAGTAAAGCTAAACATACCAAAAGTAATGAGCGCAGTGATTTCTTAAAAAAAAAAAAAAATAACACATAGATTAAGTTTTATTTTGTGTCATTATTACATACATACATATAAATGTATATTTTCGTAAATATAAACCATTTGCCTTATTATATCACAAAGTGTCGAAATTAAGTTTGCTGCTTTAAGCGTTTTATTGATAATGATTTGACGTTATATACTTATGTATTAGTTTGCTGACTTACTATATGCTTTATATCCTGAATAGTGTCCTTATATACATAAGTACTGAAATCTTTTTATATGACGAGATACATATCATCACAAAATTTGGTACGGAATATTGCTTAAAGCAATGGCACAACCTCCGAAAAAATTGTTCAGATCAGATTAGATCGAAGATAAAGTTTTTCTTATTTTACGTTCATGTATAGCACCAAATACTAATAAACAGATCTTTTTTAATTTCAGAATGCCGATTCAGGCGCCTTCATGGACAGATTTCCTCTTCTGTCCCATTTGTTGCAATGAGTTCGCTGTTAATCAACGTCTACCAATAAGTTTGGGATGTGGTCACACCATATGTCGCCAGTGTCTGTCCACCTTACACAATCGACAATGTCCTTTCGATCAAGTACATTATTATTTAACAGTTTTCTGTATATAATTAATTTGCAAATAACATCTTTTACATTCATTAGACTTCCATAACAACCGATGTCGACAATCTGCCCATAAATAACGCTCTACTTCAGTTGGTTAGCACTAACACAAATACCAACAATAACAACAATGCTGGAAATATTAGCGAAAACCGATATAGCAGTAGTGGTAATGACGGGGCCTCAGGGAATGACGGCGAAACGAACACTTCCACCAGACATACACCACCCAGTGTACGTCAGCTAAGTCCTGAAGATTTAAAATGCTATAATATGGCGAACAAATGTATAGAAAGTTTGGCACTATATCTAAAATCTCTTGTTACTAATAATGGAAATTTCGGAAGTCCTCTTTCGCGTCCGATGCAACGTAAACTTGTATCTTTAGTCAATACTCAGTTGATGGAACGTGAGGGACGTGAACGTGTTTTGCGAGCTGCTCGTTCATTGGGCGAGCGTACTGTTACCGAACTAATTCTGCAACATCAAAATCCCTTGCAGCTGAGCTCAAATCTATGGGCAGCGGTACGATCTCGTGGTTGCCAATTTTTGGGTCCAGCCATGCAGGAGGAAGTTTTAAAACTGGTTTTGCAAGCTCTTGAAGACGGTACGGCATATTCGCGTAAGGTGTTGGTAATGTATGTGGTACAACGGCTAGAACCACGCTTTCCACAAGCCTCGAAAACTAGTATTGGTCATGTTGTACAGCTTTTATATCGAGCCAGCTGCTTTAAGGTATCGAAACGTGAAGCAGACTCGTCACTTATGCAATTGAAAGAAGAGTTTCGTACTTATGATGCCCTACGACGCGAACATGATGCTCAAATCGTACAAATAGCCACTGAAGCCGGTCTACGCATAGCGCCAGATCAATGGTCTTCCCTTCTGTACGGCGACACAGTGCATAAGTCACATATGCAAAGCATTATCGACAAACTACAAACGCCGTCCTCTTTTGCACAGTCTGTACAAGAATTGGTTATAGCTCTACAACGCACCGGAGATCCGGCTAATTTGTCAGGTCTAAGGATTCATCTGAAACATTTAGCCGGTATTGATCCATCGTTAGAAAGTCCGCCGTCATCGTGGCAGGATGTAGCAAAAGCATTAGAATCAGTGCATGAAGTGGTAGTAGGACTAGTGGATTTCGTACAACATCACGGCAATCGGAAGCTACAAGAATGCACAACGGGTCAAACAAGTACGAATACTAAATATAAAATAAGTTTGTGTCGAGATTTGACAGTGAGACGTAACTGTCCACGTGGTTCCAGCTGCACTTTTGCGCATTCTGAGGAAGAATTGGAAAAATATCGTGCTAAGAATCGTAAAAACACAAAGCCAGGTAGCAACGTTCCCCAATCGGTTATAGGCCCGATAACTGCTGGCAGTGCAAATAGTGCAAACAATGGCAAAAATGATTTTACATCCCATACTCATCCACATAACCATGGACACAATCATCACAATCCCCATGCTATGGTCCTATTGCATCCCGGAAATGATAATTCCGCACCAGCCTCAACGGCTACGTCGCCATTGAGATTTGACAGTCTACAATCGATGCATAACAAATTACCTCGCGGCAGTTATGGTGATGCCTCGTCATCATTACAAGCACACGGGCCACCAGTCACACACCATCACATGCGTTCGTTGCATCATAGTCCAATTCCCCCAAATACCGGGCAGACAGTGCCTACACCCCCCACTGCACATCGTTATGACCCATCTTCTTTTGGCTCAACATTAAATTATCCCGTATCAACAACTGGAGTACCACCACGTATGCCTCAGGGTTTGTCAAACATCAATAACTCACCAATAACGATGCGAAATTCTAGCGGCGGTATACTTTCATCAAGATCTTTTCCAAATACATTGCCGACAACACTTACTCATCCTCCCTTACCTCCGAATATGCCTACCAATAACCCACCGAAATATCACAACAATAACAATGTGACCACATCTTTGGGCAGTCCTCTATCTAATAAGGGAATTTATAATGCATTATCTGCTGAATTTTACAATACACCGATCATGGGTACGAACACACGTGCATCCTCTTTATTTAGCAGTAATCAAACTACAGCTGCCGGAGTTGCAGGAAACAGTGGTGGTATGAATGGAAAGAATAACGCAGATATAAAAGGTGAAAAGCTCAGGTTAGCCCAAATTAGTGGCATGTGGGATCAGCACCAACATCAGCATATGGTAAATGCATCAACTAATGCGGAAATATTAAGTGGAACTACCGGACTTGGAGGTTCACCAGCGCATCAGTCTGCATCACTGTACCCATCCAGCGATAAAGTGTCTATATTTGGTAAGAAAGTTAACAACGTCAACATGAATCTTAATATAACACTCAATGGTCTTGCGATCGGTGATCAGTATATGTTCAAGAATGAATACGGTGGCATACCAAACAACAACAAAGATAGTTTATTGAGTAATGATTTACCAACTCAACGATCTTTCTGGAATGCCCATAATAGCAATATGGTTAGTGGTGGTAACTTTGCCGATAGTACGCAGGAACGTAATACAATTGCACATAATATGAATATAAATGCGTCACCTGGCCCATTTCGTGATCGTGATAGTTTCGTACGTTCTGATTCTATATTGGATGACGATGCCGCTACTTTTGAAGTGCCTGCAACATCGGCAGGCATGGGTAGCAAATTTGGCCCAATCTGTCCAATGTACAAAGGACATAGTAGCACGGCGGCCGAAGTTTCCCACACTAATACATATCTTGATAGCTGGAGTAGTGGCGATATTCGAAATCAGACGGCAAACAAGGAACACCCATTGTTGGAGCGAAATTCTTCTGGCGACATCAACTACTCAGTATTTTCAAATGATACCGAGAACAGTCTGGCATTGCAGTTTCGACAACAACTACAGCGCTCGGCAAATGGTCAGCAGCAACATCAACAACGTTTACTCCAAAATCAGCAGCAACAACAACAATCGCACAGACCATCCGCATTTGATAATTTCAATAGCATGCAAAACACGCTGCTGGCTGATTTGTCATTCAATCACAGCGGTTTAGAGAGAGATCGCACTTCCGCGGGCGAGGAGAGAGTTAATTTTGAATTAGGCTATAATGCGTTCCAAAGTATGTTGGCCAGTGCAGACAGTAATGCTAATATGGACATAAATAAGGTTGGCACACTTTCTTATTTTATATTGAAAATATATGTACATATATATATATATGTAAATGGTTGGTAATTAATTATAATCAATATAGGGTTCCTCAATGTGGAGCAGTGGCATTAAATCAGCGGATGCAACTTTCTGGAATGATGCGATTTCCACAGCGGCTGCAAAAACCAAGCTTCAACGACAGCAGCAACAGCAACAATATCAACAAATGTTGAGCAAAGGTCGGAACAGTGAGGAAGGCAGCATTGATAGTAGTCGAATGAGAGATATTGAGCAAGAACTTTCGGAAATCGTAGACAAAAGTTGGTCAAATGCCGATGACAGTGGTATTAAGTTGCAATAAAACTGAAAGCTATTGCAGGTAAGACAGCAACGGATCACAATAGCAGTGTATTAACCGATGAAAACGGAACAACAACTGAAGCAAATGGAGGCTCTTCAAACAAAAAAAAAAAAACTGAACAAATGTGATCATAAATTGTTTCCATAATTTACTTGCAATAATTTTGCAAAACTATACGAGGTGAATAATAATCATCGGTCGAATATTACTCAGCTGAGCAACTTAAAACATGCACAGACACTGATCCTTTTCAACGAAGGTTTATAGTAACAAAAACATTACAATTTAGATAATTATGTGTTTTAAAAAGTAAAACTCACTAAAACGTGATTGCAAAAAAACACAAGTTATCACAAGTTGAGAGGGCCAAATAACCCACTGCTGATGTCACGATATTGTAAGTGTATTTCTCTTTATTTTTAGCGAATTTCTTGCGTTGGAAACTTTCTGTGTTCTGTATAGTTTAGAAAAGTAGATAGAAGACGGCTCTTTAAGCATTAATTGCAAATTGCAATGATTAGATGTGAGCCTTGTGTACTATATCGTGTAGAAAACGTGTATAGAAATGTAATACGCGAAAAACGACTAATTATTAATTGTAAATGTAAATTTTTTGTATTAGATATTCTTACAATCGATTATGAAAATGAATAGCGATACTAACAATTCTGAAGACGTGATCAATATGAAACTATATTTTATAGACATTTAATGAGAACAAAAACTCAAAAATAATATATAATATTTTTGTATAAATGCAAACACTAATCGCATGATGTCGCTTTTATGCAGCCACACTACTCTACTCTTCTTTTTTTACACATACATACATATAAGATGCCCATCAGGAAGTATATAAATAACTAAACAAATTAATAATAAAATCAGTTAATATTTATGCGACAGCATATTAGTGCTTGGCCCACTGCTTTTACTTCTCTGACTGACATAGAAAACGTCACTATTAACTAAAAACAAAAATATACATATATATACAGAACAGCGTCTTCGCTGAGGTGAACTTATTTTCCGCTGGGCAAATTAACATACACATAAAACACAATATTATAACAAAGAATACATTTAATATAATTAAATTTAAAATTATTATATACAAGCATATATCTACTATATATTATATATTTCTTAAAGAAATTTAAATTACGCTATTGTGCGATGTAAGCTGAGATCATAATATGACAATGATAATTTTTTGATGAAATTGATGTTTTTAAATAATTACCTTTTTGTCTGATAAATATGATTATGAAATAGAAAATTTATACATAACAAATTTATAAAACAAACGTAAAATAATAAAAAAAAACTATGTATATATAAACTGATTATATATGTATGTATATGTACTATACTTGATAAATATCGACAAATGCGTGAGCAAAACGATGTTGTTTGTTTTTTACATTGCTTTTATCACCCGTTAATAGTCCTGCGCGTTTAGAATTCTTTTTTTATTGCTAGTTCGATTATGATTCTGATTCTAATTGTATTTGTAATTGTTACCTATTCGTAGGCGTTTAAAGATTGCTCCTATTTATTATTATAAATATGTATGTAGAAAATGAAAGAAACTATGTAGTTGTAATATAACTCAAATTAAATATAAATAACATGAACATAAATATAATTTGCTATGATGCAAGCTTATATCTCACCCTGTGTGAGTTAAACAAGCCGATTGAATTAAAGCATACAAAATGTTCATGTATTTGTGTATACACAAACATTTAATATTATATATTAAAAGTCGTGTGAAAATCACTCAAAAAATATAATTCATTGTTTAAAATTCTAACTAATGTTATTCACCATACTGAGCTTTGTTAAAATTTCCCAAAATGTATCAATAGTTAGTTCAAAGTTGATGAGGTTATCGAGTTTTCTAATAACCAATAGATAGAAATTAAAAGACGTTGTAAGAATATAATATGCAACAGGTCTAAAAATGCCTTAAGCGATTTTGTTTTGTATTCATTTTTTTTTTTTTTAATTTCACTTCAACAATGAATGATTTATGTAACAGCTTGAGATTGTTGCTTAATTGCACTATGTAGACATTAATATTTTTAGGTTAGAATACTATAAACTCGAAACAAAAAAAGATTTTGCTTCATTTTGTAATTGTTCTTGTTGGACTTCATTATCAACTTAATTATGTATGTATATTTGTGTAGCACCAAGTTAACTTATATGTGTGTTGATTTATTTTTATTGTAATAAAATGGAAAATTAAAACATTTTAAAGAAAAGGTCAAAAGCGTGTTTACAAGTGTAATTTATCTATAACCACCACACGTACGAGTTCGCTTTGTGTCACAAACAATTATTTAAATTTTGTATATGAATTTACCAATTGTAATAACTAACCTCAAAATTCTACAGTGCAACAGCTAAAAAAGTACATACATATGAATGTATCATATTATAAATTCTAAACTTAGCAGTTGAATTTTATCCTCTTCTAGTTATTTATGTAGTACATTGCGTGTTGAGTTCAACAAAAAAATATATCAACATCAACTTTGAAACTCAATTGATAAATCCCTATTTTAGCAAACAACTGCATGAAAATTGCATATGCATAAATTCGTATATGTTTAAATGTGCGCCTTTTATTGCTAATAATTATTCTTTGTACATAATTTAATAATTCAAACTACATGTATGTATATTCAAGATACGAGAAATTAATTATTCGATTGGGTTCAATACTTGAGACCCGTAAAGTAGTTTCTTTGATTTTCGATATTTACAATTTTTTTTTTATAAAAAATCAACAAAAAGTGTATTGTGAATGTAGTATTTAATATAATATATATTTTAGTATATTATAATAAAATAATGCATAGTTAAAGAGTTGAGTGCAAACAAATAAGTGAATAAATGGTGTGAACCATTAATGCTAACGCATATTGCTTACTACATAGTCAATAGTAGTAGTACTACTGACTAATTTAATGAAACTGATATTCATGAGTTTTGTGCATACATACGTGTATGCACACTAAACAAAAACACCAAGATTAAATTGAAATCAAAGCACTAGAAATTCAAGTTTTATTCCACAGGCTGTTTTATCGCACAATGTGCTGCCGTATGCGTTTTTTTCTATATAACCTAAGAAATATTTTAAGAAACAAAGTGAAATTTTGCTTAATTTTTATTTATTTTATTTTTACTTATACCGAAGTATACTAAAATACAGCTGTTTGTGCATTGTAAATGATACTTAGCTTTGTAAATCTGTATTTATGTGTAATAGTGCCCAACACATCAGCACATAAGCTCGTTTAATTTTTTTATATTAAAATATAAAAATCAGCTTTAGTTTACTGTAAACAAAAAACAATAATTTTTGTACTTAATATCAATAAATACAGTTTATAACATTTAAAGAAGTTTGTTTCAAAGTAAAAAAATGGCATATCTTTTTTATAGCAACTTGTTGCAAGTAATAGTTAACTTTTAAAATATACTCCAATTCGCTTGAAGGTTGCTGGCTTTTTTGTTTATTTTTTTTTTATTTTATTTTTTTTTTAATATATATATATTATTTTTAAATATTCTTTTCTGCGTACGGTGCACGTGCAGTGTGGTGTAGATATAACTTAAACCCAATGGGTTCATAAAGAAATAAAAAAAGTAAATATGATTTAAAGCATTAAAAAAAACTTAACTTATTGTTTTAAATATACAATGAAAAAAAAAAAACAACAAAAAACATTTACATACACAAATTTATATTTAAATATACAATATACTGAATGATTGTTGAGAGAGAAACAAATCTACAACAAGGTCAAGGGAAATGTAAATGACTTTAGTAATTTATAAAGAAATACAATGTAAATAATAGTTGAAAACATAAAACATACAATACAACACTGAACAAATCAAAACAACACAATAATAAATAATTACAAATGGAAATGCATCGTACATTTTCAAACTGTGCATTTCTAACTGTCCTGCAATTCATAGAAAATAAAATAGTTTTATCAATGCTGCGGAATTTTCTTTAGTTGTACGTTAGCTATGCAAGGTTAAGACACTAAAAGTGCATTTTTTTTTTTTTTTTTGGTAAAAGAAATATGGTATTTACAAAATTCAATACAATTGATGTTAAGAAAACGAAAAAAAAAAACGTTTAACTATTTTATAAATATTATTCATAAATATGTTTTAAAGCATACAATTTGTATGTTTTTGTTTCTACGATCTAACAACAAATTTATTTTAGAAATATGTATAACAATCAAGTCTACCAACATATGTATGTATTACTTTAGTTTTTTTATATGTACAAAACACATAGCAAATGTATTGGATAATATGGCAACAAATAAAAGAGAGTATACTGCAAAGAATTCGAACTAAACGAAAATACGACACCTTAATTAAATAGTTGACGATGAATATGTAATTTAAATATTTTTTAAATTCCATTGTTAAACAATTTGGTACGTCAAAATGCTAATTTTGTGCTTTAAGACTTGAAATGTGCAATAATCAAAAATTTTACTACAAAAATTACATAACTAACTTTTCTGTTTACATAGAAATTCATATCTGTTATCAAATAAAAAAACAAAAGGAAGCATAAAACATAATATATTTTCTTTTATTTTCTTAAACATTATTATTAAAAGGTTTTGTATGTTTTATTTATTATATTACTTCTTTAAACTTATATTTCAAAAATACTTCTAGTAATATATACACTGTAAAATAAGTTCCAGTTGTGAATCAATTCTATTCGGCTCCATACGGATTCTATGTAGATTTGTGCGTGTAACCGCACATTATTCATTTGTTCGATTTCGACCTTAAATATAATATACTTTTTTATAAGTCTTTGTCCAACTTTCTTGCAATTATTTTCTTATTCTAAAAGCCTGAGCTTCTATGACTTATGAGGACGTATGAAGATGCTCATGCATTGATTTCAAACAAAATATATTTGTTTTAATTCCAGCAACAATTCTCTACATAATTTAAACAAGTGAGAGAAAGTAAATTATTGTTGTCATAAATGAATGGTCTATAATGAGCTCAAACTTAGAATTAGTATCTGTGCCATAATATTTATGATTTTGTTGTGTTCAGCTTATGTATACCCCAAAACGGTCGCCCACAGCATGTGATTGGTGTTAAGGCAGTAAATTTGCCAGAGCATTTTTGAGTTGTACTTCTAGTTATCAATCTCTTCGTGCCTTTTTGATATTCCTACGGTTTGAAATCTTTTTCTTTTTGGCTGATTTTTATTTTATTTTTTTAATTATTACTTATATCCCGCACTTACAAAACAACTGAATTAATAACAGTCTATATGTATTGACAAATATTAACAAAACCTCGAAAACATTGTTAACAAATCACATTTTTCAAATTAAGTGATTGCAATAGTTTATGATGTTAAGTTTGCATGTATTAAGTGTGTATGACAACAAACGTAAACAAATTGCATAAAATTTAAATATGTGTACATTATAAAAACAAAACTGACTTGCGTTATGTAACGTAAATAACTATATATTAGAAAAAAAAAAATTGGAAAAATTTCAACTTGTGATGTGAAATTTAGAGTTAACATAAACTATTATAACAAACAGCTTGGGAGAATTTATTGAAATTTAATATACGAGTATTTATAATTGTAAGTGAATCAAAAACATATATGCGGGCATGATAATTTTCGCAGCGGTGGCAACCAACAACCACTGCATTTGGTAATAGAAACAAAATGATATATAAAATGTGAAAAAACAACCTTCTGCATAATTATATTAATTACATTAGAAATATATTTGCATATGTATGTATGTCAGTGTGTAGTCGCCATTTTTATTGTAATATTTACATAGTATCATTGTGTGTGTTTTTCTTCAACATCAAATAAATGCAAACGAATAGTTATCGATACTGAAATTTATGGAAATCAGCTAAGGAACTATTAAAAAACATAAAAACATGAATATTAGCGTTTAAATTACATATATATTGATACATATTTATTAGTTGAAACATACATACCAATAAAACACTGCTTGATGTGCTCTCTTTTCTATACATCTACATAAATAAAGTTAATGTCCACTTACACATTTGTGCTACACATACAAAAAACTAGAAAATTTTATATTGATACATAAGCATGAGCGTGTATAACTTTCAAGCTCTTGTCTTTTTTGCATATGCGCTCTTAAGTTTCAGTTGTTGCTCTAAAAATAGTATAAAACGTACACAAGCTCTTTATTTTCACTTTAAGCCGTGCCTAATTAATTATACTTTTTCCACACTTTTATATTGAATTTTTTATCCTTTGCCATAAATTTGTTATGCCCGAAGCAAATTTACCAACAACTTGAATAATAATATTATTCAAATCAAAAGTCTTCATAACTTTTTAATTCTTTAAAAGTTATACGCAGTCAAAGTTATGCATCCAATGTACTGCATTAATACAGTACACCATGTCGTATGAGCAACACAGATTGTGTATGAATGCTCAATATGTTTGATGTATAAATCTGCGTATTGCCTTTAAAATAATGTCTTTATGGAAAATTTAATAAACAAGTTTTGTAAAGCAAAAAATGTTGTGTTAAAATAACAGTTTTTCAAAGTTATTAATTTTCAAAAAAAAAAAATTATGCATGGACTGTGTTGGAGGTTGTTTACATTGGAACTGTTTGTTAAGTCAAAAACTGAAACTTTTGCAAAAAATAAGTTTTTCAAAGTTATTAATTTTCAAAAAAAAAAAATTATGCATGGACTGTGTTGGAGGTTGTTTACATTGGAACTGTTTGTTAAGTCAAAAACTGAAACTTTTGCAAAAAATAAAAAATATCGAGGAAAGTAAGGAACACTGTAATCAGCATAAACTCAAAACATTAGGAATGACAATTGTGATAGCAAATAAATGCAAGAAGCTTTTCGAGAATTTCAATAGAAGCATAAATTTGTAGGCTATTTTATCAACTTTTAGACTGCTCATAACAAAATTCGGAATGTGCACCACTATGAATCCTTAAAGGCGACAACTTTGTCATTGATTTCGTAGTTTTCTCAAGATTCTTCAAAATATGTAAAAATTTGAGCGACAATTGGAACAACTTAGGGTCTATAACTATAAAAACTACAAATACCACGACATGCGTATGGAATGTCTAGTGAAAATCTTTAGATCATATTACTATGTTATGCCATTGTTATTAATATAATTTAAACAGAAAAATTATATAACTTCTATGCATGACTGTCATATTGCTGAAAAATTAGTATACCTTGCTTATACCTTAAGGTCTAAAGGCTTAAGTGTGTACCTTTCAAAGCAACCAAACCAACGACGCCGTAGCTGATTCTATAAATTAATTTTGACGACTTTTATTTATTAAATTATGTGCGCTTCATTTTCCCCAATTAAAAACACACTCGCTCATGTTGCTAAGACAGAAACGTTTCCTACAATATTCACAATCGATAATAGAATACACAAGACAATCATTTCAGAGAATATGAAACAATGCTTGCAACAGTTTTACACAACAAATACTAACTGAATTCTAAAATAAAAATGAGAATAAAAAATAATAATGAGATAGATGTTACAAGATCGTAAACTAGAGCGCTTAATATATTTGAAAAAAAAAATTTCTTTTTAGTTTTTTTTTTGAGGCTGTGTAATTATTTGATTTTTTTTCAGTACCTAATAATTAAAAGCAACATATTGAATACATAATTTGTGCAGATAATTACAATTACAATGTTTTTGTGAGAAAATATTTTTTGAAGAAAAACGAAATAACTAAAAAAATTAGTTATAATTATAATTATTTTTTTAATTGAAATTGAAAAATAAAACTTAATAAAACGCAATCAAATGTCAATTTTAAATTATTATTGTTGTACAGTAAGAGATCAGAATTGAAAAAAAAATTTAATTAATTATATTTAATTTTTTAATTAATAATTAATTTAATCAAATAAAATGGAGAAAATTAAATTAAATAAATTAAATATGTATTATTAAATAATTAATTATTATTTGTAATTAAAATTAATAAATTTAATTAATTTTTTTAATTTAATAATATTTAGTAATATTTAATTTTTTTTAATTATTAAATAATAATATTTAATTTTATTCATTTCACTTGATTAATTTGAATTAAAATTAAATTAAAATTTAAAAAATAATAATAATTTAAAAAAAAATAATAATTTATTTTTTTTTTTAATTCTAATCGCTTCCTGTACAACAATAACAAGTTAAAATTAACATTTTTACACTTTTTACGTAATTATTTATTATTATTTTAAAAAATTTGACTGAAAATTTTTCTCATAAAATGCTTAAACAACCAAGCAACTCAATATCCACAACAATTTCGAATAAACAAAAAATAGCTCAGCCGAATTTTATTTCCTTGTCTCTTAACATACATACATAACATAACATTAGGGATTACTCTATCTACATACATACATTAGTGAATAACAATTTTTCCATGAAGATATGCAAACAAGTGAGCAACTCAAATATAATGTTAAATTTCTTATAACGGTAATTATAGAAAAACCAAACAAAGCAGAGACAAAAACATGAAGAAATTGAAGTGAATCAAGAAAGTCTGTAAACGATCAAGAAATATCCCACTGAATAGCATGTATGTATGTATAAAATCAATAGTAGATACGCTGTATTTAGCATTGTCGGAAAACGATTAAAAATCAGTATATTTAATATATATACATATATAGACCCAACTAACCTATATAGAAAACGTATACACTTTAGATTAAAATTAAAAGAAAATAATTACATACGTGTCAAACACAATGCTTTTGTGTATAAAATAAAAATAAAATACTAAATATTATTACTATTAAATTTGCTTCTTGTTAAAACTATAACATGAGAGAAAATTAATTAACAAATTGCATATGTACATATGTATAATTGTAATAACAAATACAATTCATTATATTACGAATGGAGTTTCTCATACTTTCTCGATGTCTAAAATATCGTAAACCATTTACAAATATAAAGAGAAAAAAATCAGGAAATGTTTTTCTTACAAAAATACCAAAATACCAACATTTTGTTTATGCCTAGATTTTTAAGCACAAAAATAATTCAAAAAAAAAAAAAAATAGTCAAGAAACGAAATACGAGAATTATGCTAATCTAAAGAAACAAGTCGAATTAAATGACTGCAATCATTCAAAAAATCACTTATTTAGGTGTGTATGCCTGCATATGAGTCAGACCATTATACATACATATATACATGTATGGGTGTATGTAGTTATGGACTTTAGACGTTTAAAATTATACTATTATGTGATAATATGACATCATAAGTAGAAGCAAAGGCGACAACAACAAACATCCAAAACAATATTTGCAATAATCGAATTGTTGCTTTGTTATTTTCAGCTGCTAACTGTATGTTACATTCTGTATAGCGTACGTGTTGTTATGTATATATTACGCTGTATATATGTACATATGTACATATAGGTAAAGTGGAAACGAATATGCAATTGATGCGCGACGCCGCGGCACAATTCTGGTCGAATGCTTTTTTGCTAACACAAAATATGTATGTATGTATGTATTTGCAGTATTATTGTATAAAAATGTACACTACCAAAAATTACTACTGATTATATTAATCACAATTACTGTATGCATTAAAGAAATTATGCTAAATCACAATATATTTTCCTTCGTTGAAGAAAAACATAAGAGATAGCCAACGATTTTTTATTATAACATTTTATTGGGTCTTATATAGATATTGAGAGTACATAGTATATATGGTACATAAATTAGTATGTCATCAAGTATGTATATATAAATTGTTTTGGTTTTCTAGTACAAACGAAGTTTCGTTTTTGCTTTCCTCAAATGTATAACATTTAGAATTCCCAATTTTAATTTTTTTATATATATTTTAAACTAATTTAAATTTTTTTTATTTGTTTATATTTTAAACTAATTTTTAGTTTTATATATTTTAAGCAAATTTTAAATATTATTTGTTGCGATATTTATATACATATTAAGTGCTGATTAAACAAATGTATGAGTTTAAATTCAAATTATTTACTGTAATATTTTTAAATTATTTATTTATATAAGCTATATTAAGCTGCAGCACACTAAGGTCTAATTTTTAAATATATCCTCGGGCAGCGCGGAAACCACACCCAAATTAACTGTCAACACAATATTAGTGTCTCCATCAACACCATTACTACCGTTATTATCGCCCTGCTGTATATTCATATTATCTGAAGTTGTTGTCGCCGGATTGCTTACATTGTGTTCATCCGCCACGCGTTCGTGTTCGCTAAGCATATCAACGGCGGCATTGAGGGCGCAACATCATTTGTCCCATAGACCCAACTCCCGCATCTTGGTCTGAAAGTAACGTTCCAATGAATTAGCGCAACGATAATATTCAGTTTCCGGTGAATTGTAGAAACGGCAATTTGAGAAAATCCGCGCCATATCGGCCATAAAGAGCCGACGTGTTACATAATATCCTTGCTTGAGGCGTTCACCCATAGTTTTAAGATCCATCGGATATTTTATGTGATCATAATAGTCGGGTACTTCAGCCGCTGGTACTGGGCGTAGGAACGGCCACGCGGCTTGATGCTGGCGCACCGACTGTAGTACGGCAGTAAAGGATGCTGCAAGTTTTTCTGGGTCGGAAGATTCTTCTAGTGGACGTGAAGTGCGTTGTGCACGCATTTGTGGTTTCCAACCGATCTCACGTAATCCGGGTATCGATTCAACTGGTATGGAACGTAATCCCTCTTTGAAGCAAGTTAAACCAGGACGCACTTTTTGCACTTCATTGTGGCGTTGTGCTATTAATTCTTTCAAAATTTCGCTTTGCTTTCTTATAACTATTGGGTAGAGCAAACAAAAAATATAAATAATTATCTAAGTAAAAATGAGAGAGTTTTAAAATTACCAGAAATAAATTGTGTGTTCACAATGCTTGGGTGTAATTCGCAATGCATTAGCGTAGCACCATCATATTCCTTTATGAAACCAGCATAGACCGGTCGAGCTAATTTAATATCCTTGGAGAAACCTTGCTTTTTAAAGTAACCAATAGCATCACAGTCAGCATAGGTCAGCAAATGTCGTATGCCATGTTTGATGCTGTAGTCTTTTAAATGATTCATTAAATGTGTACCATAACCCTTGACTTGTTCGGACATGGTAACGGCGCAAAAGACTATTTCTGTGAAACCCTGACTAGCGAAAGGACGAAAGCAAATGCCGCCAATGGGTTGATTTTCCTTTATAAGTGCCAATGTTTTGTGTTTTGTGTCAAATACTAATTGACTGATGTATTCACGTGGCATTTCGGGTAGTTGATAGGCAAATACTGCTTGTAGTCCAATAAGCCAAAATATTGTCTGTTTATCCACTTGTTTTGTTAGGGAATTTCCGACTACATGAAATTCAATGGCTCGTTGTTGTTCTTCTGCTTTAACATTTTCATCGCGGGAAACATTGACCGGAAATAAGATTTCTGATTTATTGATGGCCTTTGATTCTGAAATAGCTTTCATAGCACGCACAACGGTTTCGTCAGAAAGGTCCTCAAACTGGCATTCGCTGAAATGCAGATTTTCAACAGATGGATTAGTTAGATAAAAAGTAGGATAATTAGGTAACTGAAACTGCATTTTTATTATATTCAAAACAAGTCATGTGAAAGAGTTTTATATTAT
This sequence comes from Bactrocera zonata, assembly GCA_037783105.1. NCBI lineage: Eukaryota > Metazoa > Arthropoda > Insecta > Diptera > Tephritidae > Bactrocera > Bactrocera zonata. The sequence goes on along the minus strand of JBAWJQ010001962.1, from coordinate 60,616 downwards.
ACAATATGTGCATGCAATCGATTTAATTAAAATACACCAAATAACTAATAAAATATTGCATGCAAAGTTCGCCTAAAAGCATGTTTTAAATTTGACTACATAAACCCGTTTGTGTGTCAATCTTCTGCATTTTGCACGGCGCGCCAATTACTTATTACTCATTAAAAAAAAAGTCTTAATATAGGAAACGGAATAAAAAAAATAGTACTTCGTACGATGACAAGGTATTCGTATCGGCAAAACAACACAAACAAAAAAACACTTTCATTTGTTGCCGACCGTTTTGTGTCACTATAAACATTTTCTTTTCCAGTTGTGCACAAAGCAGCTTAATTTACGGACGTGCACGAGCGGTCGCAATCAACCCAATATATCGTTATTCACATTAATTTCATACAATATGTATGTATAAAGAAAACACATTTACTGCATTTACTTTTAACGTTGACTGGTCAGCTACATTTTATTAAAGTCTAAAAATCCTTTATCTTTTTTTGAGTGTATCCATATACGTACTTAATTTGTATACATTGTTCGATTCATGTGTTAATCGAGAATTGTGAAATAGAAAATTACACATGCACTATTCGTGCTCACAGTCTTTCTTCAAAAAAAAGCGTATTCATATAATAAAACAAACTTAAACTTATTTTCTGCTATTTCCTCGATTTACCATCTGCAAGTCACAATTACTAAAATTACTTTTATCGTTATATATATGTATATATTAATTAGTCGGTTACGAACATGTCGCCGGAAACTTACCCACTGACACGATCAATGCTTTCCTTTTTGGCTCTTTTATGTGCGGGTTCTCCAGTGCCGGATCGCTTACTGCCAGTTGCCGCTCCAGTACTCGCTTCTTGCTGACGTTTACGTTGTTGTATTATAAAAGCTGTTGATGGGCGAAATCCTTGATCCCAAATCGGCGAGTCGTCTTTCAGTAATTCAGCTTTTAGCGCATCTAAAAATTTGGGCATTTGCGTTATAATTGACCGTTTATCAGCTGGTAAGCGATCACGCTCGGAAGAACATTTATTTCTTAGCTGCTCAGCCATATACTTGAATATGGTACGCAGTAAGGTGCGTCCAAACACTAGCGATGTTTCAAAATGACGCAAAGAATTGCAAAAAGCGGGCACATGGCAAAACACTAGCCATCGCGTGTAATTAATTTTATATGTTGAAGCATCTTCATGAGTTAATCCAGAGCGACGCATTGATGGTGGTTCGAAGTTGTAATGATTTAAAAAATTTAGAAATGTTTTCGCCACTTCAGTCATTGTCTGTAATTCAGTTTGACTTAAATGGTTGTACTTATAGAACACGAATGATGAAACGGCTTTTGCAATGCATGGCGACTCGAATGGTGGATCGCCCAGGGGTCCATGAATAACTGCTTGTTGACGACTAAGGACACATTGGCGCAAGAGACGAAATAAATACAGATAAACTTTTTTGGTATCCTCATCTTCTACGCGTTGCATTGACATGAACAAATTTTCCATGTCTATTATAGCACCCAGAAGTTCGTTCATTTGAGAACCAGATATGCCATCCAGATGTGCAATATGATTTTGTAGCGGATGTCTACAGCTGCGACATTCTTCGGTGAATTCAGGGCAATATGTTGACGACTCTACATCTCTATGACGATTTTCTTGAGGAGTTTTCCATCCAGTACAACGGCAACATTCGCTCTGGCAAGAAGAGTACATAGATAATTTTGCCAACTTCTGGGGAACAGGCAAGTTAAAAACTTTTTGTTTTCGCAATTGAATGCGTTGTAAGCTATTTTGGCGTGTTCCTTCCGGAGGGCCACTATTACTACCGTTTGAGTTGTGACCTGGAGTAGCATTTACGTTTCCGGATCCGGATGTTTGTTGATTATTTGCAATATTAGAATTGCCCCCTCCTCCATTGCTATTACCTCCACCGTCAGTTGCATCTTCCTTTAGTGTTATCAGTGCTCCGCCAGACATAACAAATCGATTCGACTTATTTCAATTTGTTTATTGACGGTGGTTACCAATGCTTTGGAAGACTTTGACAAAGTGCAATATCTCGATCAGCAATTTCACAATTCAGAGAGAGTGTAAACAAAGACAAAAAGTCGTTTGTGTGAATGTATTGATACAGCTGCCGAATACAACTTCGGCAAATCTTACTTCCACGGCAATTTTTTATTAAGAGTCTCAACGCTACGCTTTATATCTACCGACACTTTTTTAAGTTTTTGTTTGGAAAATTTTGTTAAAATTATTTCTTTATTTCCTACAATATCAATATTTAACACCAAAAATGTTTAATTTCGTTTCGCACAGTAACTAGTTCATTTATTTTGACACACACGAAACTGAAAGACGAAGTGAAATGATGCAGTATTGCCAGCCGCAAAAGTTTTATATACAATTATTATAACAGATTGTGAAATTATATGAATTACATGTATATATAAGTTAAGAAAAAAGTACTTACGATATCTTAATTGTTTGTTAGATAAATAATAATTTACACATAAAACATTATGACTGAGAAATATTTGATAGATTTGTGTCAAAACTATTTAGTTTCTATTTTATGAAATATGCAATAGGCTAAATGTGATTGACTACATTCGATGGTTGATTGGGACATTCATGATTCAAAGGGAGAAAATAGCGCCAAATACATTGAATAGTGCACAAAAATGAAAATATAAACAGGAATAGTTGCTGAAATGAGCGGCAGTGATTGTTTGGATGTCCAATTTTCTGCGAAATGTAGTTTAAAAACATCTGATAGTGATAATAAGCCTCTGGAATGTGTGCCACTGCTTTTGATGGACGTCAAACATTGCAGCAATTCTTCGCCAACAGTTTTTGAAGCATTTGATGGCAAAGTGCTTTTTCGTACAATTATGGTACATGCACGGGTAGTGGGTAAAGTGGTTCCGAGTAAAAATAATGGTCACTATAAGTTTGAAATTGATGACAATACCTCAATTTTGCCTTTATTTATTCCGAAAAAAGAAGCCGACATTCTCGAATTACAACGCTTGCGAAATGAAGTGTTTATCAGAAAGTCAATTAAGGAGAATACAGATATTTTAACTGCATTAGAGAAGCTGCTGAACAAAACTAGAAAACAACTAGACCCATCACGAATTGCCGTAGGTAACAAACTATTTGTCTTCGGTAGGCCAAATTTGTTTCGTGGCCAAGTGGGCGTATTCGGCTTTAGTTGGGACATCGACACGGGTTGCGATAGAACAATGGAATTGTCTTTCAAGGACGAAATAATTGACTGGTATATGAAGGTATATAAAACGTCAAAAAGATAAAATTTGTATGGTTTGTTTTTATGATCGGTTTACTATTTTTATTATTTAATGGTTTGTATGTTTAAAATTTAAATAAAAAATATTAATCCTCGCTTATTTCAACTTGTTCTATTTTTTCCTTGTTCTTTGTCATATATCGAATTTGTTACATCAAAATAAATCCCCACTAGAAAAAGAACAATAGAAATCCTAAAGTCGCACCAACAAAAAAAATATTTTATGTAGTTTTCGCACGAATTGCAGCACGTTTGCCAGTAACAGCTTGGAAACCCGATTTAATGCTGGCTACGGAACATCTAGAACCGCAAGATTCGCATTGCAGGAAGAATAATCTTGTATCTTTTTGCAGTATAGTTTCGGGTGAACGGCAGGTGTGGCAGGTCACGTACTCTTTGATATAACGACGCAGTACATTTTCTATTTGTTTAGGTTGGAAACGACCTTTTATAATAAGCTGTTGGTTTCCGTCCATTGAACCGCTGGTACCCAATTCAGCTAGTAAAAAGTCTAACAAATGTTTTGGCAAACGATGAAGTGTTTTTGCAATATCCATAAAATTAGCAAATGAAGTCTTCTTTGTGCCGACACGCAATACTTGTGGAGGTCTCATGACAAATTTCGGTTTACGGCCAGCTGCCATATCTGGATTTTTATCAAGGATGATTTCGAATACACGTTTTAATAACTCATCATATGTGTAATCACGATCTGTACCGGCCCATGATGAACTGTTATCGTCAACTGTGTGGAAAGAAAGAAACAGTATTGCATCACTATAGTTTACAAAATACAATTAAAATGCTTACCATTTTCTTTATTCTCGCTTTTATCTTCTTCATCTTTATCGGCGAATAGTTCGTCTAAATCCTTCTTTTTACTCTTCTTTTTCTTTTTGTCCTTTGAGAAGTCCATATCTAGGTTGATATCGTCATCCTCTGGTTCTTCCTGCACTGCAGCATTGCTTTCTTCTTCTTCTCCTTCCTTTGCGGATGGTAAAGCACCTTCGAGCTCATCTAAATTAAAAGGCTTCTTCTTCTTTTTCTTTTTCTTGCCAAAACTTTCTAAATCCAAATTATCTTCTAAATCAGCAGCCCCGCTATCCAGTGGAGCATCTTCTTTAGGCTCCTCCTTTCTGCTGCCATCATCAAGACCAAGTGCAGCGTCAAGGTCGAATGTCTTCTTCTTTTTCTTCTTTTTCAACAATGTTGGATCAAACCCCTAAATTGAAAATAAGCATTTTTTAACAATCACAAATTCGGGGATGTACATAACCTCAAAGCAACAAAAATGTGTGATACTGGTAGAAACTTACACGTTTCACAACAAAACCTTCATCATTTTCATTGCTCTACATAGGTCAGAGGTATACAACTTACGTCTTCTGCGTCCATAATTGCAATTTCAAATATATTAATTGTTTGTCTTTTCAACGTTGGTGGAAGTTTCTTTTAAACTACTTTCTATAAAAATAAGAACTCGAATGTAGTATTGCATCAGACAATCCTAGCCCGTTTAGCTGACAAGGCATACGATGTACTAATCGTTGACAGTTTACATCGATGTTAAAATTTATTTATCGAATTTATGAACACAAAATTATATCGATAATTTACTCATAAATAGCAGTATTCATAAACGCTTCGAAATTATAATATATAATTACATAAGCATCAATCACAGAGGTAAAAAGCAATGTATCAAAAATAATTAATCTTTCACTAAAATATTAGATATATATTTTCATAACACTTATGCCAAAATTGAGTACAGGAAGTTGCAAAGATAGTTTAGAATTTAATAATAAAGTAATAGAGACTTAACTATTACATGATTTTGCCTTTATGTCTTAAACAGGCATTCGATTTTATACAAATTATCTTACTACCAGTTTTCATATCTACAAACATTTTGTAGCGGCACCTTGTACAGAGTTTCTGGAGGCTGATAAAATTTTTAAACTTGACAGTTATTTGACAATAGTTATAGCTGATTCACATACAACTTTTGATTCGCTTTACTTCAGACTTTGGCTTTGACAGTTAAGTTCGATGCATACTTTTGTTGTAAAAAAAAAATTGTTATATAGTGATGGTCTCTGTACAATAATTTCTAAAACAATTTTTCTCAATTTTAACTTTGGAACGAATTTCAAATGAAAATAGTAGCGAAATGTTACGAACAGGAATACGAAGCATGTTGCTCGAGCACGAACAACTCGGCGCCCTTTGTCTTTGTTCATTACTTTTCGGCGTCAAACTGAGTTTGGGTCACAACAGTTTTGGCATGTGAACGCAGTCAAATTAAAGTGGAAAATTTTTAAATCAAAACCAGTTAAAGCAGATATTCTCACTAATCGTTTGCAGGCGATAAAAAAAAGCAAAATTTTACGGCTTTTTTGCACATCTCCATTGTGTCTCTGCAGCAAAAATGCAAGTTTGTCAATTGTTGTTGTTCTTGTCGTGGGATAAAACATTTCCCAATTTTGAGTTGGCAGCTCTTAACCGGATGTAAACCGGATGTGGGAACGGAAATGTTACACCGAAACAAATATTAATATAATTATTAGAAGAAAATGATCAGTTTATCATTGTGACCATTGAGAACGGTTGTTTTGGATTATTTTACCTTCACTAACACGCACCTGTCTCATCGTTTTCGTGGTGCCAATTTGATCAAAGAAGTTAAATAATTAAGATTGAATTTTTCAACTTCTGGGAACTTTATGTTGCATTATAGAATTACTATTTTCAAAAGTACTACAATTAAACTCAAAGATGTTTGTATACGAATGTATTTTGTTGTTTTATTAACGCATTTTAATACTTAAAATAAATTCAATTTACAAATATTTTTGTAATGGCGCCCAAACATATTATGTTTTGATTTAACGCAATTTTCTATTAAAGGCGAGCACATTATCGCATTAAAAACAAAATGAAATAAGCACATAACTTTTTGAACATATGTCTGTATGTACATTTAATACATAGTTAAAACTCAATTCATGCATACACATATCTTTTACATATAATATTTTTTGTTTAATTCAAGGCAGTTTCACATTACAAAGCAAATTTAAATGCATATCTGCAGTACAAAAAAAAAAATAATAATAATAATAACATGTAACACAATAATAAACGATCTGTAGAAAATAAATGAAAGTGTTTTCTTCTAACTACTTATTTTAAGGAAGGCATGTACATGTAAGTAACTTTTAGACATATTATCGTTGTGTAGCAAGAGCATTAAAGAGTCCGCTTTGAAGGCAGATTTCAGCTTGAAATAGTTTTTTTCTTTTGAGAGAGGAATATTTAAAATATTTAGATGTGGGCACTTATTGTCTTTCCAGGATGAATAAGCTCTGGCCCAACGCCTCCAGCCAGCTGTTGCACTAAAATTCCCACCTCATAAGCAAGACTTTCGGTTTCCTAAAACAAAACCAAAGAAAATTTGTTAATGCAATCATAAGTTAACACTTTTATCCTTTTATGTAAATGTTAAACTTACGTTTTTGGTAGCTGCTTCAGCATAGACACGCACAACATCTTCTGTACCTGATGGTCTTACGAACGCACGGCCTCTTTTATAGTTGGATACCACCTTGTCTATGGCTTCTTGCAGACCCACTGGTGTCACACAAACACGCTCTGCATCGGTTGTCGTTATGACATTACGATCCTGAACTTTAATTTTCAATTGAAGATTCGGCAAATCATCGTACGTCGCCAACCAGTCTTTAACGTCCCAGCCCTTATGGTTCAAAATTGTTTCGACTAGCAACATGTCCGATATGGCATCGCCCACGGTTTCATTGATGAGATCTATAACATGCAGTAGTGTTTTCGCGTCCACACTTGTTTCGGATGCCGCTTTTATCAGACTCTTTGCATTTTCGCTGAATATAACAGTACCGTGTCCGTTAGCCTCAAAATATACACCAATATCATATTGCAGCGCTTTATGATGCAGATGTTTAACACCAGTGGGTACGCATGCCACTGGTACTTGCAACGTATTGGAGATATAATCCGTTGAACCACCGTTAGCATAAGCGGTTTGCACCAAACCCATACTCAGATCAAGCCCACAACGTTTCACCATATCCATAAGATAGTCTGCTACTAACGTAGCAATACGGTCACCATCCAATAATCTAAACTGATTCTTATCATCGGTGAAGAAGTATACTACGCGATCGGCATCACCATCGACGCTCACACAACGGGTATATGGTTCCACAATCGGCATACCTATTGGCACTCCTTGCTTCACTTTCACATAATCAGCACCGCAGTTCTCATTTATTTTTCCATCTCCCTTATTAATTACATCCACTTGCAAGGAATCATGCATTCGTTTAATGAACTGCAGCATTTTTCGTGCACCTACACCATTTGCACCATCGAATACCAATTTGTTGCGGTAGTTGCCATTTTCTAATTTGTCGCCTCGTAACATTTCAAACGCCGTGATCAATTTTCTGTAGTATCCCTCCTCCGTTGGCTGGCCGTAGGCACCTCTAGTATTAGCAGCCACTACAAAGAAGTGCAGCATTGGCGTAGTAACAATACCAAACTCACGCACATTTCCCTTTAGCGCAATTACACCGTCAGCCACAGCCTTTAGCAGCCGTGGACTATGGTAGCGGTTATCCATACCGACAAATACATTGGAAGATGAACCTACGTCTATTTTATTATCACTTATAATTTTGGCAACATGTGCTTCAAGTTCGCTGTCCTCAACATTAGCCAAATCAGTCGCAATGGATTCCCAACTGGCTTCCAGCATTTCACCTTTTGGGTCAATCAACTTGACACCATTATCCGGCTCTGGATTGTGGGAGGCAGTGACCATTACACCAATCACAGCGCCGCCACGAATTCGAGAACGAAGTGTAGCCAAAACGCCCATGCGGTACATAACACTGTCCAGGAATTCGGCTCTGAAATAAAAAAAATGCATTAAATGCATATTATATTTATATGTTTGTATGTATATACATATATATGTAGAACTTAAATAAAATTTCATATTTCACTATATAGTGTAAGTTTATCAACAGCACTGTTGCGGTTTGTTTGCAATGTTAACAACAAAAGATAATTTACTGATAACAGTGTGTCTATGAATATACTGGTGTTCATTTTATTTGTTATAGCAAAATCTATCTGTGCATAATAATATATGTGTGGCTTGTAATCTTGTAATTTACATATAATAATAAGCATGCATCTCAATACATAAGGAAGCAGAGTCTTAATTAAGCTCAGGCAATTAAGAACAGATTCGAGACAAATAGTATATATATGTATATATGAAGTATATAAAAAATGCATATTAAAAGACATCATACAACTCATAAATTTTATAGCAAGCTTTCGGTAGGCGATTTCCCTTCCTTAGTAGGTAATGGAGTTGTTTACCTTGAAGTTGAAAATGTATGAAAGCACAAAATAAAAGTTCCAAGAATATAGAAATAATTTGTATTACCAATGGCAATAAGTATTTATTCATTGCAAAATAAAGTGAAGGGGGCTGCAATGGTTCGCAGGTGATTCAACTCATGCATTACATAGCAATAACGGCTATCTGTGATTCACCTGTATACAACGCCCTAGTTTGTGGCTACTTGGCCCCAATTGTTTTTGCTTTAATAATTCAAGCAAATGGCTAAAAAAAAACAAACAATTTCAACGGACATATTATATGTAGGTAAACTGTAAGAAGGCATAGGTTGAATTTTGAAGGGGTGATTGGCAAGTTTTTACATAGTGTTTGTAATAGATGTATGTATGTATATATAAAATGTCGTGCCTACTAGCAATAATTAATGTGCATATATATATACATATAAACTAAAATTCGTGCTTTGACCTTTAAGCAGGTCAGCTGCTACCATTAAGACTAATGCACCGAGTTTACCATTTTTTGGCGTGGCTTCTTTGAGATAAAGTATATGATTGTTTGTGTTATTTATACTAAATAATATGCGGTACAAAAAAATCTATAAATAAAAATGTTATGTGGGAATTAGAGGGAGGTGGCAGGCATGCATACGTATACATATAGATGCATATATAATGGTTCACGCGGTTGGGTTTAATATATGAATATACAGTTGAATATTGGGAAGTTCAATCACCGGGAATTCAGAATTTGCCTTATGCCTTTATCAGTCCACATCAAAGTTTTTTAAACATATGTCAAGAAATAATATTAACAGCTCTTAATATAATTCAAATTTCACTTACTTGCCACGAAAACCTGCCGTGCCATATTGTATTGGTGCCGTCGACTTCTTTGGATACATTTCCCTTGCAAACGCGTACACGGTTCGTAGGTTTATGGACATTTTGTTGAATATTAATTCACTTTGATTCGAAGCACCAAATGAAGAAATTCAAGTTATTTGCCACGACACACAACAAAACGCGTTCGTAGACAATAGCACGGCACCTACAGAGAGTAAAAGTATATTGTCTCAAAACCGGGAAGACTTGATTTGGAATTTGTCAACAATATTTTATAGGAGAAATGTAATATATAATCAGTTGTATGTATTTGTATTAACGGCCTCCTACTGTTTAGAGGTGGCACACCATTATTTTGATAGTGTGAGAAAAAGTTTTTATTTTTCTTTGCGCTATTGTTTTTTGTGATTTTCAATATACATTCACTTATTTTATGAGAGCTTACTTTAAAATATTATGAATGAAATGTACAACTCGAAAAGTTTCCGCGAAAACAGCCGATTTCATTTATTAAAAGCTAGAAAATGACCAAATGTCAAAATGCCAGAACTGTGAGAATAGCGCAACACCCACAGAGCGTAAAATTTATCAACTAAAGTCGATTACGATTACGATTACCAAATTTAACGGTTCATCTATAGCGGAATTCGGTGGTTTTATTTTTTTAATATAAAATCAATTGTCTTAATTTCTCAAATTTCAAAGGAAAATATTCTCAAATTCGCACCAATTTATTTAGATAAATAATATTTAAAATAATCTTTTACAACATATTTCAAGTTTGTTTTTAATGTTTTCCAACACTATGACAGCGTCAAATAATCGCTGGCCGTTTTTCTTGCCTACTTCCTCCCTCTTTTAAAATACATTGTTTTGAATATAGGAATTTATTTTGTTTAGTTGGGAAAATTTTCTTAAATTTTCTCAAAGTTTCCGTATAAACCACACGTAAAACTGTGGAAAACACCTCATACACCCAACAGTCAGAACTGCATAAGCGGAATGGTCCCCGTTTTATTTTTGGCTGATTGCTATATCGTGAATGCTATTTAGTATTATTTGCCGGGAAGATTTGAGAAATTGTTTAAACCGCAACAACAAAAAACTTATTCATTGTTGCTTCTGTGTATTTATTGACCATAAATTGTATAAAGGTCCGCAATTAGTTCCATTCGTTCTGTATAAAATTGACTTCACCAAAAAATAATGGGTTTGAACAATAATAATGCGAAAAAACAACTAAAGTGTTTTTTTTTTTTACAAAAAGGAAACGTTTTCTTACTTTTTAACACTTTAAATATTTACGTATGCCATCAACAGATATTCTCAGTAGTTAAGATATTCAAGGAATTTATGATAAAAATAAAATTAACTAGTGAAAATAAATCTTCAGGAAATCTTTACAAAAGAGCATTTCTTTATTATACAATTTCAAGTATATTAGTTACATTTAAGTAATCCATATTTGTTGTGTGTATATATTTCGTTATAAATATAAAAAATTGGACGGATTTATATATAAAAAAATTTGGACGGAATGTTTCAATATAAGGCACTTAATTATCAATGTATAAATATTTTGATAACGAACTATTCGAGAATACATATGGACAACAATTTGCTTATTTGAGATACATAAGTGTGTAGATGTAAAATAATCTACCTTTGTGCTTATGTTGCAAATGCACTGCGTACATTGTTTGTAGAAATTATGATATATAAACGTGAAAGCACACATTTTTTGTATAAATGCTGCTTTAACAAATCATACCTTTTTATACTTAACCTAAGGTATTTGATTTTATAGGTGTCAATTTTTGAACTATTTTGGAATTATTTTAGTAATATTGTTTAAAAAAATAGTAATTCTTTTTAAATACCTAAAGTATAGATGGAATAATATGCTTCTCAAAACCTTAACAGAGAAACAAATATTATAAAGAAAAGCGGTACGGAAACCATTAATTGTGCTGCACCAGCATAACAATCAGTGATACGTCGAGCACGCATAAAGTTGCTGCCCAAGTAGATGTCGTAGCGACGTTGGTTAGGTGGTATGACACGTAGTTGACGTGTGGCATCTTGGAAGATTAGATCGTAAAAGCCCATCGGCGAAGAGAACATACTAAAACTAAACGTATCTGTGTTTTTGCGACCGTACAGTTGTTGGGCATAGGTTAATAAATTAATGTATGCATTAATTTGGGTGTCATTGTAGTTAACACCGCCACGCGTTACAATCGCATTTGCCTTAACCTTACCCAAATTACATTTTTTATAGTCATGCAACTCAGCGCGAGTACCTGCAATAATTTATGTATTCAATTAGAGTTAAAACAAATTTTTTTGTTGTAGCTTACCATCGGTACAAAGTAATTCAAAATCATCGTTGAGTGTATTTCGCGCCCACCACTCTTTACGTTTGCCACCCGTACTTTCCATAACAGTGGTATGCTTCATAAAAGCTACATGCCCGCCACCCTCCACTAGACAACGGAATGCACCGGTATGACCATAGTAATCTTCAGATGCATCACGTCTACAATAACGATAGCTGGTGCCATGACAGAGATCACACATGCTGTCGTAGGGTACGCCAGTGTTATATTCATTACTGATAGCGCCAGGTATGCACGACTTCGTGAAGTATTCAGCAGCAGCACGTATCGAATCGCAACCGTATGGGCGTATCCAACCGTTCGATATGAGGAAGGCCATTGGATAGGTCCAGCCAGCAGCGGTGTTAATGCCTGTGTGACATGTGTACTTGCCCTTTAGATATGTCAGTTCAGTGTCCGGATCTTCTTCCTTCGCGACGGCTACAACATAATACTCCGGTTCGCCCAAATTGTAAACTTCAGACATAAAAGGAATCAAGTCATAATTCAAACCACCAGTATAGACATCGCCTGCATCAAATACGGCGATATCAGCTTTTCCGGATTGGATCCATTGCATGCAATTAATGTGCGAATGCTCTTTTTTGCATATCAATTCAGGTTTTAATATTTGCGCTTTTAAAGCAATCTAAGGAAATAAAGATGTACGTTAATCAAATACAATTTTAATAAAAGCAAAATAAACCTACCTTCATTTTAATACATTTTTCCAGCTCTGGATCGGATGTTACACACAGTGTCATACTAGGTACTGGACAATCACGTATGCCATAAATGTAAGTGGTTGTGTCTTGCAAATGTTTGCTAAATGATTGATCATCTTCTGGAATTATTATTAGCGATCGTGCAGAATCCTGCAATTTGAGCATTGAGAATAAATAAAAAAATTTCAATTTGAAAATGTATTTATAGGTTATTTCATTCAGTTATTTTCATTTAATTATTTATCAAATCGTTCACAATACTCACCTGGAACATAAGGTTTGCTTTGCCATGACGACGCGACTCAAATATCCGGAATTTCTCATATAGAATGGTTTCGTTCGTACCTTCCGGATAATTGCGATCCGTTGTGAAATTTGAGTCCAAACGATCATTGCGAAAACCGCTATTACCCCCATCATAATTATCATAAGGGTTTCGGTTGTATGTATTGGACGTGTCGTATGGATTATTTGAATTATACGGATTATTGCTATTTACTCCATAAGTGTTACCGTATTGATCTTTATTATTTAAATTGTAATTGAAATTATTTCCCGCTTCGCCATTTAAACGTTTGTTTTGCTCATTCGCTTCTTCGCGCAGAGCATCTGAGTAAAGTTCAATTATACGCCTTAAAAATTGCTGAAATTTCTTTCGTTCGAATGAATTTCGTGCAGAGGATGTGACGACTGCATCGGAGGGGATAACGCCCCAGTTGCATTGGCGATATTCGCTGACAGGCACCCGGCGACCATCACGACAAAGCAGTTCAAAGCGATCAGGTGATAAACTACCTTTATTTTGGAAGAAGAAATCGATTTAAAAAAATTTAAGGATTTATATTGTAGCCAGCTTACTGAATTCGTTAGTTTGCAGCATTTCCGTGACTGTTGAGTCGCGTAGAAAAGCCACTTCGCCAGCTTCGAGAAGACAACGGAATGCACCATCGTAGCCAAAGTAAGGATCTTTCGCAGAACATCTACCCCCAGGTATTTTACCTGTGCACAACGCGCATAGTCTGTGAGCAAAAAATATTTAAAATTATTCATGTGTGTGAAGTGAAATTTTTTTAAACATTTACTTATCAGAATTATCTCCAATTGGATTGTATTTGTTGATCAATGAGTACACGGCGCAAGAATTATTAAAATAATTGGCAGCGGTTTTCACTTGATTGTTACAGTCAACTACTTCCATGCCACCCTCACGTTGCAACTGCATATAAGAAAGAATATTAGCGAAATATTAAAAAAATAGTAATTATAATTACCGTATATATGGGCACAATCCACCCGGCCATGCTACCCACCCACGGGAAGCAGGCACGTTTGTTTCGCAAATCTCTTAAACTGTAAACATCTTGCAAAGTGTCCTTTTTGACAACAGCGACAGCGTGATAATTTGCCAAACCTCCGGCAAACTTTTCTTGCATAATAGGTACTAAGGAATTGTATCTACCAGCCGTAAAAACATCACCCGCATCAAGTGTTGTTACGTGTGCTTTCTCATGATCGATATGGTGAATACATTCATCCGCGCTATAACCCAAAAAACACGTGAGATTTAAATATGCATCATCAAATAAGGCTCGATCCCGTTCAATAGCAACGGTGAGGTTTTGACATTTATATTGCTCTTCAAGTGATTTGGTGCACCAAATTATGTTTTTAACTTGTCGCTCATATTCATAGTGATGTTGAGCATCTGTGAATGAAAGAATATTAAGTGTGACTTTCGGACAGTTTTAATACAAAATTATGGGTTTGATAAAATATAAATTACTATAAACTTATATGTTATAATAATATCACTACTTTTAATAATAAAACATTATTAAATTAAGCAACGCCCCATCAATTGTTGCTTTCTGAATGCGTCATGTTTTCTTCCTCATCAAAAACTAAGCAACTTTCGCATCGCATGTTTTTTTGATCTTACCTATATCCTTCCCTTGTAACAGGAATATAAATATGCTTAGTAAACATATTCGCAACATTTTGAGGTAGTTTTTAGTACTCTGCAATAAAAATTAAAAGATAAAATTTTTGTTTACAGCAATTAATGAAATGACACACCCAACAAAATGTTTAGAATGGCGGCAGTGCCAAAGCAAATACCAAAGTGAAATAATGACAGCGAACGTCAACTCAAGAAAAACTTAGTGCATGTTTAGGTACAGCAGAGGACGTGAAATTATGTTATATTGTCTAATACACTTTCTCTGGGTACAACTTCAAAACGTCATATGTATGGACTTTATTAAAATATCTTTGTTTTTATAATCTTTACATAAATTTTCTTAATTTTATTCGTGCAATTACTAGCAATTCCTTTTTATTGAATTTTGCAATTAGTACCGTTGCTTGGTGGTCTACCAGCTATTTTACAAGTTTTAATTTAATTGTGGCAGCCCTATTACTTAGAATCAGCTGATGGCCTGTTATCAGTTCATCCAATTGGATACGTGGATTTTCTTTAAATAATCAAGTATTGGAATCCATTATCCATTGTTTTTAATAATTTCACCTGATTTTAACATTTTATATCTTGTTACCTCAGTATTGTGCAATCCAATCATTCCTTGTGTAAAATGTCGACAGCAAATTTACAAAGAGATGAACTCTTATTGCTTTTTGATGTGGATGGTACACTGACCTATCCACGCAGCAATATTCAACCAGAATTTGAAGCATTTCTGTACTCAAAAGTGAAGCCGCGGGCAAACATTGCAACTGTTGGCGGTTCTGATTTGGAAAAAATGTTTGAACAATTGAATGGTAAAAAAATTCTTGAGGAATTTGATTTTCTCTTCCCTGAAAATGGCTTAGTGCAAATTGATCATGGGAAAGAAGCTGGAAAACAAAACATAATACAACACCTTGGCGAGCCCACTTTGAAACGGTTTATTAATTTTGTACTACGTTATTTGTCTGAACTGGATTTGCCAATTAAGCGTGGTACTTTCATAGAATTTAGAAATGGTATGATGAATGTATGTCCAATGGGTAGGCAATGTACGCGTTCGGAGCGTAATATGTTCGTCGAATACGAGAAAAAACATCCTGTGCGTGAGGAAATGATTAAAATACTTCAAAAAGAATTTGCTGATGTTGACCTACAATACAGTATTGGTGGCCAAATCAGTTTTGACGTGTTTCCAAAAGGTTGGGATAAAACATATTCTTTGCGATACATTGAGGCCAATTACAAATTTAAAGAGATACACTTTTTCGGTGATAAGACTGAACCCGGCGGCAACGATTACGAAATTTTCATTGACCCACGCGTGATATCGCATAAAGTCGCCACGCCTGATGACACGCGCCGTATACTTACAGAATTGCTGCAACTTTCCAATCCTTAAATTGCATTTTATGTTTTTTCTTACTTGCTTTTTAACTTTTAATAAGAATCGTTAATAATAAATATATATACCCAAGTATTTTTCTAAAAGGCTTACAAAGACGAAAATCTATGTAATATCTGAGTTTATTAATTATTGTAATTAACAATTAATCAGTTTCCATTCCCGCGTCATCGTCATCACTGTCACTATCACTTTCAGAGCTATCATCCTCATCCTCATTCTCATCCGAATCGCTACTTTCACTGTCAACCCATTCATGTGCGTTCATATCGTTAGGAATGATCGATTTCCATTCATCCAACTTATGCAAATCCAAAGCATAGAAATCGTTGAATGTGTATTGTTTGTTATCTTCCTCATAAAGCCCACCATATACGTATAGAACACCTTTGGAGACGCACAAACCAGAGTTCATGCGGGGTGAAGGCACATTCTTCGGTCGTCTATTTGGAAACAAACTGGGTACTTTCGGTAAAGACGCGTTGCTACTTATACTGGGTCCTGCCACTGTAATGGTAAATACGCCATCTGTTCTTGTGGTCTCAGCAGAGTTTGTAGCCACTTCCATTTCGACATCCTGCACCGTTGTTTCTTTGTTTTTCTTGTTAACGTTTTTTTCCTTTTTAGCTATTTCTAATAATCGCCAGGTTAGCGTAGTTAAGTCCAATGATAACAGCTCTTCGCCGAACTGTCCTTTTATATCTTCCTCATCTTCATCAATGTCCATGACACCACCAAAACAATACGACTTACCATTAGGAGCTGTCGTACAACTAACACTACTTCGTGGCAGGGGCCTATAACCACCAGGCTTTACTGTGACCCATTTAAATTTATCAGGATTGGTCTCTGCAATATAAAATGCACAAGTGTTTTAAAATATGAACATGACTGTAATTACCAAAAGTTTACAAGAAAAAACTTACTATCAGGCACAAGTGAGAACATGTCTGTGTGTACAACACCACGGTCTGCATCTTTCTTAATTGCTGCCTTTGAATAACCACCCCATATAAGCACTTTGCCATCGGGACAAGCTGCCATACAGCAACCGGAACGCGGTGCTGGTACGAGGGCACCACTTACGTCGACCTTCAACCAAACATATGATTCCAAAGAAAATATGTGTACGTCGTTAAAATATCGGTAAGACTGATTATTATCGTGGAAGCCTCCGAAAATAAATAGACGTTTTTTGTTCGCAACCATTCTATGACCGCTACGGGCACTTGGTCCATTTGGTGCATTCACTTTTTCCCATGTACGCGTTTTCACACGCATCACCCAAAGATCTTTATAATGATAAAATTGCAGCTGCGACGGACTGGCATGCTCTCCACCGAAAACCTAATAAAAATTGTTTAGAATACATAAAATAGCATACTTATAAAAAAATACCCATAATTGGCCGCCATCCGTTGCTACAGCTACCATTTGATGACCGCTACGTGGTGCAGGTCCTGCTGGTGATTGTACTTGCTTCCATTCATTTTTCGCAATATTATAGAAAAACAAATCATTGTAAACGCAAACGCGTTGACCATTATAAAATTCTCCTCCAAAAAGTATGAGCTCTTCTTTTTCTGGATGAGCGACCAAAGTGAAATTTGAACGTGGCGTTGGTGGTGAACAAATCTCTTCCGTCACGGTTTTACGCCGTGTCTCCTCAGCCTCTAATTTAGCTACCACCTCTGCTATATCAGTCTAAAAATTGTCATGGCGAGTTAAAGTATCTATTACAATTGTTTACTATTTATAATAACATACATACCTCACCAAGCTTCTCCAACATACGCTTTTGTTTGGCTGCCAATTTCTTATCCGTTTTCATAGCCGTCTTTTCAGCACCTTTACCTTTTTTCTTATTCTTATCCTTTTTACCCATAATTAATAAGTTAAATTGAAATGTTTAATGTACTTTAGTTCTACTCTCTTGCAAAATTTTATAAATAAAACACCGGTTGCACGTGTATGTTGCAGAGTTGCTTGTTAACGCATTTCTTTAAATTACACTGCAGGTATGCACAGAGCCATAGAAAAATTAGGATATAAATTTATTTGCTGTGGGTTAGCGTGACTTTTTGCAAACTAGTTTATTGTAAAATATTTTGTGTTTATTTATTGACTATTTGTTTTATTAAAAAAAGTGAGTTTGTAAAAATAGTCTGTACAAAAATTTTTGGTTATTTAGGAAAATAAAGGATGAAAAAAATAAAGTAAGGTGCCACGGCTTTTCAAACACTTCATGGTTATGAAATGTATTTTATTATTGTTATTTTTTATTTATTTTATTTCAAAAAGTATATTTGCTTTAATGTTTTCTTTAATACACTGACGCCAAACATTTTTATATATCTGGGAGTGGATTTAGCAAAGTCACAAGTCAATAAGAAATTGTCAACAGATGTCGCCACTTATTTATGCTTGTCTAACGGCAATCAACTTGTCAAAAGACAATTTAAATTTACATACAGGTGTTATTAGGAGTTTGAACGGATAAAGTAGTTTGTAAAAATTTAAAGTTAGCTTATTTTCTCCTCCTTCTGAGGCGTAAAGGGTGTTACAAGCTATAAATTAGCTACTTCATAACGATTGATCGGTATGAGATCTGCCAGAGACCCACTGTTCAACGCACTCAAATGAAATTCCAACATTTAAAAACTGTTTATAAAAATATT
The DNA here is from genome assembly GCA_037783105.1 of Bactrocera zonata. NCBI lineage: Eukaryota > Metazoa > Arthropoda > Insecta > Diptera > Tephritidae > Bactrocera > Bactrocera zonata. Next base: position 41,888 of record JBAWJQ010001962.1, on the reverse strand, counting down.
TATTTAAGTTATAAAGATTTTGTATTTTTCATGGCTTTAGATAGCAATACATTTAAGTAGTATACAAGCATATAATTTAATCATATTACACATATACACAGAGCATAAGTAATAATAGGCTTTATAGTTCCGCTTATCTCCAATATCACCTACATACATATTTACATAGATTTCAATATTGTGGAACTTGCAAACTTCCACTGCTCGCCGAAGTCCGACCATTCATCGACCAACTCGAATCGAAACCATAAGCACAATCTGAGTCCGAATCCACTAGCGTATCGGACGGAACGCGACCAAGAGGCGCACGTTTTTGATTTGGTGTTGTTGGCATACTGCTGTAGCCAGCTATTAGATTCGTACTCGAATTCGATGATGAAATGGAATCACGTGGTGAATCTGTTACAAGCGATGATGGCACCGATGAGCGCATTGACGGGGTTGTCATGGATTTTTGCCTCTTTTTTACAAGCGTATCGATGTTTTTTGGAGGTGGCATCATTTCTTTGTCATCTTGGTCATCTTCAACGTGATGTTGTATATTATCAGCCGAACCCCATGATTTATGTAATTTCTCAAATTTCCTCTGTAAACTATTCATGTTGACCGGAACGCTAGCCCGTGAGCTTATATTATGCTTTTTATTATTACTTTTATTACTAGATTTGCTGCTAATCGTATCAGTGCCTGAGGGTTTGGTCTTCATCGTCATCGGATTCCGTGTCATACCAGCGGCAGGATGATGACGATGACTTTGCAGACGGTGTTGGTGAGACCGCTGGTGATGGCGACTTGCTGCTCCCGCTTGGGAGAGCGTGTGCCCATTTCCCACTCCCAAGAAGTTGCTGAATGCTTCGGTTGTCTTCTTCACTCGGACATTCAAAGAACCAATCCGAAGGAATCCGGAATCTTTTTCCGCTGTTAATAAATAAAGACAACGGTTAGTTATAGGAAAACTAAAGCATTTAGTTGAGTTGATGTGCGACTAAATATTTGAGCTCTCACCTGTAGTTTTTTTCTTTGCCTTGATTTCTGTAAGGATTCGAAGAAAAATTCGATATTTTAGTTGAATTTATAAAATTTTAAAAAACACAAAAAATCTACTTTTTGAATTAAAGATACGCGAATGTGCATGCAAATGTCGAGTCTTAATACATATGTACATACTTATGACGGAGTGCTCCAGAAAAAAATGTTTAATGACTTACTTGTATAAGTGCAAAGTAAAGTGAAGTAAAGAAATAACAGTAAAAATGCGTGCAAAAGTTACAAAAATAAAACAGTGAATTCAAAATTACTTACCGTCAGAGAAACAATACAAAATATGTAGGTTTTCCGAACGCAAAGCGAGTACCAGATAATAGAGTGTCTACAATATCTACTGCATAAATTAAAGCAACGCGCTACTAAAACTAAATAAATTTAAACACATACATATGTACAAAATATTATGTAATTTAAGAAAACAAATATAAAAAACAAAATTTTAGTGTCTAAAACTAAGTAACTAAGAATTTGTGCAAACTATATTTTATTAAAACAGATGGCACAAACATAGAACACGTAGCAAGGAAAGAAAATTTAAGTGTCAAAATAAAAAAACGCATCACAAAACGTCAAAAAATCAAACAAACGAGAAATATTTGACAAATTAAGGAATGCAATTGTAGGAGCTTCGTTAGTCAGCACTTGCATCAATCGCTTGTTCAAATAAATCTTGAACTCTTTTACGCCGACTAGGCTTGGTTGTGCTAGGTTCAACTTGCCTCCAGGAGTTAAAGGTGCTGCCAGCGACGCTGCCACCTTCGATCACATGTTGACGCATCGCTTGAATTTCTATATAAAATTGAGGCGACGACAATACAATATTTTGGAATAATTAGAAATGGTTCAAAAAGAATTTAGTTGTTGTTGTTTAATGGGTAAATGGTTTGCGCAGGCCGTTATGAATAGATGAACACCATTTTCTTGAACACAAATGAGCACATATAGGATGCAAATGTTTTTGTTTTTTTATTTACTAAAGGCAAATCGTGGGCGTTGTGCTTTTTAAAAACAATTGTGATGCTTTAAACGTTGTTTTTGTTTTCTTGCGTACATAGAAATGATAGTTAGTTGTTTACTTGCGGCATTATACAGACACCATGCGATTTGCGCGTTTAATAATATGGCGTCGATCTCAGCATTATCCGCTTTGAGTGCGCGCATGAGGAATGAAAAATAAATTTATTATATTATATTTGAAAGTACACACATTTTTGTATGAATGTGTATGTAGAAATTAAGTGATGATCATGTTTTATAAATAATGCATTCAAATATTTGTTTTGTGCTGTGAAGCTAATTTATTAAAAATACAAATTAAAATATAAAAAATTAATAAGAAATAAAAAAAAAATAAGTTTAATAAAAAACTAACTTTAGTTTTTTAAGGCTACCGTGATTGTATGCAATCCCTTATGCGTTTGCTAACCCTAAATTATGACTTATTTTAGAACCTGGTTTGGTATGAGTTTTTTTGAATAAAGCAACATTTTTAATATTAAACTAAAGGTAAATACAAATTATGATTTTATATACACAGTATCCCCACAGACCTTTTTGTTCTTTTACAAAAAAATTAAAAAAAAAAAAACAAAAATGAATTAACATTTGAAACAACTTTTTTTTTATTTTTTACTCCCAATAACGCGTGTAAAAAAAATTAATTATATACCGGATTAAAAATTCAAAATAAATTTTTCTTTAAAAATTTGATTAACTCTCAAAACTACTGAAATTTCTAACTCAGCAAAATTTGTAAAAAATGTAAAAAATATATTAATTATATAGATGCATATAGGATTTTTTTATAAAACTAAAAAAGTAATAAAATGCTAAAAAGTGAAAATCAATAATTTACTAAAAAGGCCGTCAAAGCATTGTTTACTACATAAGTAAAGTGTATTATTATAGTTATTGTATATATGTATATGTAGATGTATTATTTAGTAACAGTGTTTAGTTAGGTGTAAGTAATAAAATTGCAATTAAAAATCATGCGAGCAAGAAAAAAACAAAATAAAATAAGAATAAATACATAAGCGGTTACAATCCTCCGAAAATAAATTTGGGTTAGAATAAAATGTTAGGTTAGTTAAGTTGTTGAAATAAAATTGCTTGTGTAAAATTAAAATAATAAAATTAAAAATGTCCACAAATCGGTTGGAAATAAAAATTAGCTTAAAAAAATAAAATAACAGTTTTTTTTTAAGAGCAACTAAAATATTTTGTAAATGCCACAATAGTCATAAGCCAGGTGTACGAGTAATGTAGTGGTTTTACTCCGCAAGCAGCTGATTAGTTACAGGCTTGTTGGTAGTTTGGGTGCCAGCGACGGCAGCACGCAAAGTTTTACGAAAGAAACTCTCTTTACGCCGTGGCGTGGCGCCTTTTTTTGTAACTTTTTGATTTTTTTCCGTAGATTTCGGTGTTGCACCGCCGCTACCACTGCCACTGCCGCCACTTCTACCACTATCGCCACTAGTTATCGAAGCGCCACCCTCAGCGCCACCCTCAGCGCTCGGACGACGCTCTGGAGTACCAGGCGATTTTATGTTATTATTGTTATTGCTTTTGTTTAGCTCAAGGCTGAGCGGTGAAGTGGGTGGCGATAGCATTTCACATGGCTCTAAAAGATCTTGTTCCGGCGAGAATAAAGATGCGGCCAACGCCTTTTTCGGGCGACGTCGCGAAGTGGGCGCTGTGCCGGTCATAAGCGATTGGGCACGCGAGACAGTGGCAGCCTTACTGTTCGGCGATATTGTCGCGTAGGCTTTCGGTATGTATTTTTTGTTGCGTACACCGCTGCCGCTGGCACCTTTCAAAAGCGTGCGCGCCCAGTTGTTGTTATTGTTGGGTTCAATTTCATGCACATAGTAATCATTGTAGTACTCACTGCTGAAGGTTGACGGTGAGACGCTGGTGCTTTGTTTGCTGTAATCCAACGGTTTGTTGCCGCTCCAGTCCGTTAGATCCCGATTGGCCTCTGTAATGAAAAAAATGAAAAAAATTTTGTCAAAATAAATAAAGCTGTTATCGCGGAAATTGTATGTATGTTTGTTAATCGAGTTCGAAATTGTTTGGGGCGGAGCGGATTGTATCGTTTCAGCGCTTATCACTTTGACTACTTGGGTAAACGGTTAAACGTTTGAAAGTGCCGCCCGAAAACCTAAATTATCTAATAAATTCGTTAAACTGTCAATAACCGAATTTTAATGCCATTGTTGCTTCCATCGCCTCACATACGAATTTCCGCCTAATATCATTTAGGGCACTCGTGGGTTTCTATTACATTCTGTCATATCTATAACTGATATGATTGAATGATCACCGAAAATCACAGTCGATTACTGAGCAAATATTGAACTTATAATTGGGCAATTAAAAGAGTTTCCAGTAATGCGACAATAAGGGCAGAAGTGTGACAGAGTGATCAGATAACCGACAAATATTAATAAAGACGATAAAAGCAGAATGCCGACATAGGGCCACCGTTTGTTTCCGAGTAATAACCAATCATAGATATCAGTTTAAATATGTGACTTTATCGTACGTTTCAACGGTATCTCGTATTACTTCAAATACATAATGATTTTAGTAATTCGTTGTTGAATTTAAAATTTATGATATTCTTGAAATCAATTATAATGTACTATGTCTATGAGAGTTCGCTCTTAACCCTAATTGTTTCTTTAAATACTCTTTTTTATGTAATGTAGTCTTTCTTAATCTCAGGACCATTACAACAAATGCATTACTCTATGGAAATATGTCTAAGAATAAAACCATATTTTCTTAAAAAAAAAAAAAAATACTTTCACAAAGGTTACATGCATTGATATTCCTGAGAGTGTCGATGAGCCGGTACTCCGCTTTTTCTTGCGCTATCCCCGACTCTTGCTCTCAATGAACACTGTCAAATAGGCACATGCGATAAGATTACAAATCCCGTCGGAAGTAAATTGCCAAAGCTGTGTGGAGAAGGCGAAATGGAGTCATTTAGATACTTTCTTCTCAAATGCTCAGCTTTTGTCAGACAGACTTGCGAGAGGTTGAAACATTTTGGTAGTCACACTTTCAGAGACCTGGCAAAAGGGGCACGGGATTGATGATGGTCTTAACAAATTTGCCTATTGCACTTCGTCGATTTTCATAAAGGCCTCATGATTTTAAAAATAATTCATCAACAATTTTTTTTTTTTAATTTAGAACCATTCTTAGGTTGATTGGTTCAAAGATGCACAACTCCAATGTACTTGTGCGACAATATGAGTAATTCTGTGTGACTGATTCGAAGCTCGAAGCATAAATAATAACTTCTGATAACATATGAATGATAAATGATGAAGCCTAGATTTGAAAAATAATAACAGGTCAATTGAAAAGTGGCCGGCCTAACATAGATGGCGCTACTAAATTTATAGTCAGCTAACCTTCAAAGTACGCGTGTATAAATTTGATAACCGTCGGATCATTGGTGTTTATTAAATCGTTTTGAGTGAAGCAAGTTTTGATGAAAAGAAATTTCACGTGTTGATTCGGACAATGCTCCTAGAAAATCAGCCATCAAGGATTGGTATGCTAAGTTTAGACGTGGTGAAATGAGCACCGAAAACAGCGAACGCAGTGGTTGTTACCAACGAAAATATCAAAAAGGTTCACGAAAAAGTTTTGGATGACCGTAAAGTGAAGTTGTTCGAGATAGCAGGCACTCTATGGATATCAACTGAACGTGTATATCATATTATATTTCACGAATATTTGGGTATACGAAATAGCTGTGCAAAGTGGATGTCGTAAGAGGTCACTTTAACCCAAAAATAACGACGAGTTGAGGATTGGGAGCAGTATTTGGAGATGTTCAAGCTTAATAAGCTTGCGTTTTTGCGTCGATATGTGACAATGGAAGAGATGTGGTTCCATTCTTTCATTCCGAAGTTCAATCGACAGTCATTTGAGTGTACTACACACGTTGCACCCGCTGCAAAAATACAAAGGTCGGCTGGCAAGTTTATGGCTTCTGCATTTTGGGATGCGCATAGATTAATTCTTATTGGTTATCTTTAAGGGGTTATATACATTCTTTGTCGAAGAAAAAAAGGAAAGTTTGGATTTTTTTTAGGTATGCAGCAATTATTTCATTCCACGAATGTTGTTTTTTTTTTTGATAGTACACTTTATTAACAATGTTTGTGCGAAATTTCGTGGAAAAATATCAAATAGTTTTTAAGGGGTGGCTGTTTCCCTTAGAAGCCTTTTTTTGGCAGAGCCTTGCGGTGACAAATCCCCAGGTCGAACAAGTCAACTGAAACCATAAAAGTAAACAAATTTCATTAGTTTAGTGTAATTCCTTGAGCTTGAACGATCGTTTTTATGATTTTTTTTGTGCACACGGGAACCTTTTATGCAAAAAATGAACTTTTTGGACACCAGAAATTTCACTAAAAAATTCATTTCGGCGAAAAAAAAGTTTGTGCGGAAAAAGTCGATCGTTCAAGCACAGAAAAACATATAAAAAAAAAATTGAAGGAAATCGGTTCAGTAGTTTTCCGCCAATCCATGTCACCTTAAAGTCATTTTTCAAAAAACACCATTTCGAGATATTCGTGTTTAAAGTTTCAAGTTCAGTTTAGAGCCGCGACGAGGTGCGCGGTTAGAAGTGCTGTAACTTTTTTTCTACTGCTCGAATCTCTATGAAAATTCGAGAAAATGTTCTCAAGGAGTTGTTCCTTAAGATAAAGCGATACAAAAATTTCGATTTTTTGAAATTAAAAAAGGTATATAACCTCTTAAGAAGGAAGGACCCGCAACAGCAACTATTACATGGCATTATTGGACCGTTTGAAGGACGAAAAACGGTCGCATTTGAAGAAAAAGTAAATGCAAGATAATGCACCAGGTCACAAGTCAGTGAAAACGATGGCAAACATCCATGAATTGGGCATCAAATTGCTTCTGGCGAGCATTTTCTTGAAATCTGAGAACGGGAAATAATCGCTGGGAAGAAAGTTTCGTCGAATGAAGGGCGATCGCTTCAAATTAAGTCTATTTTGAAACGAAGGACTAATCGTATTACAAAAATAGTTTCGAAAAGTTGGAGGTTCGATATAATCTATGAAGGAAGCTATGTTGAATAAAAAAACGAGTTTTACAAAAAAAAAAAATGTGTTTCACTATGGTAGGCGGGAGACTTTTCAATTGACCGGTTAAGGTATGTAGCTTAATTCGACTAATATATTGTAAATGACTGTTATATAAAGGGTGATTTTTTAAGAGCTTGATAACTTTTTTAAAAAAAAAAACGCATAAAATTTGCAAAATCTCATCGGTTCTTTATTTGAAACGTTAGATTGGTTCATGACATTTACTTTTTGAAGATAATTTCATTTAAATGTTGACCGCGGCTGCGTCTTAGGTGGTCCATTCGGAAAGTCCAATTTTGGGCAACTTTTTCGAGCATTTCGGCCGGAATAGCCCGAATTTCTTCGGAAATGTTGTCTTCCAAAGCTGGAATAGTTGCTGGCTTATTTCTGTAGACTTTAGACTTGACGTAGCCCCACAAAAAATAGTCTAAAGGCGTTAAATCGCATGATCTTGGTGGCCAACTTACGGGTCCATTTCTTGAGATGAATTGTTGTCCGAAGTTTTCCCTCAAAATGGCCATAGAATCGCGAGCTGTGTGGCATGTAGCGCCATCTTGTTGAAACCACATGTCAACCAAGTTCAGTTCTTCCATTTTTGGCAACAAAAAGTTTGTTAGCATCGAACGATAGCGATCGCCATTCACCGTAACGTTGCGTCCAACAGCATCTTTGAAAAAATACGGTCCAATGATTCCACCAGCGTACAAACCACACCAAACAGTGCATTTTTCGGGATGCATGGGCAGTTCTTGAACGGCTTCTGGTTGCTCTTCACCCCAAATGCGGCAATTTTGCTTATTTACGTAGCCATTCAACCAGAAATGAGCCTCATCGCTCATCGGACACGGACGCGAAACACATTTCGAACCGAACACTGATTTTGGTAATAAAATTCAATGATTTGCAAGCGTTGCTCGTTAGTAAGTCTATTCATGATGAAATGTCAAAGCATACTGAGCATCTTTCTCTTTGACACCATGTCTGACATCCCACGTGATCTGTCAAATACTACTGCATGAAAATCCTAACCTCAAAAAAATCACCCGTTATAATAATAAACTATAAATGTTAGTTGAAGCTTTTAATTAAGAAAATGTGATAAACTTACTGTAAACATTGACGAGCAACTCAAAAACATCAGCCCTTCCGAATTGCATGGAGATGTGTAAAGGAGTATAACCCTAAAGGGAATAAATGAAAAAAGTGAAAATAAAAAGCACAATTAAAAACCACAAACTATTTTAAATAATGAAAGGCTTAAAATTACAACTAATGAAACAACCAAAAACACATGTACACAAAAAAAACGTACATATGTATATACATTTGTATGCAAGTAAATACAGCAAATTAAAATCCTTACAAATTTTAAGCCAACCGAAATAAATTTTTGAGAAGCGATACGAATTGCCAACACGTACATACATACATACAAAGCTAGAAATAAACATAACGCTTATGCATAGGTGTATAGATATGCGTATATATGTATGTGTGTATGTAAGCTTGTTGGCTTTTGCGACATGTCTTCGAAAAGAAATTGTCAATCAAGTTTGCTGCATTTTAAAATCTCGCCGAAATTGATATTGTCTCGACCGCTGTTGTGTAACATTTCATTTCATTTCGATTCATTTCATTTGTTGTAGCAATTCGAAATCTGTTACACGACTTGCGTTCTTTTCAATCACACAGCGAATACGAAATTTTACAAGTGGCAAAAGCGAAATGCCTTAACACACATACAAACATGACAATGCAGACTAGGTTGCGTATCGAAAACGGTATGATACGTTTTTCTCCTGTGCCTCCTGGGAGGTGGTAGGCATACGCATAGAAAAGGGTTGTGGTAACATCCTGCCATTGCGACGTGGATATGATCGAACAGCTTGTGTCACATTTGGTGTTGAAACAAAGAGGAAAGTGACTGGCAGGCGCAACATTTCAATTGAACAAACTCTGCCAATTTCGCGCATTTTAAAATTGTACAAATAACTCAATGTTTTTCGTATTAATAAAATGTGACTTCATTCTGCATGAATTCATGTCCATGCGTCAATGTAAGACATATTGGTTTCAATATGAACGCGGCTACTTTTGTTCGCGATAATTTTGAATAAATATGTTAATGCAGGAAAATCACATTCAAAATGCGAATGTGATAACTAAATAAATGCATATAAACATATATGTATTCTACAAAAATTATACTGGTCTACTGGGGTTTTGTCGCCCTGGGTATAAGCTCTCTTATGGATATACTACTTATGAGCAAAAAATAGTAGTAAGACTTTGTTCATATTTTTAAAATTCTGAATTTATTCTTCAAAATCCATGTCGTCCCTCTCAAAGCAATCCTTCTTGGTACCAATACACAAAACAGTTATTAAAGCCAATTTCCGGAATAGCTTTCGCTGAGCGTAGCGATTCACGTTTAATGCCTTCTATTGACTCAACACGGTTTCTCAGGGCGGTTGTCTGAGTTTGCTGAATGGCCAGAAGTCTCACGCAGCTAAATCAGGCGATTACGGTGTTTGCGGCAAGATAATGGTTGAATATTTGGCGAAAAACTCACGAAGAATCTATGCAGTACTCGTATGCGATGGTGCATTATCGTGGTGCCAAAACCAAGAGTTGGCGACTCCTAACACCGGACTCTTTTTACGAAAAGCTTCGCGCAAACGACGCATAAAACTCAAATATTATTCCTTGTTACAGTTTGGCCGATCGGAAAGAATTCGGAGTGAACACATCGATAATCGAGGAAAATTGTCAAACATAATCTTGATTTGCGACCTGATTTGGCTTGTTAATTTGGCTTGCCACGATATTCGGCCGATTGATCGTTTGTTTCCGTGTCATAAACATAGATCCATGACTGCTCGCTAGTAACAATACGTTTATGATATCCTGGTAGTGGGAAAGCAATATATCACAGACGTTAAGGCGACGCTGTTTTGGGAGAAAATTGAGTGATTTTGGCATCAATCGTGCTTTCCCTTTTCTTAGTCCCAAATGGTCTTCTAAAATTGTGTTCACTGATCCTTTCGATATTCCAACGATACCAGTAATATCTCTGATTGTTATTTGTCGATTGAGAAATCAGCAATTGACGTGTTGATCATCAGTTGATGTCGATGGCTGTCCTGGTGGTACGTCGTAAACGCGTTCCCGATCCTCTTGAATAATTTGTAATAATCAAAAAACTTACTCGCCGCAAATAATAATTTTCACCGAAGGCCTTTTCCAACATTATAAACGTTTCGGCAACAGAAATTTGTTTCCGCACATAAAATTTAATGGAACATTTTTGTTGCAGACACACTTTATGTACTTTAGAAAATCAGGCGTATACTATATACATATGTATAAACACTAATAATTATTTTGATGTGACATTTGGTATAGATGGCACTGGTAGTCATGCCAACCTACGAAAAAAATATCTCGAGGAATGGGATTTCGAGTGAAATTTAAAAGTCTTACTATTTTTGCTCACAGTAGTATATGTTACATTTTAATGAGACCCTTTTTATGTGTTCTTTCTTTTATAATTTTTCAGTCGAAAATCTCTTTTTCTAAGGACCATGATGTGATGATTCCATTAACCTTGTTAACTTCCGTTCATAATTTTTAGACACTGTTGGAAGGACTCTCCTGTCTCCTCACAATAATTTTCTAAATTATCCGTAAATCTATGCACATAATAGCGGAGATCGACCAATTTTTTCATATTTGCTCACATAATCTGTCACCATATTTTTCACAATTTCTTCAGAACAGTCATAACTTAAATAACTAACTTTAACTATCATTAATTGCTACCTCAAATATTCCAGCTTTCAACTTTTCTATACTAAGCTTCGAAAATTTTCTATAAATGTAATTACAACAATGTCCTCCCAAGTCTGCCACTGTTTTATGATTTCTAACTTGACCATCTATTAAATCACGAAGTACATTTTGGAAGCATAACTTTAAAGTATATCACATTCTTGGTAGATTGTACCGATATCTGGGTATTAGACGGCATAATTCTTTTCTAGTAGTCCATGCTATTTACTTTTGAGTTTTTCAATGAGTAAAGCAGGAAATTTTTTAGTTTGTAATTGAAGATATGTATCTCCATATTTCATTTTCAGTAAAATCTTAAAATCATCCGCATAATTTACCCCATATTTTCTGTGACGAGCCTTAGTGGAGATCATGTGATGTTTATATGCGCGGAAATTGTGCGCAAATCTCTAGTCAGGACTTGAAAAATAAATTTTATTGTTGACAAGCCGGCAACTGATTAAAATATAAGATATACATATGTACATATGTCATAAAAACAAAAGCAAATTAAATACTTTCATGAAGAAATCCGTAGACTGGTCATTTGAAAACATCGAAATATGCTAATACATCCAAGGCAACAAATTTTTTTGGTTTTATAGAGTTGTGTTATATTTCTCTATTGTGAATATTTATATTAATAATAAAATATCACAAAATGTTTCTATTCTAAATTCGTTCTTATAAAATTTGGATAAATAATAAAAAATACTTAGAGTATAAAATATTACTATTAATTAATTAATAAATATGTATTTGAAATTATTTTGTCTTTACTTACGCCATTCTGGAAATGATGATCAGGATATTTGCATAAATTTGAAATAGAAAATAATATTTACGTTATTAGTATGAAATTTAAATAATTTTTTAATATGATGGTATTATACAAATAAACAGTTAAGTTAACACAAACCGATCTCGCATCGACGTCCGCTTTGTGTGTGCCCGCTATTAATTTAACCACGTCCTGGTTACCATGCTTGGCAGCCCAATGTAGAGCGGTCTAATACAAAACAAAAAAAAAAAAATAAAAAAAATAAAATAATAGTATGAACTTTTTTGCTAAAAAGAAAAATTTAAAATTATTTATATTCTGTGAAAATAAATTTTGTTATCTGGGCGGCCTTATTCTGTAACTCGATTTGAAAACTTTTTACTGGAATTCGTATTTTTTGTATTTGGTAACTCGGTTTCCGCATTTTCAATCCTATTTTTGCACAATTATAAGATAGATCCAAATTTCGAATAGAATACAATTTAAAATCAAGTTACATAATGGGACCCCAGTGGTATATTTGGGCCGGACCCGCAATACAGACCAACCAATATGGCTTTAATTTATGGACAATTTTTTAAGTTCACTAATTTTCGTAAGACTACTTCACTGCAGTCTTCGACGCTGTTTAAGTGCAAACAGGTGGAGATTCTTGTTTCGAGACCGTCGACGAAACATGAATTTCTTGGTATATATCAAAGACCTATAAACAGTCAATACAGCTAGTTTCACCGGACTAACTTGTTTCAAAGAAGGATAATGCTATCTTCCTTTTGGCCGGAAAGGTGATGACCACCGTTTTCTGGATTTTAGAAGGAGTGACCTAAATTGTTATGTTTTATGGAGCAGGGTTCTAGAAAAGACCATACTTGCAAAGAAACTCGAGAGCGTGCCCGAAGACAACGTTGAAAGGTGTATGGCTGCGAAAGTTACTTAAAAGAACACGTATCTGCACACTCGGATATTCTCACACACTTTGACTTCATACTGGATCATTTGGAACATGTAGTCGCCTAATCGAACTCAGGCGGCTCCTTCTCTGCCCATATACAGAAGAGGGAGTTATGAGTGGGAAGAAGCCGTTGGAGGAGAGGGGCAGTGAGCTTCTTTGCGGACACGTTAAAGCTTGGACGAGGGGTTTGCTGTAAACAAACTCTCTACCAACGCCAGCTTCAAACTTCTTGACTATTGCAGTGCTTTTCAAGCCGATGTTGCAGCCATTATAGTAGTAGTAGATCTACTGCTCCGGAGTGCAGTTTCCTTCAGAGAAGTGAATATTCACTCAATTAGCAGAGCGGCGATAGCAGCCTTGAACGCATTAACAGTGCGTTCAGGGTTGGTCGAGGACCATAATCTCGCTATCAATAGCATCGATTGTCTTTGTAATAAGACTGGCATGGGTGCCAGGCCATAGCGGAATCACAGGAAATTGTAAAGCAGATGAGCTAGCAAGAAAAGGTATCCTTCTTGCCAAATTTGAAAAAGTCAAGCACCGGCTAGCTACTTGACTCGTATAAGAATATTATTGCCGCCAAGGGGGCCCACTTACCAGACGTATTTTTATAAGGGTCAAAGAAGAAAAGAAGCTTTGTTCTATAACTAGCTTAATTCTACCAAACTAAAAGGAAATTATGCTAAAATAAATTATTTTTTAATATTTTCGCTTTTTCTTAAACTAAGTGCTTAACGGACCCTTGTCGTCGCTTTCTCAAGAACAATGTGTTTAATTTCTGGTCCTCGACGGAAGTACAAATTATAATTTGCCGTTCATTAAAGAATTCCTTTTCTAAACAACGAGTTTCATTAGCAAGCACTGAACCGCTGAATTGGATCTAATCTTCGAAAAAATGTTCCTTTATCAAATTGGCTATTCTCAGTTAAAAACAATAGCCGAAGCCCAAAAGTCTAGTGTTAAGAAAAATGTGTATATGTGACACTCATAGGTCGAACAGCCGACAGCTGGCAGGAAAGTGCAACTCGCATATAATACAGGTATACAAACACACATATACATATGGCTGTAGCAACGATATGGTGCGTCCTATCGACTGAGCGGACAAAGTGTCTCGATGCGTGTTAGCAACAAAAATTACAAGCAGCTAAACAAATCGTTGAACAAAATAATACGACGTGCCATTAACAGGGACGAAAAATAAATTGCACTGAAATAGTGTAGCCTCGGGATTAAACCATTATTCGAGTATATGCGCGTGTGTAGCAATGTAGCAAAGTTTACAAAACTAACGCATACAATCAAGTGGAAGCTGAGCGAGGACAGGAAATCTTAGTGGTCGCCATTGCCGTGGGCATTTGCTTGCCGACTTTGAAGGTCTTTGAACGCCTCGCGAACAGTATGGCAATGCCGATAACAATGGCCGGCTCCGACGGTATCGCAACTGACGCATCTGTGCCTTTTTGCCCTAAATGGCCAATCTGCTCCACTTCAGAACACATTTGTTCGGCCATCAATTGAATTGCAACAGATGAGCTGAGGTGGCGGCACCGAATACCGGCCATTGACGCTGCCACTGCTGACCGCTCGAATATCGATGCATTGAGCACTCTATTCAGTGGCAGACCCGGAGACATCAGCTGCAGCAGCAGCAGCAGCAGTAGCATCAGCATCAGCAGCAAGAGCAGTAGCAGCTAAAGCGAAATAAATAAATTGCCTTGCATAAGTGAATTCTTGTTTCAATTATTTTCATGTTAACATAATAATTTAGCAAAATAAAATGGTCCAGGCGAGTACGTTGCATACGGAAGATACATAGCCGTTGTGGGCAAGCGGTGTGAAGTTAGTTTAGTTTTAAGGCTAATGGTAAACTTTCCAAAGAATTGTCTCCTCCACAATGTTCGTCGTTAGCTATGCAACATGGCATACCAAATGCAACAGATTGTTGCTGCAACACCTTTCACATATATATGCTGCACGCCCGAGGACGAGAGCGCGGTTGAGAATACATAGGGTATAACGCTGAATTCTTGGGAATTTTCGGTTGAGCAGCGGTAGCTGGAACGGCGGCCAGCAGTCGATCGGTGATTGTATTGTTTTGATCTCATCGTCACAGTGGCCGCTGAGTTGCAGTATATCCAGATCAATGCTGCTGCTGTAGCACCTGTGATGGTGTACTTGGCTTAACCGCTGACTATCGCTTCATCTGCTTGTCGTCGGCATTTAATCTTAACCCATTGTCCTACTCATCTTTCAACGCTTGGTCAACGATTGTTTGGTCATTGGCTTGGTCGGTCGATCCGCTGGGTTTGGATTTTTACGGCCATTGGCCGCTGTCGTTGCCGGTGTTTGGTGATGAAGACAAATGTATTTCGGCAAAAATTAATTTTAATATATGTATACATTTTTTAAATAGCTGAACTTTTGTGCAAAGACTTCAGATTTTCCCAAGCCGCATTCAAATTGTGCCCATATACCTTTGGAACAACAATTTCTGGTGAAATAAAATATTGGTTCGAAGTTTGGAAAATTGCTTGTGGTTAGCAATCGAGTTTGGTCGCTTTTCCATTTTCGTAGACGGCAGAAAAAGCCACAGAGATTATGTCCGCGGTATTTCGCAAAATTACAAAACGGGAATATTCGTCTGCAATTTCATGCTTACATTTGAAACCGAAAGAACGAAGTGGAATAAAAGGCGCTTGGCTGTTGTATACACTATAGTTCCTCTTCTCCTTCGATGTTAAATATCAAAACTTGGTTTAACGAGCTTCAACGTGGTTACTAGCCGGTTTTTGAGGAGCCGTGCCTAGGTAATCTAAAATGACTACCACGGACTTTGTAAATGTTCAATATTTCGCATTGGCAGACTATCGATTGGGGGTACACCAAATAGCTGATCGTGGACATCACAAAAGACCAGGTGGGTCAAACGACATCAGGAGTAATCTAAAGAAGTTTCTGCGCCATTTCGCGGTCTACTATGAAACATAGACCGACTGGTTCTGGCGTATACCAATAAGGCACAGTCCAATTTTACCGGGCGAACCTGCTCTGAAGGAGGCAAATACAGAGTGTGGCCAGAAAGATGATGTGTGCCGCTTTCTGGGGTCACAAGGGCTACATCGAACACTTGCAGATTATCATTATGCGTTTAAAAAATTTTCTTATCGTAACATAACTACGTTTCAAACTTCTGTTTCGTTGTTCCCATCATAGGGTATAATTTTACATATAGAAATAACGTAAGCAACCAAAGGGTTTCCCATCGCCAAAGCTATGCAAATCTTTGGCGGATTTTATTTTCAAATTCTTTGCCTGTATCTTTTTGCTATTTTCATTGCAGCCGCCTGCGATGTTTATCAGTAAGTCGCAATCTTTGCCATCTTGCAGCCAAACAAAGGATCTGAGTAAAAGTAGCAGTAAAGCTTGGGCAAAGGAATTCACTTCGGGAGATTTATAATGATTTTGTTTAAGCCGTAAAATGCCAACAATTCTATATAAGCAGACATACATACATATATCCATACATAGTTGCGAGTATCTGGTAGTGGCCAAAAAATATTCAAAAAGAAAAAAATAAACAAAAATATAGAAATACCGAAATTTCTTTGTTTTAAATAAGAACAAAATAACAAAAATTCACCGACGAATTCGGTTGGGTTTGAGTGCCACTTATCGCTTTGCGATGCAAGTGCGAAATATTTCGAGCATTTGCGACTGATCACGATTGAAACGAATGACCTTATCGAAAGTGGCAGTGAGATATTTTGGCATAAAGCAGGCGAGACTACAAGTGAAAACAGTAGTGTTTATGGTAATAATTTTCGGCAGATTATTTGTTAACGCGTATTTACGGAACCAATTGTTCCACATATAGTATATATGTACATATGTATATGTACATATATGGTACCGATAAGTACTTAGCATAAAAAATAAAAACAAAAATTTTTGATAATTTTGTTTTTTTTCTTTAATGTCTCAGCGGTCCGCTAACTTCATTAATTCGCTCAGCAAAATAGGTTTTTTTTTTGGAAATACTTAGAGCAGAACTTAGTGGTGGCCTTACGACTAAAATGACATCTTCATATATATTTATATTATATATCAGATGGAAAGAGTAATTATTTTTTTGCAAACTCTCTTTCGCTCTTTCTGCAGTTCGGTGTCAAATCATTCAATATTTCGCAGAGTAGATGCTAGAGATGGTATTGCTCTTCTCTGTTCAGCCCATATGTGCACTACTCTTCTCGGATAGAACATTAGTCGCCTTCTTCGAACCTGTGAACCCGTTCCGACGCCGGTGAAGTCACGAAATGACTCAGAAACTCATTCCGATTGCTCTTAAACAACGTCAAACACTACAAATTTTCGCTACTGTATTGCGAAAGTGGCGAGGTAAATGCCGAGACAGCTTTTTCATGGCCAATATTTCACGAACTATATCCCCCATATTGCGGTTTCTTGAGATGCCCACTGCCTCACTAATCTAGCTTATATCCAATCGTGGTAGACGTTTTCAGGACACATCGGTGTGGCTCACCACATTTAAACTCGTTAAACTAATTTTTGTCGGTTGCTATTGAAGGAGAATCGTCATCATATACAGCCTTCAAGCGTTTTTTGATCAGCGCAGTTTCCCTTCCTTATCTCCCCTTACCTTTCTTGAAAATAACAGACTTCGCTCGATATCCTACACTTTATGGACACTTGAAAAGTTCCAAGAAGATCCGACTTTTTCACGTCAAATTTTGTTCAGCGATGACGCCCATTTCTGGTCGGTCGATTGGCCATCAAGATCATGCGATATCACACGGCTGGACTTTTTTCTGTGGGGAAAGTAGAGGCTAATCCCGCTTCGAGCTTTGAAGCAAAACATCACGCAAGTCATTCGCCAGTTACGAAATGCTCGAACGAGTCATGGAAAATTGGACTCAACGAATGGACCATCTGAGACGATTTGAAAGAGATAATAATAGGGGTGTTCAGACCAGCCTTGTTAATTCGTTAGTCGTTATTTGGTAGTTTTTTAGATGTGTTTTGTTTTTGTAAAATTAAAAGACTATCGTTTTACCGAGTAACGAACTATCCATCTGGCAAGCTTGATAATTGTTTCGTTACTCGGTAATATCACATCAGCTGTTCTCCTGCTCCTCTGTACATCAATTTAAAGTACTTACCAGTAATAAATTTGATCTGCTCCACATAATTTTCAATTAAATGACTGACAATTTTTGATTTTGCACTTTTTTGGGGCATTTTTCCTCTTTAATAAAATTGAATCAGCTGTTTCGGAATAAAATTTACCATACTACCAAGGTAGAGCAAAAAGTATGTTCACAGTTAAGCCTTTTAACGAAGTATCAACTAACGAATTATCAAATTAACAGGCTTCGGTCTGAACACCCCTAATAAAAAATTCCAAAGAATGTTCTTTCGATTGATAATAAAAAATTCACATTAAAACTGAAGTTTCTGTGTTTTTCTTTAAAAAGGTGGGAACCTCGAAATGGATTCCCTTTTATGTAGATGTTTCTACAGCAGTATCTTTCAGTAACTTGAATTTGATAGTAAGACTTAATTTAATGAAAGGACAGACAGGACTCGTATCCATCGCCCCTTTACAGGCAATATCAATCCTTAAGGTTCATTTTTGTCATAGAAAAGTTTTTACACACTCACAGGGTTCAGAGGCGCAATTTGGCGGACCTCCCAAATCCCAAATAGAAGGAGAATGACAGTCCAGCATTTTGCAAACACATCACAAATAATAATATCGCTATTTCAGTCTAATTACAGCAATGGAAATAAATAATACAAATTTGCAAAGCCTTCTCTCAATTTATTATCCGTAACCCACTTCAAGAGCGTGTGCTCCACTTGCCGACGCATCTTTCTCCCACTCAACATTGTATTTACACTGTTTTTGTTTTTTTATTTGTTATTTTTGCAACACATAACAAAGGTAAAATCAACGGCAACCAAAAGGAAACAATTCGCCAAATTATTAAGGGACAGTTTTATGTCTTATCGTCCAGCCCATGGCTCGCGGCAATGAAGTGACAACGACATAGTACTTGCATTTTGTCAACTGCTCATTCGGTTGTATGGCATGACTGCGTTGCATTAAGTACTGTACTCTGTGGCGGCGGTTGCAGTTTGGCTAGCTACTGACTGCCGTTCGACATGTTCTGAGCTGCGCTTATTGCCAGATTAATGGCAGGTGATAAGGAAATGTGTAAATTTCTACCAACTTGTCGTAATACCATTTTTTTAAGCACACATTTGCTTATAGCGCGCTGGTGTTGCATGTGGCAAACCTGTTAGCAACTCAGTTGTATTATTGCTGCGCTTCACCGCTGCGTCGCTTAATCAACAAGGTGCCAATTAGCGAATTGTTGCTGTATTATTAAAATAATAATCAGCTGCGCCGACTTTCATACATAAATGCTGTGGCAGTGACAGCGCCGCAGTTGAAGCTGGCACAATGGATGCTCCACGCGTTACAAATGTTCATTGAGTGCGACTTAATTGCATTTTAACACGCGGCAAATTGATGCGGCGCTAAGTTCGGTTTAGGCAAAAGTGTGTAATAAAATCGGTATTTTGGGGCGGTATAGAAATGTGTTTAAAAAATCATTTGTTTAATGCTCCTTAGCTATATCTAGAATAGATTTTATTTAGATAGTCTCATTCGATAAACAAAGAAGGAATTGAATGGAAATGCTGTGTGATAGGGTTCAAGTATGCCGATAACTTCGAAGTTCACATTTAAAGTATGTAACAAAGTGCATGCAGTGTTTGAGCATATTTTCCGAAAATCTGAAGTTGAGCCTGCAAATAGTTTCGGAGATATGAGCGTATTTGTAAAAATTTTTCAACTTAGTGAATTCGGCTGCAAAAGAGGACGGCTTCCAACCTATAGACTTTGTCTTATCCTTCCATCATTATCTATATTTATCTAGGTTAGATTAGGTTAGGTCAGGTTAATCTAGTAAGCTAATAAGCCACGCATTTTGGTTCTTTGCGATACCAGATGGAGTTCAGTTGCTAGGCAAGAGGAGTAGTCATCCTTTAGTCCAGTCCAGTTGATATACTATAATATAATATCTTGAATGGAACCAAATGAGTATTTGATCTTCCCTACTATCTCTACGTCTATATTTATGACTTTCGCATAATATTTCTTTAAATTTATCAATGTTTTCATAAATTTCCGACAGCAATGCCACTTCTAAAGTGGACACTGAACACCGTCTTAAAAAAAAAAAATTTCATGCAAATGTCGAATCTCATATAGAATAGTAATAATAGATCTGGAAATTTAATAAAAAAAGATAAATCATTAACTTCGTTGGCAACGAAGCTAGAATACCCCTCACAGATAATAATGTCTCTATAAAAGAACTTGATTTTGATCGGGCGGTATGGCAACTAGTGATCCGGTCAAGACAACTTGTCCGGAGATTGTACGGTTGATATTTAGTCAAATAAAAATGTTGTCCATACAAGAACTTGATTCAGTTTGCAGGGCAGTTGATGCAGCATCTTCGAGAGCAGTATCTTGAAGAGAAAAAACTATGTATAATTTCAAAGCGATATCTTAAAAACTGAGGGACTAAGTTCGTATATATTCAGATAGACAGACAGACGGAGATGGCTAAATCAACTCATCGCGTTACGTGACGTGACGTAAGAAGTTCATCAATCGTCGCTGGATTGTTGGCATAAACTATAAACTTGAGCCATACAGGAAATAGTCTGACGGTGTCAAATCGCACGACTGAGGCGACCAATTGACTGGGTCATTTCGTGAGATTATACGTTCACCAAATTTGGTTTTCGATAAATCGATTATGACATTCGCTGTGGTGCTTGTGGCACCCTCCTGTTGGAACCACATATTGTTAAAGTCTATATCATCCAATTAGGGCCAAAAATATTCCGTTATCATTGAGCGGTAGCGATTCCCATTCACAGTAACGTGCCGGTCTTGATCATCACGGAAGAGGTACGGCTTACTGACGGCGTCGTCCCATAACCGCACCAAATCGTAATTTTTTCAAGATGCAATCCTGACTCATGGAGTATGTGTGAATTGCTTACTGACCAATAATGCTTATTTTGATTAGAAACGAGCCTCATCGCTGAAGATGATTTTTCGACGATAGTCCGGATCATTTTCAAGTTGTTGTTCAGCCCAATTTACAAACATACGGCGATTATGGTGGTCAAGCGGCTTAAGTTCTCGCAATAATTTGATCTTGTAAGGATGTAGGTCAAGATCTTTTCGCAAAATTCGCCCCAATGACATTGCAGAAATGCCCAACGCTTGAGAACGATGTGTGAGAGACTGATTGGGGTCTTCCTCAATTGATGCGCTAGCGGCAGCAATATCCTCGACACTACGGGCACTTTTCTGTCTCACTGGAACGGGAACATTTCGTACTGTGCCTGTGTATTCAAATTTTTTCATTTCATGCTGAATTGTTGATCTGACAGGACGATTATGATGACCATAAAATATACTTAGTGCTTTTAAAGTTGAGGCCACTGACTCCGGCTGGTTTCAATGATCGTGTAAAGATATATATTTTATAGGGTATCCTCAAGATGTACATCACAATTAGGTTGAGAGGTACGGCAAGGCCCTCAGAGAAGAGATGAGAGAGAGGGAGAATCTCATCAGAAGCAGAATATTGTTATTTTGGCTGGCTACGATTTTTACATTATGAATGAAAACAACTTATGGCAAAATGATGTTTTTGTGCCTGATACAAAATTTTATAACTGAATCTTGGTCTGGCACGTAGGATTTTTAGATAGCGAATAACACAAGTTTCTATAAAAGGTTACCAATATAATTGATAACCTATACATGTACATATGTTTGTAAACACCCTGCATTCTGACAACCACATAAGTGCTGTGTACAAATGAGTACAATTTTTGGTATGTGTGTTAAAGTCATGCGGGTGAAAACAAATTTGTATTATTTTTTGGCTAAGCAAAGCAAAGCAACACAATATGGCAATGGCAACTAGTCAACAAAAACGGCTGAACAAATCAGCGACAATCTGCTTGGGTAGTGACAACAAAAAGCGAACAAATGGATTTCGAAATTCGAACCAACACATACATATAAAGTATATACCAACTTATATTGTGGTATTTATGTATATGTATGTGAGTTGATGCGAAAATGCAATTGCAACAATGCAAAGAAAAGCTCGAGCAGCGACATTTGTCCGCCGCGAACTCTGGCGTATTCGGCGACATTTGTAAAACAACGAAACAAGTTTGTTCGACATAAATGCGACAAAATTTGCGCGCAGTTTGTCATTTTTCTGCAAAAGCAGCCAAAGCGTTGTTGGCGAGGGCGTAGTGCGGCCGACTTGAGGCGTTGTAAAGCGATGTGGCAAGCAAATGGTTGGTAAATGAGTGAGCGCACGAGAGCGGTGGCGGTCAGAACCGTTGCAGCTGCCCTACGCTTGCTTATCATATAAATATGTAGGACGAAAGTGGCACGCAAATGTGTCTGAGAGCAAAAGGAAAAATGCAACTGCAAAAAGTACAATAACCGAAACAAAGGGGTAAGAAGTGCGGCATGTCACTTGCTCGCCTTAATTCGGTTGGCGCGATAAATCAGTGCGGCATCTTATAAATACATCAACGCTGTGGCAGCACATTTATTCGCACATGATTATGCCGTTGTTTGTTGGCTTTTTGCGTACAGACATGTGCGCTTGCCCGACACACACACACGCACGAACATATTCTTTCACATGCCAGCATATACAGTTAATAACAATTGAATTTATGATTGCGCATCGTCTGACGCTTGCTTGCACCCCACCCACCAATTTTGCGACTCAACCGCGTCGGCAAGTCGTGTGTGTGCAGCCAGCAAGCGAGGCAGCGCGAAAGCAAAGCGATTGTTAGAGGCAACGGTGCATGCAACGCCTTGGCGCCATATACTTGCACTTTGTGGCATGGCCCAGGCTATGATTGCAACTGCCAGTGCTGACGTTGATGGTGGCGTGAATTCATAAAACTCGCACTTGCCACAAACACACATACACACACGCGCATACAGCCGCAGATGCCATACATTTTTACACAATAATATTAATATAATCTGGCGCTGATTGGAGCTCATCACTCAACAGATGTTGTCGCTGCTTTGCTGTTGTTTTGCGCGCCGCATGTCTTGGTGTTTGCCATTTATGCAGCAACCTAAAAGCAACAACAGCAATGCAAGCGAATATTTGTGGTATTCCCTGTGTGCAACTAATTAAGCCATTCAGTTCGTTCAAGTTTGTGCATTTTGTTGCCGCTGTTGGTACTGTTATATGTTGTTGCTGCGCAAGACTTAATTTAATTAGCGTTTGCAACAAGTTTGCAATCCCAAACGCTTTGTATACAGCTAATAAAATAGTTGTTGCGTTTTGAGCTGTGAATGAAATTTCTCGTACTGCGATTAACAGTGTTTCAACTCTTTCATAGATGAGGGATTTGTTCAACTGTGTTAACAAAAGTTATAGCTTATAAAAATTATATAAATTAATTATAATATTCTAAGGCTGCAAAATTATTATTATTATTTAGTAAGCACACAGCTGGACTGACGTATGGAACGACGAGGCGTATCTTCGTCGAGATCTTAAATTGGAAATACAGCTTGTGTAAGTCACTCGACCTTTCTAAGCGGCATCGCTTCCTTTTAAGGGTTCTTGAATAGTTCCAAGAAGATTCGGCGTTTTCAGCCACAATTTTCTTCAGCGATGATACCCATTTCTGGCTTAATGGGTATATAAACAAGCAAAATTGCCGCATTTGGAACGAAAAACAACCTGAAGATTTTCAAGAGCTGCCATTTCATCCGGAAAAAACAAAGGTTTGGTGTGGTTTGTGTGCCGATGGAATCATCAGTCGATATTTCTTCAAAAATGATTCACGTCAATGGCGACCATTATCGCGCCAAGATAACCGACTATTTTATGACTGAAACTGAAGTCGTAATATCGGCGACATTTGATTTTAACAAGCCGGCACTTCCCACACATCGCATCAATCAATGGATTTATTAAGAGAACACTTCAGTGAAGAGATAATTCGATTGACCAAGGAAGTGTGATATCACATCGCTAGACTCTTCCTTGTGAGAATATGTAAAGTCTAAAGTCTATGCGGACAAACCCGCTTCGATTTTGATCTTGGAGAAAAACATCACACATGTCATTCACCAGTTACAAGTCGAAATGCTCCAACGAGTCAACGATAATTGGACCCAACGGATGGACCATCTGAGACGTAGGCGCGTGTAGCATTTGAAAAAGATAATCTGCAAAAAGTAAAGGTCAAAGAATGTTCTTTATTATGATAATAAATATTCCCCATTAAATTTGAAGTTTATGTGCTTTTTTTTAAGTAGGGAACCTTGAAATGGATCAGCCTTTAAATATGGTTGGTATAAGAATGCACCTGAGAAGGGTGCAACAAAAATTAATGTCGTTTCTTATTTTAGCTTAAGTACATCTAGTTGTAAATGAAACTATTCTAAGGTGGTAATCGTCATCGATTAATCTTAATAATAATACATTTCTTAAATTCAAGATCCGTTCTTGTATGAGAAAACCTCCTAACTGGTGAACAGGGTTCATTATCTATTGCAAGATTAATATGTAAAGGATATTTTTATATTATAAAAGCATATACTTGTAATACTAAACAATAGTGATACTTACATACTGAGCCATTGAAATATTTCATTCCGAGATTTTCAAATATCCAGTCATTCAAAGCGGTGTAAATGTACATAAAAAAAGAAAAAAAAAATAAATAGATGTGCATAAGTATGTAGTAAATAAATGAGTACTAAGCCAATTGGAAGTGATTACAAAGGTTTGATTAGTAGGAATTTGGCATTAAAGAGTAATTGAATATTAAAGAAAAATTACTGGCGACAATAAGTAGAGTTTTTTGAAAAATATATCTACTGTGGTGGCTCTATCGATGGTAAGATATAGATATACTACTATGCGCAAAAAATAATACAAAAAAGTAAAGGATTTAGTACATGATTTTCTTTCTGAAGTACATCTCCATTAAATTTTGTGTTCGGAATCAAATTTCTAGTATTCTGAACTTTTCGAGAATGTTGGAATAGGCTTTCGGCCAGTAAGTGTTTTGACTGATACAAATTATTTAAAAAGGGTCAAGAACGCGTTCACTACGAACCACCTCCAGGACGCCCATCAACATCAACTAATGATCAACACGACAATAAAATAAAAGAATTGGTGCTTGAGAATCGCCGATTAACAGTCAGAGATCTTACAGGCATCGTTGGAATGTCGGTCAGTGAAAGCCATTTTGAAAGATCATTTGGGCCTAAGAAAGGTGAAAGCAGGATTGGTTCCAAAATCGCTCAAATTTTTCCAAAAACTGCGTCGCGTTAACGTCTATGAAACAATGCTTTCCGATCAACACGATGTCATGAAACGTATTATTACTGGCGAAGAGTATTGGATCTATGCTTGGACCGAAGCTGAAAAAACCACGTCAAGGTTATCTTGACAGTTTTCTTTGATTACAAATTGTCATACAAAGAGGACGGAATTATGGCCGACATTTCTTGGTTTTTGCACTACGATAATGCACCTTCGCATACTGCATTGATTCTTCGTGAGTTTTTCGCCAAATTTTAAACCAATATCGAAACCGTAACCACCGTGTTCGACTTATTTGGCTTAGTATGACTTTTGGCTATTCAGCGAATAAAAAGGGAGAGTCTTCTAAGAGCGAACCCTATAGGGATGGGAAATTGCCATTTGGTTAGACAATCAAGCAAATTTATTGACCTTAAGATCAATATGAGGAGCGCGATTACATAAATCTCAGATATTATATACTGAAACATTTAGCCTAGCAATAAAACTCCCGACCCGTATGTTTTATGGGGATTTTGACTAATAAGTTCGGATAATTTGTAGGATCTCTTTACCCCTATTTCACTTCATCAAAATATCTTATCTTATCGGGTTATATGGAGGATTGCAGGTGGAGAAAAAAAATTGATGACTGATATAGGAAAAATTTCAAATTAACGATGTGATTCGCTCAAACAGTGCGGTTTTCAAAATCGAGAACCTATGGCAGTCAAAACTTAGAATGGGTTCTATAATAATGATGACTATCCAGAGAGAATTGTTTGCGGTATCCTTTATAAAGGCCTATACCTCGTATATGAAGAGTTGTGTTGAAGTCAGTGAGATTTAGCGATCTTTATAAATAATCAAGGCGATTAATGAGATGATTGGTTGGATAAATCACGATTCTGACATACCCTCGACAGTATTGTAGAACAGAATCCCGCGAAAAATTGAAGAAACTCTTCGAGAACAACGGAACGTCGTGGTAAAGAAGATAAACGAAAAATTCATGGTCGGATTGCTTTCGACGTCGCAGCAACGCTTTCTTAAGTGGTATGCCATATTTTTCTTAATAATAATTAATGACGAGCAAAACTCAAATCGACGATAAATGAGTTGACAGCAATACACTCGTCTACGCTTTCTATAAAGCCAAGATAAGAACCAATTATCTAAAAGTCAGGATATGAAAGTAGAATGCAGGTGAAATTTATTGTGTTTTGACTGGTTTAAAAATTCGATCTCCACCAATAAAAGTATGCATGGCTGCTATAATTATCTGCTAATGCACATTTGTAAGTAGCTGCCAATTACGCGAAGCAGATAATGCCACAGTTGGATAGGTTGCAAGGATCGTTGTTGGGGCGATGCTACAATTATTGAGGTACTTTAGTTGCCATTACAGGCAATGTGATCCTGTTAACAACATCCTTCACTCACACGGCGAAGCGAATGCCGCTTTGAGAGTAGCCTAACGGACAGACATTGCAGACAGACGAATTGGATGGACAGTTGCCACAGAAGTGAAGCGAAGCCAAGTGAGTAGTGAGTTCAATTGGCAAGGGGACGATCGTTTTTAACGCAGTTGCTGGTTTGGGTTTTGTTGTTGTGGCAGATGTATTTATGAGGTACTTGCAATAATAAATGTCCTTGCCGCATATTTAAGCCAAGTTCAAAGCAACAAAAATGCAAGCTTAAGTGCAATGAAAGTCAAGAGTGGAAGTGTAAAAGGAAAATGAGCAGCGTCGGAAATAAATTGCTTTAATGGTGCCAAGTATGATAATGAGGGTCATGCGATATCCAACGTCACCGGTTGGGATGTGTATGGTTAGTTACCTTTTGCACATATACAAAGTCGCGTCGGGACGTCGAGGTTATACAGAAAGACTAAACTAAAAGTGGAGGAGTCGCTTGAAGAGTGGTAAATAGGGAGCTGTAAGTTGTAAGTGGCAGGCTTCTGCTTTATTTATGCGCTGCGGGAAACGCTTGGTGGTAACTACTTTTCGCGTGAATCGGCGTTGATATCAAATTTGTTTTTGCCGACGTCGTCGTCGTTGCCGACTTCTCGGAGGATTGGCTGTGTGGCAGTTGTGAATGTTTGCCGTTGTCAGTTTGATGCAAAGTCGCTCGAAGGCGTTTTCGATCGAAATTTGATATCTGGCTGATAAGAAATGTGCCTGCGGTTATTTGTTGCTTGGCCGTATTGGATTCTTCGTGGTTACCGTTGCACGAATGCCATGCAAAGGCGTTGTTGCATACAGTTGATGAAGTGCATGGATCCTTAAATGCAAAGTGGATACAGGAGCAGTAATAGTTAGGTGAATATGAGGATTTCATTCACACATTGGTAGCAATTGTATGCTTCATATGAAATAAGGGTCATAGCATGTGATTTACTAGTCTATTAGCGAGTTAAGAATTATTAAAAATAGTTAATAAAGGAATGAAAACAAGAATGAAAAAATTAAACCAAGAAGGGAAATTGTCAGTTTACAATAAAATCCTTAACGTTTTTTTAACTTCCAATACTATAATAGATATTATAAGGTAGGTAAGTAGAAGGGCCGCCAACAGACACTATCGTAGGCCCTTGTAGCCTTGCTTGTGAGATTAAAACCTTTCTGCAGTTGTTAATTAGGTTTGAATTAATACCGCAGTTATTCAATGGAACTTCGTAGGCTTTCTCTATACCTAGTACTTCTGCTTAGAAGATGTTGACTGAGTTTGGTAGGCGAATAGAAATAGAGGTTTCGAGATCATTGGAGTATACTCCCGTCCTCACTCCGCAGTCTGTTTTGGACTCAACGGTGTAGATAGAGGTAGCATTATCCTTCCCTACTATACCTCTTCTCCATTCGCATTTAAAGTGAATCCTCATCTCAAAGTGTCTATTGAAAGCTCAACCTTGGGAGAATGTAGTCTCATTTACTTATACTTATATTCAGCTTATTTGGGATAGCGTCATGTCCATGCTCTTTCCTATTATAAGATATTTTATATTAATATATTTTTAAGGAACTTCCGGTGACTAAACGTTTGAAATAGTTAGAATCTCGATGATTAGATAAAAAAGATAACTTCGGCTCCATCGAAGCTATAATACTCTTAATAGGTGCATTTCTTATAGCAATTATATTTCGTGAATATCATTTGTCAAAAAACATAATTTCCCATGAAACAACTTGATTTGATCGATCAGTTTGTATGGCAATCTTCTAGTGATCTGATCTAGACAATATACTCGAAGATTGCAGCACTGTCATGCAAAATAATGCAAGCCAAATTTCGTGGAGAAATCTTGAAAAATAAAGAAGTTTTCCATACAAGGACATGATTTTGATCGATAAATTTTTATGGCAGGTAACTTTATCTTAGTGGTAGGCAATCTTAGGTTCCGACAAACCAACTGCTTCTTTCAAAATTTCAGTTCGATAGCTCAAAGACGGACATGGTTAAATCGGCTGAGCTCGATACGTTGATCATTTATATATACATATACTTAATAGGATTACCGATGAATTATTTTAGGTGTTACATACTTCGTGGCCCTGTTCAGGATAAAAAAGTTAGGCTGTTGGGGTGAGAGGCAGTATGGCTATAGTGAGATTCTCAAAAGATTTCAGCATCAAGCAAAATATTTTATTTATATTATATTATGTAAAAATTTCATTTAAAAGTGGTTTTGGGAAAGGTAATATACACAAGGAGAATAATACCACAGTCTACCGCTATATATTAATCTCTGTGGTCTATATAAAAAAAAAACAGCTAGGGCTGTATAAAACTACCAAACCAAGAAGAGAACTTCTCTTCTGGTTTTTCAAGAAGCTTAAATAAATCTCACTTAAAATAAAGCTTGACGCTAGGACAAATTTCGCTCTTTAAAATTGAAATAAAAATGCACAGACTATCAGACTATTGCATTGTAGTCGGCTACGCATCTGTAAGACAATCGAGTAGATTTAAGCTGAGTTTGACTAAACAAGAAAACCTCAGCTGGTAAATAGGGTACTAACAATGTGGGAGAGCTTTTAGAGAAAAGGAGGTCTGCAATTTAACAATTTTTGGGGCAGAGACATTGAAGAGAGCAAAATATTCTGAGCTCAGCATGTACTTGGACTACTAGGAATAACCAGAAAAGGAACTTGTAATACTATTAGATATTTAATTTGGAAAGGTTGTCGGTGTTTCAAGGTTTATCACTAAATACAAGTCTTAAAAATTAAATTAATTAACTATGAATCGTAAGTGATTGAAGCGCTACCCTTTATAACTAAATTTTTTTTAAATATATACGAGCTATTTAAATTCAACAACAACAATTTCAAATTCTCTCTAAAATACCGTGCTGTATGCAAATAAAGTAGCGCGAGCAACGGCCGCAGTACCAAAGAAAGTCAGGGCCATTAATCATCATTTGGAGAATGTAGTTAAGGATCACACTTACTGATCGTGCATTCGCTAGCCAAGCATGTGAAGAGAAATACCGCAAAGCGGTCTAAATTGTCGACAACTGTCGGCGCTTTCACGCCCATCACGACAGACGCACCCGCTCTACAAATGACACCAACCATAATTGTGCATTGACTCTACTCCAGAGTATGTATGAGAAATTCATTCATTTTGTTAGTTTTGCTAACGAGTAGCTGCTCAAGGCAGCCCGAAAAGAAGAAAAAATAATAAAAACAAGAACTAAAACGAAAGACAATCCATATATTTGCCACACAGATAATGATCGACGCAACACGCCCACAGCTATTAGCTATACGGAGCACGTACATACATACAAACGCGAATGCAATGGCTAGGGGAAGGAGTGCGGAATGACAACGTAGACATTTCAATTCAGTGCACACAAATATTTGTCTAAATGAAATGCGCACACAAAGGCAGTCATTAAGCAATTCCGGAGCACTACATAGCTGAAATTTAATTATGGAGCAGTAACCACAGAAGCTAATGAGACTTTAATTAGGTGAAACATGCATACACAAACAACAGCACATTAACACTCTTAAAGTAATGTTATCGAATTGTGAAAAAAAAAAAAATAAATAAAGACAAACAATTCTACTTACACCCTGTGTGTTGGTGTTGTTGTATGTTGCAACATTGCAGGAATTTTAAAGTGAAATTAAAAGCGCAGAGCAAACAGGCATATCAACAAACAGATATAAGTTCAAAGATAATCCATCATTTTGGCGAGCAGCAAGCGAGAGTCCGTCCGTTGCATTCGCGCGTTTGCCATTCATTTGTCATGCCGTGCCGAAGCGAACGACGTCAGTGTGGTGTCATTGTTGTCATTATTTTTGTTGTAAATGATGGTGCAAATGATCGCCGATCATTAAATGTTCAGGTGTTTTCAGCGTTGTAACGCAGTGAGCGAGCGAGTGTGATCATTCGGTTGTTGTTGTTGTTGCGTTGTTCATCGGTTGCAGGCGTTGATGTGACGATTTATTGGTATTGATGATGGCAACCGCGGGTTTGCGGTGCATTGCAGCGATGTTGTCAATTTCCAGCAATTTGTTTGCGAACAAGCAGATGTTGGCGCCGGATGGGTGTGCAGTGGCGACATGAAAAGAACGAAGAAAGAAGAGAAATGATTTATAATTAATAAGTGAAATGTTTGAAAACCGAATTTTTTGATTGAATAAAACAGTTTCAGTTAATATAACAATTAAATAAAAAAATTATTAAAATATTTATTCCAATTATTTTCTAAGTTTTTTGTTCTAAAATTTGTTTCTAGTTTTTTTTAGTAAAACTCGGTTTTTGTAGGAATACGGAACTTCTGGGAAGGTGACTGGAAATTTGATGAATTTTTGGGGATTATACTTATTTGGTTTTAAGATTCTGGCCATCACTTATTGCGTATACATCTAAACCGCGTATGCACATAATATCGGTTTGTTGCTCTCTTGACCATTTAAGAATATGCTAGAGTCCACATGGGCCTCTAACAAGTTGCTACGCAGCGGTGTCAAGCCCATTTTGCTTTGTGGTGCTTTGGTGTGGTGGACTGCTGTCACGAAACTCACTAAAACTACATAAAATGAAATTTCCGAAAGGACTGATCAGGGTGAGATGGAATGCCTTTAGGACAAGCGGGATCATCAGGATCGTGTACAAAAACTCGGAATGAAAACACGTATGCTTTTTACTCACACTGTCTCAAAAGGACTGCAGGATGGTTGTCGGCCTATTGACATGTCGAAATCTACTGGCGTCATATACCAGCCGGATGGGCTTCAGAGTTTGTAATAGGACTGATTTTCTTTCGCCGCGACTGTACTTCGGGGCGTGCGCGCACCGACTGGATTCGGTAGAGGGCGTTCCTAACTAACGAAGGAGGGATTGGTCAGTTGTCTCCGAACACCTGGAGAGTCAGGATTAACATTTTCGACGTGTTTCTGTGAGTGATGCAAGCCGAAAATGCAGCGTTCGATAGAGCAGAGGAACGCGATTACATTCTGTGCGAAACTCGGTAAATCTGCGATAGAGACGTTTGTAATGATCAAGTAGGCTTACCCAGAGGTTGCTTTAGCAAGAAGTGGTGTGTTTTGGTGGCACCAGGCCTTTTTGGAGGGCCGGGAAGAGATCGCTGATGAAGACCGTGCTGAGAGATCTGCGACTTCGACAAATACCGACAATGTGACTCGTATGCGCAAAGTTTTGAACTCAGACCGTCGACTAAGTATTTGCTTAATTGCTCAGATGTTAAATTTATCAGAATCTATGGTTCATGACACTGTGACGGAGCACTTGAACATACGCAAAGTGTGCGCGAAGATGGTCCCAAAAGTGCTCGCTGACGACCAGAAATTGCGGCGAGTGGTTTTTTAAATTAATATTAATTTATCCTTTATCTCTACATTTAGTCTAATCTTAGTTTCTATAATTTATCTATTCTTATAAATTATATAGTGTAAGGCTTTAAGTTAACTAAATCTACAGCCCTAAAAAGCCATAACATAAGTATAAATTCGCCTTAGTAATTTATTACCTTTAGAATTGCAGTCTAATGTCATTATTGACTATGTGCTAGACGCATTTATTATTAATTAAATTACTATAGCAATGATTAAAAAGAACAAATTCTTATAAATAGATTTCTACAGTCTACATTGCCTAAACTTCAGCTATTTAATCGCGATAATGGCTATTCTCAACAAATCATAAAGATATTGGAACCTTATATTTTATTTTCGGAGCCTGAGCAGAGAAGGGGGAACATCTCTTAGAATTTTAGTCTCGTGCTGAGTTAGGACACACCCCCGGAGCACTAATTGGAGATGATCAGATTTATAATGCAATTGGTAAATAGCACACGCTTTCGTATTAATTTTCTTTATAGTAATACCTATTATAATTCGGAGTGGTTTGAAATTGACTTGTTCCCCATTATTAGGATAACTGACATAGCATTCCCACGAATGAATAAAGGCTACAAGATTTTGATTATTACCTTCCTTCCCGCTGTTATTAGTGAGAAGCAGGTGAAAATGAGTGCCAGTATGCTGAATAGTTTATCCTCCCCAACATCTGTTATTGCTCGATGTACGAGGAGCTTCTGCTGATCTAGTTATTTTTCACTTCACTTAGTTGGTATTTCCTCATTCTAGATAGCAATTTTATTAACCGCGATAATGATATGTTCAACATGGGAATTTCAAATTTGATCGAATACCCTTCGTTTGAGCAAAGGTATTAACAGCCCTATTACTTCTATTACCATTACTGAAGTGAGAGAGCTATTACTATATACAAAATAACGGAAATTTAAATACTTCATTTTTGATCCTGCAGGAGGAGGAGATCCTTATTCTCTATCAACACTTATTTTGATTCTTTGACACCTGTGAAGTTTACATTTTAATTCTACCAGGATTCGAATAATTTCCCATATTATTAGCTAAGAATCAGGAAAGAAGGGGGACCACTTGGATCTCTAGGAATAATCTACGCTATAATAGCAATTGGTCTTCTTAGGATTTATTGTATGAGCCCATCACATATTCACAGTAGGTAAATAGATGTAGACACTCGAGCTTATTTCACTTCAGCTAATAATTATTGGCCGTACCTACAGGTATTAAAATTTTTAGTTGACTAGCCACATTGCTACGCAGCACAACTAAATTATTTCAGCTATACTAAGTGGGCCCTAGATTTGTATTCTTATTTACAGTGGTGATATTTATTGTTCCACAATTCATCTGTAGATATTATTCTTCACGACAGCATACCATTAAGCTCATTTTCACTACGTATTATCAATAGGAGCAGTATTCGCCATTATAGCAGGATTCGTCCACTGATACCCCCATTACAGGGCTAGTACTAAATCCTAAATGATTAAAGAGTCAATTTATTATTATATTTATTGGAGTAAATTAACATTCTTCCCACAACACTTTTTAGGATTAGCAGGAATACCCTGACGTTATTCAGATTACCCTGACGCATATACAACATGAAATGTTTACTATTGGTTCATCTATTTCTTTTACCAGAATTTTATTTTTCTTATTCATCATTTAGCAGTGCTTAGTAACACAAACGAGGCAATCTTACCCTATATTAACTTAGTTCTTCAACGAATGACTACAAACAATTCCTCCAGTTGACCATGAAGTTATTCAGAACCACTCTTCTTTAACTAACTATCTAATATGGCAGATTAGTGCAATGGATTTAAGCTCCACATAAAGTATTTTACTTTTATTAGAAACCAATGACAACATGAGCTGTTCTTGGCCTTCAAGATAGAGCCTCTCCTCTTATAGAACAACTTACCTTCTTTCATGATCATGCCCTAATACTCTTAGTAATAATGCAACATTAGTAGTTATCTAATATTTATATTATTCTTCAATTCATAAATACACTAATCGAAACCTTCTTATATGTCAATCCATTAAAACAATTTGAACAATTCTTCCAGCAATTGTCCTTCTATTTATTGTTGCTCTACCTTCGACTGCTATATTTATTAGATGAAATTAATGAACCTTCAGTTACATTAAAGGCTGCTGGACATCAATGGTACTGAAGCTACGAATATTCAGATTTATAAAAATGTAAGAATTGATTTTACAGAAGTCTTGCACGACCAGCAACAGATGGATTTCGACTTCTAGATGTTGATAATCGTGTTCTTCATAAATTCGCTAAAATTCGATTTTTAGTAAACAGCTTAAGATTGCACCACTCATGAACAGTACCAGCGTTAGGTGCAGTTATTGATAACCCTGAATGACTAAACCAAACTACTTCCTAATAAACCGACCCGGTTTATTTGATGTATTTGCGTCTGCAAAATTGTGGAGCTAATCACAGATTCACACCTATTGTAATTGAAAGACCTCCTGTAACTTATTTTATCAAATGAGTAACTAATAGAACCATCTACAATTTTCATTAGATGACTGAGTAAGCATCATTCTCAAACCATTCTTAGCGCAATTATACACTTACTTCTAATGAAAAAATTAGTTAAAAATATTAGCATGTCAAACTAAAATTATTAAACTATTTAATATTTTTTGCGCCTCAAATAAAATTCTACACAAGTTGCTTTGATATTTATCTTTCAGTTATTTTTATCTTGTTTAGCAGTATAATAAATTATTACTCTGTAATTCCTAAAACACCCCAACCAGAAATTTAAAACAGTATTCAACAACTTCTTTTAAACTGAAAATATAACAAATTTATTTTCTGTATTCGACCCATCATCAAGCATTTTCAATTTATCACTAAATTGAATAAAGAAACATTTTTAGGTCTTCTTCTAATCCCCTCCGCTTACTGATTAATGCCTTCACGATGACATATTTTTTGAAATTCAATTCTCCCTACACTTCACAAAGAATTCCAAAACTCTTTTAGGCCCACCAGACACTCGATCAACTTTATTTTTGTTTCTTTATTTTCATTAATTTCATTTCTAATAATTTTATAGGGATTGTTCCCTTTTTATATTTTCACAAGAACAAGTCACTTAATCCCTCACTCTTACACTAGCCTTACTTTATGATTATGTTTTATACTTTATTTACGAAATTCAATCATACACAACATATATTCGCTCACCCAGTCCTCGAGCGAACTTCTCTGCAGTTCTTATACCATTTATAGTATACCGAAACCATTAGCAATATTATTCAATCTGGAACTTTAGCTGTCTGACTAGCAGCCAATGGCAATTGCAGGACACTTGATGACGGCAATCTTTAGAAATAATAGACCTTTCCCTCTACGCAATTGCATTCATTATTAATTGGTCAGAATCCACCATTAGTTTTAGAATCAGCAGTTGCTATTATTCAATCTTATGTATTCGCTGTTCTAAGAACACTATACTCTAGAGAAGCAAATTAATGTCAACACACTCAAACCACCCATTTCATTTAGTAGATTATAGTCCTTGACCAATAAATAGCATGAGTTACACCTTGTCTCAGGATTAGTAAAATGATTCCATCAATATGATATTTCACTATTTGCTTTAGAAATATTATTATTATTTTAACAGCATACCAGTGATGACGAGATGTCTCACGAGAAGGAACTTTCAAGGATTACACACTTTACTCAGAACATTAGGATTACGATGAGGAATAATTCTTATTTATTTTATCAGAAGTATTATTTTTTTATATCTTTCTTCTTGTTTACTTTTCCATAGAAGACTATCCCCAGCTATTGAGTTAGCTATATGACCTCCAGGAATCCAACCCTTAATCCATTCCAAATTCCGTTGCTGAATACAATATTCTATTATCTTTCAGAGCAACAGTTACACGAGTTCACCACAGTTTAACAGAAGGTAATCATTCCTGCCAACACAAGGGTTGAGCTAAGGTTCTTTCTCAGAGTTTATTTCACTATTTTGCAAGCATACGAATACATTGAAGTCTTACTATTGCGGATTCAGTTTATATTCTACCTTCTTTATAGCAAATGATTCTCCAATGGACCCGCGGCTGAATTTGAATATCTCTTCTAGTATGTTTAATTCGACATTTAAACAACCATTTTTCTAAAACTCACCACTTTGGGATTGGAAGCAGTTGCATGATACTGACATTTTGTTGATATTCCGACTATTCCTTTATATTTCAATTTATTGATGAGGAGGATAATTAATTTTTATCTATATACATAAGTAAGATATTTGACTTCCAATCATAAGGCCTACCACTAGTAGTATAGATACTCTTTTAATCGCTATTATAGCATCAATTCTAATTATCATCACAAAGAGTAATATCACTAGCCTCTATCTTATCAAAAGCATTAACAGACGTGAAAATGTTCCCTCTTCTGGAATGGATTTATTCCCAAATCTTCACGCCTATCTTTTCCCGATTTTTCTTAATTACAATTATTTTCTTGATTTTGATGTAGAAAATTGGTTTCATTCCCACTTATAATCTTAATTATTTCAATTTCTAGCCTGTATAATATGAGCCACAACAAGAATTGTATTCATTATTATCTTAATTATTGGACTATACCATGAATGAAATCAAGAATACCAATTGATCAAATTAGGGTTGTAGTTAATTATAAATATTTGATTTGCATTCAAAAAGTATTGAAAATATCAATCTACCTAAAGCGTATAGACAACTCTGAATATGAAGCGATTTATTGTACTAGTTTCGACCTAATCTTAGGTATTTTATACCCTTATTCTTAATAAATTAAAGAATACCTAATTAATTGAAGCCAAAAAGAGTTTATCAAACAAGTACGATATAACTGAGACCCTTCTCCAAATTAAGGAAGTATGACGTTCAAGAAAAAAGCTGCTAAAATCCTTTTTATCTTTTTATTTGTTAAACTCCACGAAATTTCTATTTATATAGTTTAATAAAATATTACATTTTCATTGTAAAAATAAAATTTTTCTATTTTTATAAATTTATTTTCAAATCTTATACACCATAATCCAAGAATTATACATCATTTCTAACATCTTCAGTAAGAGTTTATTTTTTAAGTTTACTTGAATAAAAAATTAAAAAAAAATGAAAATAAGAAAATAACTATAAAACAAATAACAAAAGATAAACCTTAAATTATTATTATGTATACAGATACATACCGAGAATACTTAACTAATTCGTTGTATAAATTTTGCCCCCTAAAATTCTGATCACCCCTGATCAAAAGACTTACATACTCTTATACCTAACACCAAAGGATAATTAATAATCCCGTAAGTTGAAATATATGGCATAAATCATAGACCCAGAAAATAGCTTACTAAATAATTATGTAAAGACTTATTAAAAAATAAAATAAAGAAACATTATTAGAAATTGTAACACCCCAAGACTCCCCTACTACACAAACAAATAAAGTTAATAACTTTAACTCGCAAACAAATTATGAGTTAAATTAGTCATTATATTCTACTCCAAATAATTCTTACACTAATAAACCACTCTATCCCCGTAATATATCTAACCTTCACTTAATAAGATCAAAGATTATTAATTTAACTCCCAGTTATAGAATAATAAACCAACCGAAAAGAATAACAAACAGTTAATCCGGTAGAAAAAAAAATAAAGAAAAAAAAAGAAAATACATAACACAACTTATCGAAACAACTTCTAAAATTAAGTCTTAGAATAAAACCCGGCTAAAAAGGTATTCCACATAGCCAAATTAGCTACATTAAAACAAGCAAGCAAAGGAAGTATACACTTATTCCCCATCAGCCGAATATCTTGAGAATTATTTATATTATGAATAATAGTCTATATCATTAAATAATAATGCCTTAAATAAAGCATGAGCAATAAATGAAAAAAGCAAGCTTTATAAAAAATCCTATAGATAAAATTCTTTATTATAAGACCTAATGTCTCCAGCAGAAATATTAATTTTCTTTAAGTCATTCAAAACTAGCCCCCAGTCCTTAGCAACATCGTTAACCCGAAAATCAATAACAATAAATCTCCCTAACCATCTACCTCTTAATAAAGACAATCAATTAATAAATAAACACCGGCAGCGCCACTAAAGTTGAAGAATGAACTAAAGCGAAATGAGGAGTAGAGCTGCTATAGCAGCTGGTGGTGCCAAAGAAAAAGGAATTGAGCTCTAGTTATAGCAGCTAACATAATTAATGCAACCAATAATTTCTATCTCAACTGCTTTATTTTTCACTTTCTAAATAAGATACAATTTCAGCTCCCATAATTTACTATCTGCCAAATTTTCAATAAAAAGCCACATCTCCAATCCGCTGGTTAGACAGAGCAGGCATCCCGGCAATATAAGATTTAACATTTTGAAAATAAATAACTAAACAATAAGACACCAATCCTAAACCATCCCATCCTAATAAAATTCTACCTAAACAGACTAATAATTAATAGTATCGTTGATAACACAAATATTAAGACTATTTAGACAAAAACGATTAATGTTGTATCTCTTATATACTCCTTTCTATAATAAATCACTAAAGAAGCAATTAACAAAACAAAAGATATAATACTAATTCTATTCCAATCTGAAATTGAAAAAAGTTGATAATAAATTTATTGGAATTTAACTGACAAATTTCTCATTCTAAAAATAAAGAATAATCATTTAAACAAAAAAACTAAACTAGAAGTAAAACTAATTTAATAGTAATTGCAAATTGAAAATTCAATTCACAAATTGATAAATATTTCACGATCTAAAATGAGTTAAATATCATTTCATTGACACTTCACAAATCAATATTTTAAATAAACTATTTAGACTCAAGTTGCATTAAAACAACATTCTCTTAAAATCAATAAATTTAAAGAAAATCAAATTTGAAGAAATAATAAAAGTAATTCACGAACCTTACCACCCTCTAAATGAAACAAACCCCTGAGAAAATCTTCCCATGTTGACTATAAGCATATAACATAGCAGAAGAAATTGAAAAAGACAACAAAGATAAAAAAGAAATTATAGTAACCCAAGACCAGGCTCACAATTTATTTAACAGGTAAGAAATTTCTCCTCTAACAATGAAAAGGAGGAGCAGCTATATTACAAGCTCTTAATAAAAACGCTACAAAGCACATTAGCTAGAAAATTTTTAACAGTCCCTTATTGGATTAACAAACTTCGACTACCCAATCGTTCATATGTGATATTAGCTAAACAAAATAAATCATGAACAATAATCCATGAGCAATCATTAAAGTGTAAGAACTACTAAAGACCTCAATAAGTTAAAGTTATTAAACCTCCCAAAACAATTCCTATAAGGAGCAACCTATTGAACAAGCAATTAAAGTTTTAGATCTGTT
The DNA here is from genome assembly GCA_037783105.1 of Bactrocera zonata. Taxonomy (NCBI): domain Eukaryota; kingdom Metazoa; phylum Arthropoda; class Insecta; order Diptera; family Tephritidae; genus Bactrocera; species Bactrocera zonata. The sequence continues at coordinate 2,388 of JBAWJQ010001962.1, read as the reverse complement.
TGACGTAAATGTCGAAACCGCAAACTAATCAAAAACTCCTCCCACCAATCTAATTCTAACCTCACACATAATTATATTTAATACCTCTTAATTGCAAAGAGAAAACCCAAAACAATCCATAACCCCCAACTTTAATATAATTCCAGCTAAAATTATTGACCCTGAAACCGGAGTTTCAACATGAGCCTTAGGAAGTCATAATGAACTAAAAACATAGGTATTTTTTTAACTAAAAGCTAAAATTAAAGATAAATACAACAAATCATAATTAAATATATAACGCTACCTAATAAATAAAAATTCATTGTATTTAAATTACTGTATAAATAAAAACCAACTAATATAGAAGAAAACCGTGTAACGTATAAATATTAACAAACAATTAGCTAAAGACGTTCAGGTTGATACTCCCAACCTAAAATTTCAAAAACAAAGTAGGAATTAATCTTCTTCTAAAAATAAGAAATTACAAATAATTCATTCTTCTAAAAGTTAGTACTAAAAAATTATTAAAATTAAAACATTAGAATAAAAAAATAAATTTTATAATTATTATACTTATACAGACTCACTAGCTCTAATTATATACAATCAAAGTCTCAATAAAATAAGACCATAAGAGATAACATCAAACCCTAAAAAATATGAAATATTTACAAAATAATTAGGTGCCAACAATTTAAAATAATAAAACAAAAGTTAAGTAACAACACAATTCTTGAACCATTCAAAATAAACCATTTATAAAACAAATAGACCATTAAAAGGTATTATAAAAATCAATTTTAACATTGTAATACATTAAACGATTGAAAATAATCATTCCCATGTGTACGAATTATAAAACTAAAATAGAAAGATCTCCAGCACCTTCACATACCTAAAAGTTAAAAATATTATACTAAAAAAATCTTCTATAATCCATTAAATTTAAATAAATAAACAAAATAGAAAATAGACTTAATATTAACAGTATTCCTAAACTTAAGGCGTATGGATAATAAATGCTTACGATTAGAAACAAAAACAAAAATTCCTATTAAAAATAAAAAAACAAGGTAACCTCGTAATATAAACTTATTAACATTAGTTTTAATAGTTTAATAAAACATTGGTCTTGAAACTGAAAATAATAAGATTTTGTCTTTTAAAACTTCAAGAGAAAAGAACAACTTTATCATTAACTCTAAAAATTAACATTTTAAATAAACTACCTGAAATTACAACTCTCTTCTTTTTATATTCTTCTACACTAATCTCAAGATTAATTTTTATTCAAATAAATCACCCCCCAGCAAATAGGATTGTTACTATTATTCAAATATTACAAATCTGTTTAATTACCACTAATATTTGCAAGATTCTGATTCTGCCATCTTATTTTTAATCTTCTGAGTGTATACCAGTTCTATTTATTTATGTAACTTCCTTTAGCATCAAATGAAATATTTTCATTATCTATAAAATTAATAACTATTTGCGTTATAATTATATTAACTCTAATATTAATTGCTATACTTATAAGATAAACTATCAACATCCTCATTTATTCAAAAGTTCTAGAAATACAGCCCTTATAATTTTAATCCAATTGTACTCGAACTCACTTAATCTCATAAACCTTACAATCACCCAACAAATTTTGTTACCATCTTATTAATAAATTATTTATTAATTATATTAATTGCAGTAGTAAAAAAATTACCAAATTATTTTTTTATAAATCTCCGACAAATGAACTAATGAACAAACCCGCTGAACCTACACCTTATTTGTACTGCACAACGCTCTAGTGGATCTTCCAGCTCCCAATTAATATTTCAGCTTGATGAAATTTTGGGTCATTACCAGGGCCTATGTTTAATTATTCAAATTTCCCAACAGGACTATTTTTAGCTATACACTATACTCTTCGCAGATATTAATTATACTTTTTAATAGTAAATCATATTTGTCGTGATGCAAAATTGATGCAGTTGATTACTACGAACCCTTCATGCTAATGGTGCATTTTTCTTCATTTGCATTACTTCACGCTAGACGTGGAATTCATTACGGATCTTATTTATTTACTCCCACTTGATTAGTAGGCATAATTTTATTTCTTGCAATACAACAGCTTTATAGGATATGTTCTACCCTGAGGACAAATGTTCTTTCTGAGGAGCTACAGTTATTAATGAATTTATTATCAGCCATCCTTACTTAGAGTTGACTTAGTTCAATGAGTATGAGGAGGATTTACGTAGACAACGCTACTCTTTACACGGTTCTTTTCCATATCTCACTGCATTTTACCAATGGTCAGAAGAATAATAACTTTGACCACTATTATTCCTCCATCAAACAGGGTCCAATAATCCTATTGGATTAAAATTCTAATATTGA
>JBAWJQ010001955.1:0-358604 GCA_037783105.1 Bactrocera zonata | reverse complement strand
ACTTTTTTCGTATTATCGAAAATCTTAATGAAAAAGAGTTTTAAAGCCTTTAATATCGAATACCAGATTGGAAAAGTAAAAAATAAGTTTTAATACCCAAAAACGGCTTAAGTGTGAAAAAATTGTAATCCCAAATTCCGGATTGGAAAGAAATGTTAATCTCTAGAGTCACAGTAAGATTTTCTCAAGAAACTAAAAAATAAATAATTGATTGAATACAATATAAAATGTATAAAAATGTTATACTTGTTATATACGTATTTCAGAAAGGAAAATTTATTTTTCGTAGAATTTTTGAAAATTTTTAGTTTTTTATTTTATTAACTTTAGTAATGGTTCCTCTGTTGTAAATATTTTAATTTTTACTTTTTTTTATTTTTCATGCCACCTTTTCATTTGGAATACCATATACTTTTTTTCTATGTCATCCAAACTTTTAAATAAAAATTTTTCATCAATTTTAAAGAAGGTATTCTAGTCCAGGAGCATGAATTTCAGGTTATTTTTAAAGTGTCGTAAAAAAAGGCAATTAATATTTTTACAATCCATTTTTTTATTAGTAATTTATTAATTTTTGAAAAGTACAGAAAAAATTAAAAACTAAAAAAAGTAAAAAAATTCACAAATTATGAGCTGACGATGTGGGGGTCTTTAAAAATTTCCACCTGGCCATGCCCATGATTTCAACCCTCCCAGTTATCTGAAACCAAAAAAAAAAAGATTATTAATCTAGAATAATGTCGCAATGGTCGGAACTACGGAAAAGTGGGAAACATTTTTTTTCACAAAATGGCGACTGCTTGAAAAAAATTTTTTTTTAATCACTTTTTCTGACTATTTCGAATTTTTTAAAAATAATAGAAATAAAAATTTTGGGATGAGGCTAGTTCCAACCATAGACAAGCCTATAAAGAAGACTCTATAAAAATTTCAAGTAAATCGGTCCAGTAGAACCTAAGAAATCGTGGGCATCGTTCCGAAAAAGTCAGTTTTGAGAAAAACGCGTTTAAAGTTTCGCATTCCGGCCGAACCAGTTTGGATGCCGGGTCAGAAAAATGCCTATATCTCCGAAAATAATTCGGATTTTGAAAAATCCTCTTGTACACATATTCTTGAATAGTTAAACTTAGAATATATAAAAAAAATTTAGATTTTTTTTAATTTCTGGACTAGAATACCCCCTTAAATAATTTATTTGGAAATTAAAATTAATTTCTTTTCGAATTGGAATGAAAAATTAAAATTTCAATTTTTATTTTCCTACAAAACATTTAAATTTCCGTTTTTTAGTACGATTTTGGAGATATTTAAAAAATTGGGAAGCCTGGTAGATGTTAAACGATTGTGAAACTATCAATAAACTACTTTGAAACCCATTTTTACTCGAAAAAGTACGGATTATTCCAAATTGTACACAAAACCACTCAAATGTGACTTCAATGGTTTTTCTGATTTTTAAAAAGATTCTGAAAAACAACTCCAACTCTACACAAAAGCCGCTTAGTCTACCTCGCATTTCATGAAATTAGCAAGTAAGCTTCTAAATCACTGTAAAATAGTATTCAAATTTCCATTTGCGGCTCACAAAATATTTCCGAGCACTCCTCCTAATACAAATCACTTCTGTGCCGCCACCTTTATGCTTTTACCTTTGCGTCCATTGAAGCGTTCCACGCACAACTAGCCACTTAGCTAACTAGCCAATAAGTACCAGCAGCTGTGACCAACATACAGCGGCCAGCTTGTATTTTGACAGCAACAATAACAAACGACTCAATTACCTTTAAGCAGCATGTCTATCAAAGAGTTTGAATGCGTGTGCCGTGACGTATGAGTGACCTCAAAAGGAGAACCGCACGCACACGACCCAAGGAACACAACTACCTATACGCGCACGCACACACAAACACACAGTGGTTGCGTTTGTGTGTTTGACACTTGGGCATAAATCACTTTAAAATTGATTTAATGCAATACGCTGCTGAGTGCAGTCATGGGAAAAGTAGAATATCAAAATGGCATTAAGGAAACTTTGAGACACGCAGTAATGGGGGAGGAATGCTGGTGTGGCGCACGAGCAGTGATTGGTATTGAATACAATGGACGTGTTGGAAATGCGTGAATGGCAGCACATATATAGACACGTATAAACACGAGTTCGATTGCCTAATATATTATGCATTAGCGCGTTTTTGGCAAGCGTGCTGAGCAAACCGCTGCCGAAAAGCGAAATGCTGATGGAAATATATCTCTCTAACGCAACAAACGTGCTTTTATATATTAGAGTATACCACGCATTGGTACATAAATAATTAAATTTGATAGATTGCAGATAAAAGGTCGCTTCATCTTCGCCTTAATTTGTGCAGCAAACAAAGCGTTGGCTGTTGCTTCAATATGCGTACTTTCATTAACGGTGAATATCATTGATTTTGCTGTCTGCTTTGATTAAATGAAATGCGTAGTTCGGTGCTCTTCGCAGTTGCGTCATTAGTTCACTTCACTTTCGAAATTTCGAAATGTCAAAATTTTTGCACATCATCGTTTGCATTGACTTTAACGGCAATAAATCATAAGCAAGGCAAGCAATCAATTTTCCAACAACAGTAAGCACTCCAAACCAAACGTAGTGCGTAGGCGGTGATTACCCAAAAATTGTCATTTGCTGTTTGCTTTGTTAATTTGACTCCTATTTGCTTTGTGCAGCATTCATTGCCGGCAATTGGTTTCAATTAAAATCAGGCATCATTTTCCTTTGCAACAAAAGTAGTCATCAATATTGCTGCTGAAGTGAACGCTTTTTGGAAATATACTAAAAGGAGGTTATTTTCGAAGATTATTCAACCACTGTGGAGTTACTTCATGCACATTACTCTCAGTTTTTTCGTAGAGAATAGTATGGAATTTGTATTTCTAGTTTGAGTTATCTTATGTTCCCTCCTACTATTATGCATTCGTAAAACCATGAAATGTCTTAAGATGAACACAGTCTTTATATCCAATCTAATAAAGAGTTTGAAATTTTAAAGGCAACATCTACATATTGTGTAGAATTACAGGTGACAAGAAAAAACGCTAAGTTCAATGCAACTTTTCACAAATACTAAAAATTTCTTAAAGACCTTGAGTTCGATCGTTCAGTTTGCATGGCAGCTACAGGCAATGTATAATGGCCCAATATTGGCAGCTCTGATAAATGAGAAGTTTCCAGGGGAGGAAAAACGTGAGATAAATTTCAGATCGATATCTGAAAAACTGAGGGACCAGTTCGAATATATGTACATTCTGATAAAAAGGCACCCCGAAATTGTTATTTAAATTCTTCAGGTAAATGATATATCACAACTGGGTTTGCTAGGTTGGTAGGTCATAATAATTAATATGGCAAATATTATCTGTCAACCAGTTTGTTTATAGCGGCTGCCTATGTCGGTACAACTTAGTAGTGGGTTGCGATTTTTACATTGGATAATAACATCGAACAAAGAATTTATCACAAATTTTGTATTTCTAAACAAATTTTGCGTACCGAATCACTGCAAATGTTGGAAAAGGCTGACGGTGATTCAGTTTCATCAAAAACACAAGCCTGTGAGTGGTACAAAGCCTTCAAAGACGGTCGGGAAAGCATACAAGACATGCCTCGTTCTGGACGACCTTGCTTGAAAATTGTCAGGAAAGTGTAAGAGAGTTAGCAAGAGAGCTCGATATCTGTCGCAAGTCCATCCAAATGATTTTGGTGGATATTTTAAGCATGAAACGAGTTTTTGCTCAACTCGTGCCGATAAAGCTGAATTTTTCTCAAAAACAGTACCGTAAACGGGCCCCTTTGGCCATGCTTGATCGTCCGAATTTCGATTGCACATTCATGGAGAGCGTTATAACTGCCCACGAGCTATTGGTTAATGAGTTTGACATGAAAACTAGTCAACAGTCATAAGAATGGAGGGGAAAAAACAGCTGAAACTAAAAAAAAACGTCGAAGCCGCTCAAAACTCAAGATAATGCTCATTGTTTTTCCGATATTAGTGGTTTGGTGCATCTTGAATTTTTTCCGGAGAAACTGACGGGCAATACGGAGTTTTATTAGGCCGTATTGAGGTGTTAGTTATAGTTCTGAGTTGCAGGCTCTGACTTTAAAAATACATTTAAAAAACTCATTTCTGGAACGCACTGTATATGGACAGCTCCCTTAGCCGCAAAAAACAACTGCCACTGTGGATGAATTTCAGAATACTATATATCAAAAAAAGTGGAGTGTACATTTATATTAAAATTTTTTTCATTTTAAAACAGTTGGCAACACAAAATATTTTTGTATTTGAATTTCGTGAGTAACATAAGCTTAAACTTTTTTTAAATGTTTAAATTAATTCATCAAAAATTTAGTAATATTGGCAATCTCGTTTCAAAGTACGCATACAAGCAAGCTTTCTAAAGTATCTAAAGTTATCGCTGTTCTCAATCAACATCTGTAATTTTCAGCTTTTAATAATTTCCAAACAAATAAGACAGTTGACAACTCTATAAAGTAATATTTTTACAATAAATGTTGTTGAAGAGCACTTCGGGTCATCTTGGAGACATCTTACTAATGAATATCGCAAGCTTAAATTTTTTCCTAATATTTAAATTACACTTAGCAACCTCGTTTCAAAGTATACCTGGAACAAAGCTTTCTAAGGTATCTCAAGTTAACAATAAATGTTGTTAAATAGCTCCGCTAGTCATCTAGGATACTTCTTTCTTTTTTTTTTCTTTTTTTCATTTTATTAATATTTATCAACGAAATATATTCTCAAACGGCATTTTGTTTTTACTAAAATTTATCAGAAATTTATTAACGATGGCAACCATACTTCTTCCTTCATTGAAACTCAAACTCTGTAAGACATTTGATGGTAAGTGCGCTGAGTAATTTTTGGGTTTTTATTTATGGTAAGCCAATCACAAATAAAGTCAGTTGGCAACTCTGTAATAATAAATATAATCAATATCATAGTTTTGTGATAAATCTTGCGCAGTTGTCTTTCCCTGACTACTCTAATTAAGTTGAATTTTATAAATGACATACGTTTTCTTAATTAATACATATGGCAACCACAATTTTTACTTTTTTAACTTCACCGGCTTGAAGGTTTGCAATTCAACTCTTATATGAAGAGTTCATCTTATTAATGCTGCATAAACTATTATATCCTATTATGCAATGTGATAGGAAAAAAATAAATTCTTAGAAAGCTCTAAGAAAATTTTTCGATGTTTGCGTTCTTAGTTGTAATGGGAAGGTCCTCCGCCTTACAAAGCTCTACTCCACGAATTTTTCATAAACCTAACCTTATGAAAGTAATTAAGTCTTAACATTACATATGTCCAACATTTTCAGGTTCTGTGCTCAAATATAAACCAGTTTTAACCAATATTAATTTTTTTTACCCTTGTTTCATTTTATTTCGTGTTTCATTCACGCCACTGTAAATTTTCAAAAATGTTGTTACGTTATTTTGCATTTTAGGTGACGATATGTACTTAAGTATCGTATGATACGCATTGATGCATATTTTTCAGAGTACCAAGCGAAAAATCGTTGTTTTTTTACCCACCCTAATGTATACACACCAAAGATCAAATTTGGAACGGATATAAATTAGAGTGTCCTTTATCTTTTTAATATATTTTATAGATGTTTTCCATAGAAATATTTCAATAAAAGTTATACGCAGTTAAAGAGCACTCATACAGTACTCCATGTCGTATGAGCAACACAGTTTTTATAAGGGACTTGCACTTGTATGGTATTGCATAAGGATATTTAAGATTAAATTGACAGCCTTGCATACTACTCTTTCCAGCACCACAGCTATTTAATAATATAGCGCTTAGTGCACATACCCGCATTTACCAGATAATTGCTTATATACTATATATGGTATACATATGTACATACAAATGTGTACACAGCTGGTATTTAACACCCGAATTTCAATTTCCACACACATCACTACAACAACAATGGTTTCCCCTTTTGTTACTGGTTTCCACCTACCCACACCACTGCGCCAGCGAAGCCAAAGTTTACCGTTATTACGTGGCAATGACGTCAGCAGTAAAATCGACGTTTGCTGTTGCTGTTGCTGCTTGGTAGCGCGAAAATTCTAGAGAGTTAGTGCTTTGCTGACACTTCCTGGAAGTGCTATTTTTGTAACTGCAAATATGTGAGTGTGCACATATTTATTGCTAATTTTTTTCACTCTCTTCAACTAAAATCCTCTTTCGTTGACTGCATGTACATTGGCACATTACTTTGACTGGCTGCTGGAGCAAACATAATTTAGCCTGTTGCTAGAAAAGTTGTTTGCGAGTTTCTACATACATTTAGTTGTTGCAGTTACAGTTTAGTGCTTGTATGTACATATGTGGGTATTCGCGCTGGTTGCACCGCACTCAATTAGGTAAGCATCTGCACAAGCACATATGTTGATGTGTGGTGTGGGGTTTCGACTCTGTTATAATGTGTGCGTGTGTTGAAGTTACGAATTTGTGCTGATGCTGATTTACTTACAATCACATATAAGTGTTAGAAAAATGTTTGCAGGAAGTTAATGTGGCATACGTTTTTAAATTAATTTTTAGACTGGTCTGTGTAAAAGTTGAGGCATGAATAAATATCCATAGAATAGTAATATTTTATATTTATGTTAAATATTTATATAAAATATTAGATTAGATAGATAGACGAGGATTGCACAGCGGCCTTTGGTCTATTGTGCCTTCTCCTAAATCACAAAGACTCCCCCAGCCCCAGCATATTGATAAAGTCCAATAAGGGAGGCAGTGTGATGCCTATTTGGAATCATAGATTCCATGCAGTCAATTAGCAGGTGTTCTGGAGTCTCCCTGTCTCTATCCCTACTCCTTCCTCCTTGTAAAGCAGCTCCTTGATGTTATGAGAACCCACCGCGATGAAGGTTTCATGTTCTACCACGCTAGTGGATGCTGTGGATCAGGCGAGCACATCAGCCAATGCATTCCCGGCTATACCTTTGTGAGGTGCACTTGGTTAAATTTCGCTGGGCTATTCAGCCGCTCTCTACACTCCAGTTGAGATTTGATCTCATGAGCAGAGTTTGCTTTAAGTGCCCCTTAACTATCGCTTAATATGGTTATATGATTATTACAATATTTGCGTTGGAGGCTTATCTCTATGCACTGAAGAGTTTGGTGCGTGGTCCTGTGACCCCTCCACCAATTCCCTCCGACGATTTCGAGCCGTCAATGTCCCACTTCGTTGTACTATCCCTAAGCAGTAGCTCGAGAATGATATTATTCCATTCAGCCTTAATGCAATGAGAAACCTTGAAATTCTTATTGCCTTTTGGTAATGCTGTCCTTTGGGAAAAGAGCCAAAGGTATTACACCAGCAGAGTTACATCTGCCATACACTTCTACTGTAATTAGGAGCAGTGTTCATTTGGTCATTTGGATGTCAAATGTATAGGGTTAGATGGGCATGGGGTGGTAAGTGTCATGCGTGGACTCGTTGCACGCTGGGCATATATTTGATAAATCAGAGTCGATTGCGAATAAGGAGGAGTTTAATCTGCTACAGTATACAGAACGAAGCTCTCGATTCTCGCGGCAACTCAAGCTCGTCGCCTGCAATAGGTTTTTGGTTTGACTCCAAGTATACCATTCCCTGAGAGGGGTGGGTAAAAGTTAATAACTTCACCGTGAATGGCGGTCTGTGCATGCCTGGAGTTTGTTGCGTCCGAAGTCTGGTCATCGTATTGTCTTATGACGTCGGCGTAGTTGAGGAAGGACCTATAGATGTTCCTAGGAGGCGGTTCCGCTACACCCAGGTTACTGCAGAGATTATTTTTACGAAAAACTGCTTGGAGAGGAGTTTATTATGCTCTTTAACTGGGAGCATATGGGTATCACTGTTCTGATGTTCAATTCGAGTCATCAAGAGCCATTCCGCTCAGATAGTTCAAAGGTCACCTCTTCAAACTTGGAGCGTAGATTTTTCAATGTCCTTAAGTAGAGTTGTATAGTTGACTGCGTCAAAGGCTTTTGAAAAGTCCAACGTTACGAAGATTGTCCTCTCCCAGGGTGATTTTTGGTTGAGTCCACGAACCGCCTAGGCGCTTATGACACTAAATGCTGTGGTGGTGTTGTGCACTTTTAGGATGCCAAGCTAGTGGTTTGCTAGACTAAGGAGGTGCGTGAAGATCGGTAGTAATTTGGTCTCAAGTGCCTTCACTAATGGGGAGAGGATAGTTATCAGACGAAAGGACTCCCTTCTTTTCGGGAGTTTCACAGGTTTCAGTAGTGGGACCTGTTTGAAGCAGCAGTGTCCAAAACACCTTTTATCTTTTAGCACACTTACCACTTTCACTTTTACTTTCAAATAAAACCACTCGGTTAAGGGATAAAAGTAATCAATCAGTTTTAATGATATTTTAATGTATTTACACGGTAAATCGAGGCTCTTTGAACAAGATTGCCGGAATAAGGTGCAATTAACAAGCAAACGTTAATGTTAATTATTGAAATGTGCGGATGAGCGAAAAAGGCGCGAGGTCAAGCGGCGATGCGTAAGCTCCGTGTTTTAGTCAAAACGAGACTGATCTTGAACTTTTTTGTTGACCCCCTTTTCACCAGTGTGGTATGTGTTTGCGTGTGTGGATGTCCTCTCGCGTGTGGGTAGTGTTGATGTGTGGGTCCTGTGGAATGTAGGTCTGTGTGTGTGGTGTATTGATGGTGGTGGTGTATTCGTGTAGTGGCATTAGGAGGGGGCGGCTTATCTCATTTAGCCATCCCGGCCCCCCTAGGCGAATATTCAGCCTAGCAATCTTTGGAGTTGTTGGAGTGTGGCCACTACGTTGCTGAGTCCAGTAGCTGGGCGATGCTGTGGCGCTTTTAGACGACGCCTGGTTGGTGCAACGTGGTGCGAACGCCATTGATGGGGCGCAGGCCGGACTGCAGTAGTTCGGCGTCGCACCGTCCGGTTTCCTTGCGTTGATCTACCCGTGCTTGGGGCAGCTGGCCGACCTACATCGCGTCGTGGGGTCCTGTGCAGCAGCGTATGATGTGGTCTGCCACACGTGTGGCATAAATCGGCTGACACACACTCCTGCGTCCCATGCGTGTGCGACAGGCAGTTGAGGCAGTGCTCATGTGCCTGGGCCACACGCTGTCGTTGGGTTGGTGTTAGCTCCTTAAAGAGCCCACAGTGTTGGAGTCGATGTTTCCGGCGACATAGCGGGCATCGAATGCGACGCGGCTCGACTTGAGCGGATGGCGCTGATGGGGCTGCTCGTGAACCACTACCAGAAGCAGCAGTCGATACTGTCGCATTGGTTGAGCGGGGCGGAGGAGTAGGCCCAATACGTGGTCCGTTGGTGGCTGACCGAACAGTTGGTGCTGTAGGCATGTCCACGTCCATCTTGAACTCTGTAAGAAATTGTATTTGAATATACATGGTAGTATATAAATATTATATATGCTTGTGCCACGTTAGGTGGCATGACTGGGTCGTCGTGTCGACCGACCATTTTTTTGTAATTTTTATTGTTATTGTTAACGGTTGGTTGCGGGTTGCGATTTTATTGATTTATTGTCGTTTGCGTTACGGCATTATGTTCGGATTGTTTGGTTAGTATCGGATTTTCGTTATTATCCGCGGTTGGTAGAAAGCATAATTTAACCAGCGGTCTGGTGAGTATTCCGCTTTGAGTACGGAGATCAACGACGCGGATGTGACCGTCTGAGCCATAATGGAGCTTTTCTATACGGCCAAGTCGCCACTCGGTAGGTGGGAGACAATCGTCGTTAATAAGTACACAATCTCCAAGCTTTGGGGCATTTTCTGATGTTTTCCATCGATACCTCTTGTGGAGGTCCTTTAAATAGTCTTCTTTCCATCTGCGACTGAAATTATGATGGAGAATTTTAATTCTTTCCCATCGATTTAATAAGGATAGCGACTCCACGCCTGGCTCAGGTGTGGCCAGAATGGGTGCTCCTTTGAGAAAGTGCCCTGGTGTTAGGGCTGTGAGATCTGAGGGATCTTGCGAGAGTGTTGTTAGTGGCCGTGAATTGAGAACGGCTTCAATGCGAATTAATAGAGTTGTAAATTCTTCGTAATTAAATTTGTAGTTTCCAGCTACTTTTTTTAAGTGGGATTTGAAGCTTTTTACAGCTGATTCCCATAAACCACCCATATGAGGAGCTCTTGGGGGGATGAATTGCCAATTAATGCCTTGGGGGGCGTACTTTTGTACAATCTCAGGGGAGACTTGTTTAATAAAGTCCACAAACTGTTTTTCTGTGGCTCTTTGAGCTCCGATAAAGGTTTTTCCATTGTCGCTCATAAGTTTGGACGGAAAACCGCGTCGTCCGACGAAGCGAGCAAATGCCGCGAGAAAAGCCTCTTTTGTCAGATTAGTACATAGCTCGAGGTGCACTGCTTTTGTCGTGAAACAGACAAAGACAGCCACGTAGCCTTTCATTAGGGTAGGAGACCTTAGCATGGACGCCTTTATCTGAAAAGGCCCAGCAAAATCAACACCTGTGATAGTGAAAGGCAGAGCGAAGTTGCAGCGTTCCGGTGGAAGTGCTGCCATAATCTGCGTCCTCATCTTCTGTTTATGCATAGTGCAGATCTTGCACATGAAAATGCACTTTTTTATTTGAGGCTTAAGTCGGGGAATATAAAACTCTTGGCGGATTATATATTGCATTAGGCGATGTTCCGCGTGCAACATTAGTATATGTATATACTTGAGTAACAATGTTGCAAGTCGAGACTTCTCTGGTATTATTAGAGGATGGCGTTCGTTATATGTCAGGCTTGAGTTAGCAAGCCGACCATTAGCACGAAGCAGACCTTTCGTGTCCAGAAATGGATTTAGTACTAAGAGTGAGCTCTTTTTGTCAATCGGCTTCGATTCTCTTAGTAGTGACATCTCGCAGCTGAAGTGGCGCGACTGAGTATACGTGATAAGAGCGACCTTTGCCTTGTCTAGGTCTAGGTGCGTCAATGTATCGCCTTGGGGATATACTGTGCGTATTCCCTTAATTCTAAGTTTGAGTCGCTCTATGAAGTTGAGCATATAAGCGATTACCCTGAGGGCTCGAGGGTATGATGAAAATCGCTCAAGGATGTCAGTATCATCCAATGCCGTGTGAAAGGAGTCGATTTTCCGACTTTCGGGGGCAATTATATTGCGTATAGGCGATCGTGGCCAAGAATCAGGAGATTCTATCAACCATCGGGGGCCATTCCACCAGAGGGTGGTAGTGGCAAGGTGCAGTGGCTTGCACCCTCTCGTTCCTAGATCGGCAGGATTATCAGCACTGGCTACGTGACGCCAAGTGGCTGATCCCACTAGGTCAAGAATTTGAGACGTTCGGTTAGAAATATACGTCTTCCATGCATGTGGAGGTTTTTCTAACCAGGCTAATACAATTTCGGAATCAGACCAGAGATACAATTTATATTTGGTCATATTTAGATGCGTTTGCACCATGGATACTAGTTTGGCTAGTAGTAGCGCACCACATAGTTCCAGTCGTGGCAGACTTATTGTTTTTAGCGGAGCCACCTTTGCTTTGGCTACCAGTAGGTGACTGGTGGTCGTTGTGTCAGATTGTGTGCGCACATAGATGGTTGCACAATATGCCTTTTCAGAGGCATCACAGAAGCCATGTAGTTCGACTTTGTGCTCTGGGGCATAATTTATCCATCGTGGGATTTGTATCTGTGAGATATCTTTCAGATTACACGCGAACTGGGACCACTTTTCTAAACGAAGTGGTTTCACTTGTTCATCCCAGTCAGTTCCGTCTAGCCACAATTCTTGTATTAGAATTTTTGCTTGTATCATAATTGGCGAAAGCCATCCTGCGGGGTCGAAAAGTTTTGCCACCGAGGATAAAATTTGCCTTTTTGTTATAGCTGATAGTGCGGATATTGACTCATTAGTGTATGAAAACTGGTCAGATATCGCATTCCATTGTATCCCCAAAGTTTTTGTTGTGCTTTCCTTTTCGAATTTAAGGAAATTAGTGTCTAAAAGATTTTCTTTGGGTATGTCTTTTAAAATATTAGGGTGGTTCGCCGTTATCTTTTTCAACGGAAACCCTGCAGTATTGAGCGCTTGTGTCACTTGTGCTAGTGACTCGTATGCCTGTGGAAGATTGTGGCTTCCGGACAGAATGTCGTCTACATACGTTTGTGTTTTCAACACTTGTGTTGCCAGAGGAAATTCTGACTTTGTGTCTTCTGCCAGCTCGTGGAGTGTACGAATGGCGAGGTATGGGGCACAGTTTACGCCAAAGGTAACTGTTTTTAATTTAAAGTCGCGTAGTGGACTATTGGGAGATTTTCGGAAAATAATTCGTTGAAAATCTTGATCATCATCATGTACGACTATTTGTCGATACATTTTCTCAACATCCCCATTGAAAACGTATTTGTATATACGCCAATTTAGTATGAGGAGCATTAAATCTGGCTGAAGCGTGGGTCCCGTAAATAAAATGTCATTTAGGGAATTCCCCGAACTTGATGATTTTGATGCATTAAAGACAACTCTTACCTTTGTGGTTTTTTTGTCTGGCTTTATTACCGCATGATGTGGCAGGTAAAAAGAATTGTATTTACCTTTTATAATTTTTTCGCCAGGGCTGACTTCCTCCATGTGGCTTAAATGGAGGTATTCTTCTAAAACCCTATCGTATTCTGGTTTTAGCTCGCCTTTTTTAAGTAGGTTTTTTTCCATACTTAAAAACTGTTGGATAGCAGAGGTACGAGAATGACCTAAGGCGAGTGTGTGGGGAAATTCTGGCTTTAGTGGTAGTCGTACGACGTACCGGCCATTATCTAATCGAGTAGTTGTGGATTTGTAAAAATCCTCACAATATCGATCTTCTGGGGTTGTGATTGATATGGGGGGGAGTTCTTCTAACTCCCAAAACTTCCTGAGTTGTGTATTGAGGTATTCGTTTGAGATTTCCTCAACTTGAGTTGTCATTGTTGCGACTGGTTCCGCAACTAGTCCGCTTAGGACCCATCCGAAAATGGTATTTTGCGCCAGAAGTGTTTTTGTAATTTTCTCAACACCTTCGAGAATAATTTGAGGTATGAGATCGCTACCTAATAGAATATCTATTTGAGCGGGAGTGTTGCAGTTGGGGTCTGCTAACTTAAGGTGTGAAACCATTTGCCAATGCTTGCTATTTATATGATAGCTTGGAAGCATGTTTGTTAGTTGCGGTAAGACAATAGCTTCTGCTTGAATGCGCTTATCCGCTTGGGGGGAAATAAGGGTAATGGGGCAGATTTTGTTTGAGTTTTGTACTACTCTTCCGCCCATTCCCGTAATTTCAAAATTAGCTAGTTTTGTTGGCAGTTGTAGCCTACTTTGTGCCCTTGACGCTATAAAAGATCGTTGAGATCCTTGGTCTATTAAGGCCCTAAGTTTAAACAGTTCTCCTCGGTGCTCGATGGAGACCACTGCTGTGGGTAATAATACACTGTATTGGTAGCGTTTGAGTTTTTAAAGCCTTTGAGCAGCATGGTGCTTCTTGGCAATTTTCTGAATTTTGTAAGTCGGGATTTGCTGTTGCAACTAATCCCGTAGCTCTTTTAACATTAGCGTTGTTTTGAGCTAAGCTGGAAAAATTTGTAATGTGAAGCATTGAGTTATGTCGTTTATGGCAATAAACGCAATTAAATTTGCTTTCACAATCTTTGAGCGCATGCGCATGAGACAAACAATTAGTACAAAGTTTTTTTGTTCTTACGAAATTGTTTCTTTCGTTAATGTTTAGTTTTTTAAATTTCTCGCAAGATTTCAGCCTGTGCCCTCCTTTACACAGTTCGCATGACGTATGTTTATTTTGTTCGGAGGTGAACGCTTGTGTTTTGAAAAAACTACGATTTAAGTTGTTGTTGTTACTCGCTTGGGGCCTACTGAAGCTTCGATTTAGGTCATGTTGAACGTTTTTAGTTCTGACCATTTTTTTATCTACCCTTTCTGCAATTTCGTATTGGGTAGTTAAGAAATCGTTCATTTGTTGCCACGTTGGGCACTTTCTTCGTGATGAGAGCGATTGCTCCCACAAAAGTAACGATTTTTCTGGTAATGCGGATGTGCATATATTTACCAGAATGGGGTCCCAATTGTCTGTGGGAATATTCTGTGTCGCTAGAACCGACAAGCAATTAGAAACAGTGGATTGAAGTTTTATAAATTCCTCACTTGTTTCTTTTTGAATTTTTGGTAAATTCATCAATATTGTGACTTGTTTGTCTACTAATATCCTTTCGTTCTCGTAACGAGCTTTTAGGGCTTCCCAAGCATAATTGAAATTTTCGTCATTAAGAGCGAACTGTTTGACTAATACCCCTGCTTGACCTTTTGTTTTGTATCGGAGGTGATACAATTTTTGAGCATTAGATAATTTTGGGTGGTTTATGTAAACGGCTGTGAACATGTCCCGGAAGGACGGCCATTGTTCATAACCACCATGAAAAATTTCAGTGTCACAGGCGGGCACCTTGAGGTGGATGCCTGAACTCGCCTCTTGGCTTTGCACTTGTGGCAGCTCTACTCTCGGTTGTGGAGTAGGTGCAATTGCTTTAATTAATCTCAATTGATCGGAGATCATAGCTCTCGTTTCCTCGTACTGGTCTAAGCAGTGTTCATATTTGGAGTATGCTGAAGATTTGAAATTTTCAGGTAGATCTGATTCGTCAGATTCTACAATTGCGTCATACGCAGCTTGGAGACGTGTCCAGAAATTGCTTAGATTTTCTTTTTTGATTTCTAATACCGATTCAGAGTTATCTTGAATCGGTGAAGATGAAAATCGAGTGCAGTATCGGATTAGACTGTCACTCTCAGCAATAAACTTAGTATAGGAAATATCTTTCATCTTTTTTTGCTTTGTAGCACCTTGCTTCGAGCGTGTAGCATCAGCAGGTGTACATGGGCTCTTTTCTTCTGAAGTCATTTTTTGTACTTTTAAATACTGTGTTGACTTAGATTCCTTAGAATCTCCGTCCATTTAGATAATATGAAAAATTGAAATATATATGTATATGAGAAAAGAAAAATTCTCTCAGTGTACTTATGATAATAATAAGTACGCGTGAAATCTTTAAGATAAAAAGTTTTTTTTTTTTTTTTGTTGTATACGCAATGTATCAAATAACGAACGCGTATTTCGTTTTACTTATTCCCGGTGCTTATGTATTAAGCTACTAGTTTGTTATTGTTTTTGTCTTTTATTTTATTTAATGTTTCGTACTCGTTAGAAAATACTTGAGTATACGAGCGACAATGTAATAAGGAGAAAAAGGTTGATGACCTTTGTATATAAGTTTGCACAATATGTGCGTGTTTATGTGCATACGTAAGATGCAAAAAATTTATTTTTTTGTTTTGTTTTGTTTGCAATCCTGCTTGCTTGCGCTTTAACAAGAACAAGGGGTATTGCTGGACAGGTGCCGATTTGGTCTTTGAATATAAGTATGTGTGTGTGAATACTTGAAAATGGCAATACTTATGTATTTGCTTTTTCTTTCTACCAACGCTTAAAGTTTTTGTGTTATTTTGACCGTAAATTTTTTTTTTTCTTTTTAAATAGTAAATTTTAAAATTTTTAATAAATTAAAATTTCGCATTTAGCGTTTTATTTTTTCCAAATTTTGTAAAATTTGTGAAATTTTAATTTAATTTGGTACCCTATGTACGTTGTATATACCGGCATAGGCAAATTGTATGCCGTATGTATGTGCGTATATTATTTGCCGTGCGGATAACGCGGGAATGGAAAATCGGTGAAGTGCAGGTATGCACTTTTGGTTAATACGTCAAATTTAATTTTTGTTATGCTGTTTATACATACATGTGGGGGTATGTCGCATTAATTTTGTCTTTCACTTTGTTTCGGTATGTAAGGTATGTACATATAAAAGTGGTGACTATTGGCATATATGTATGTTTGGTTTTGTTATTTTTCTTTTCTCTTTTTGAATTTCGCAATTGCCTTAGCTTACTTTTTGCGCAATCCTGCTTATACTGTTGAGTATAAGGGGTATTGCCGGAAAATGTTGTCAAGTGAATACTTGAAAATTTTTTTTTTTTGATTTTTAATGTTGTGTGTTTAGATACACAAATTTAAGCATAAGTAGGCCTTTTATCAGATATGTATGTGCCAGTATATATACAATCACACACATATATATATATATATATATACATATGTATATATTATACCATATACTGTTCATACATATATTTGGATGTACATATGTAATGTACCAAACTGTTTTCGGTTTCCCGGAAATAAACCGTAAGTTCGGACAGTTTGGTAGCAACCGTTCTATTAAAAGTTACAGGATCGTATACAGTTGAAGATCAACTGTAACTTTCAACATACATATATGCAAATAAGTTCATATAATTTAAAATAATAAATGGAGTTGATACACTCACTTTGTGCCGCTTCAAGGGAGTTTGAGGGCTTTATATGCGGTTAAAAAGAGGGCGGGGGGGCTAGTATATGCCACAGCGTTCAATCTGCTTCCTGTCCGTTTCCTTCCTTTTTGGTTGTGGATTGCTTCGTGGTTGTGGATTTTCCTCTCGTTGGCTTTCCTCCGGTTGTTTTTATGTTGAATTAAATTCCCTTTTTTTTTTTTTTTTAATTTTTTGTTTTAAGTTTATTAATGTTTAATTTTCACAAAGATTTTCTTATATTCATATATTGAGCTTCGCGCCCGTGTGGATGTTTTGTTTTGAGAAATAATATTTCGCGCCCGATTTTCCGTTTTTTTTTTTTTTTTTTTTTTTGGGGGGGTTTTTGGTTTTAAGCACTGTATTGTATGTAAATTTATTTATATATTGCTTTTTTTTTTGTTTTTTATATAACTGCACACACGGAGTTACGTTTTTTGTTATTATTGTATTTTTTTCGATTTTGTTACCACAACACGGGACCGCTTCGTGTCCGTTTTTCAAACTGTTTTTTATTTATTGTATATATATACCGCAATTATTTTATTATATATATATATTTTTTTTTTTGAAATTTTTGGTTTATATATATGTATGTGTATGTATATGTGCATGCACCACTTTTCCTTTTATAATGTATTTTTTCCTTAAATTTTTTTTTTGTTATATGTATCTACATATATGTATCTGTCACCGCACCTTCTTTTATATATTTTTTTTCTTTTTAATAGAAAACAATTTTGTATATGTAAATTAATATGTATGTCTGTCACCGCACCTTTAATTTTTTGTATATGTCACTTTAATTATTTTGCCGCTTCTTTTATTTCTATTTTTTCCAAATAGTGCCTTTCTTAGCGGCTCGAAGGACCAATGTTTGAAGCAGCAGTGTCCAAAACACCTTTTATCTTTTAGCACACTTACCACTTTCACTTTTACTTTCAAATAAAACCACTCGGTTAAGGGATAAAAGTAATCAATCAGTTTTAATGATATTTTAATGTATTTACACGGTAAATCGAGGCTCTTTGAACAAGATTGCCGGAATAAGGTGCAATTAACAAGCAAACGTTAATGTTAATTATTGAAATGTGCGGATGAGCGAAAAAGGCGCGAGGTCAAGCGGCGATGCGTAAGCTCCGTGTTTTAGTCAAAACGAGACTGATCTTGAACTTTTTTGTTGACCCCCTTTTCACCAGTGTGGTATGTGTTTGCGTGTGTGGATGTCCTCTCGCGTGTGGGTAGTGTTGATGTGTGGGTCCTGTGGAATGTAGGTCTGTGTGTGTGGTGTATTGATGGTGGTGGTGTATTCGTGTAGTGGCATTAGGAGGGGGCGGCTTATCTCATTTAGCCAGGACCACTCTTTCGAAGTCCGAAGAGGCGTGACTATCGAACTGGATTTCAACATTGGATCGGACATCATGTCTCTTCGGCTTGGACAAAGTTTTGACAGTAGTCCAAAGCTTTTTCATGCCGATGGAGAGGTTGCAAGACTATAGGTGGTCCGCTTGTGTTGATTTACCTTTTTCCGAATTTCCAAATTCAGTTCCTCTAATCAGGGATCACAGGGTCTAAATACATGGCGTAAATGAAATGAAATCTTTTTTTTTTTTTTGGATCCATCGGTTATTGCTTTGCCTATTCCTGTTGATATTATTGTCTCAATCCAAGAATGAAAAATGCGCAATGAAACTATTAATAATTTGAGCTCCAAAAAATTGCAAATATGTTCGAGTATACCAATGAAATTACATACAACAAAAATAGATCTATATTACACATAACACCATCAAGCAAGTACCACCAAACTAAGTTAACTCTACAATAAAAACTCATAAATTTGTTTCTGGCAGTTGATAACGCCACAATTTTATTATTGTTTATTTTCACAAAGATTAAGTGTCAATAGACTCCTATGAGTCAGAGAGAGGCTACAAAACAAAAGGCAGCCTGATGACTGAAATTAATAAGATATATAAACAATAAACACGATTTGACCGAGGTCGACCTTTCAACGCAACACTTTTCTCTACAACTTCGTATATTTCGGTTGAAACTTTATATATTTGTATTATTGTGCTATTCATTTGCTGGCACAACTTAAATTATTACTTTATGCTGCTAGTAGAGGGGCCGTTATGAAGTCAGAGAATGTAAATAATTTCTTTGGCGAATGGAAGCAGACAACAGTAATAAATAAAGTCTTTTCACAGATTATTTTAAATGTGGTGAATAGAGAACTTGAAGACGCACGAGTTGGGCAAAGAGTTTATGAAGAACTTAATGTCATTAAAGAAACATTTAGAGGAGTAAAGTGCTAAATAAGGATTAAGGCAAAAAATGAAAACGAAAGAAAATAGATAAAATTGTTATATTGGGTAGTCGAAAAAGTCTTTTCGTATTTTGTGAATAGACAAAATATGTGAAAATAATAAAGAAGTTCGGAATATTTTTAAATTTTTGTATAAAAGAGGGAAGAATGTCACGTAAGCCACCTGAAATTTGTGAAGTTTACGGAGACGATACTGTATCAGTTCGTGTAGCACATCTCGCTCTGGTCGACTTTTCGTTGAAAAAGTCGATGAAATTATGGAAAATAATGACAAAGGCCGTCACTTAAGCGGCCATCACATCGCTAAGGAACTTTACATTCATCTTAAAACGGTTTTGAATCATTTAAAAAAGGCTGACCATAAAAAGAGGCCCGATGTTTGGATACCACATGAATTGTCTGTGAAAAATTTAATGGACCGAATTAACATCTGCGATTCTTTGCTAAAACGAGAGGAAATCGGGCCATTTTTGAATCGAATGGTAACAAGAGACGAAAAGTGGAACAATAATGTGCGATAAAGATCATGGGCCAGCTTGGTGAAGCTCTACAAATGGTCGCAAAGCCCGCACTGACGCCTCGCAAGGTTGTTTGTTGGAATTGGAAAGGAATCATCCACTATGAGCTGCTCCAGTCTGGTCTAACGATTAATTCTACATTTTGCTGTCAACAACTGATGACACTGAAGCTTCTTCTTCTCTTCTTTACTGGCGTAGACACCGCTTACGCGATTATAGCCGAGTCAACAACAGCGCGCCAGTCGTTTCTTCTCTTCGCTACGTGGCGCCAACCCCAATAAAAAAAAACAACAAGCCTCGGATGACATTGAAGCAAGCAATCAAAAAAACAGCCAGAACTGATCAACAGAAAGGGCTTCATCTTCCATCAAGACAACGCTAGACCACACACATATTGGATGACTCGGCAAAAACTGGGAAATCTTGGCTGGGAAGTTTTAATGCTTCCACCATGTAGCCCTGACCTTGTCACATCGGACTACCATTTGCTTCAGTCAATGTAGAACTCCCTTAATTGGGTTAAGTTTGCTTCGAGAGTAGTTTGTGAAAATAATTTGTCGCAGTTTTTCGCCGAGAAACCAGAAAAGTTTTACACTAAGTTGAAGTTTGTTTAGAAATACGAAAAGACTTTTTCGCCTACCCAATATTAACATAGAGATGTGAACTTAGATACATATTTATAGAATGTAGTGTAATTTACTGGAAACTGTAGGTGTGAAGTAAAAGTTAAAATTTCAAGTGAATACATATGACAGTGCTAAATACCGTCATCTCCTGATTTGAGAATGCTGTGCCGATAAAATCGCGTAAGTAGTTTTACAACTTGAAGTTGTTGAGCCAAAATTCGTTGACATTTCAACAAATTAGTCAGAAAAATTATTTTTACTGTTATGAGAATTAAATAATATTTTTAAGACCCTAAAGTAGAGTCCATCAATAATAGTGAACATAATCTCTTACACCACTTCGTGAAGTTTATTTTATCTTTAAATCTAATAGAGTTTTGTTATTCAATAAAATATGTGCTTAATTCCATATTACAATTAATCCCATTCCCAATTTTAACCCTTTCTAAATTGTCATTTCATACCACTCGCACTCACCAGTAAGATCTTCACAGCGGCAGCTTCATTCTATACGAATTCATTATTGCTTTCTCTATTTAATTACTGTTTCTTTGCTTATACACGTACTGGAGAAGAAAAGTAAATTAATAACCCACAAATAATGCCTTAACGAGTTTCTTTTCAATATCACTTTACTCCACTTAAGTTTATGGCAACTCAATAAAGATATTCGAACAGCATTGTGCGTTAATAACGCTCCTGCAAGCAGTAAATAACATTTTCTGCGAACTCTTCGGCCTGAAGTGCCAATTGCAGCAAAATTGTATGTAATGCAACAAAAACAAATCTGATATTATTTGTACTCAATTTACTGGGCGGCAAAAGTTTGTATGCAAACAGCGCTGCTTCAACGGAATTCACTTGCCATTATTTGTAAGATTGGCTTTTTAATCTGCACACAAAAGGATTTCCTTTTATTGCACACGTCGACGAAAGCAATTATACACATGCCAAGCACTTTTGTGTGGAAATTTAATTATTTTGGAGTATTGAAAGGTACAGCAAGCTGTTAAGTAATATTCAAAGAATTTCAACTGAAAAAGAAACCAATTGATTACACACATTTGAATGCAATTATTACACAACATTGATAAATAAATGTGTAAATATGCGTTGGGTATACTGCAACAATAACAAAGTGTGTGCTTGTGTGTGCGCCAACCATTGTTGAAAAGTTACTCATACGCAACGTCAGCTCAGTCAAGCACATATCACAACATACAAAAAGGTAACTGAGGCAAATATTTTAAATGTAAAGCGTATTGAATCATTTATTTACAATGAACATTTTATACTCGAGTGAGTTTAAAGCAACTTGCAGACAATAAAACACACACACACATAAGTAAAGAAAAACAGCTGGCTTTAAGAATTTATGCTACTTCCTATGTATTCTTGTACCACATGCACATATATGTATTAGTAATAAATTCTTTTGCACATCAATATGTTGGTATGTGTGCGGGAAAGCAGAAAATGTCATCGAATTATTTTATGAGGATTTCATGAACTTCAGCGTTGCCTTGGGAGACGACCACATACATTTCTTACATGTCGTTTATACTTTTATTTGTAGATATGTGTGGATTAATATATATGTCTATATAAATGTAAAAGGTGTATTTTATGAGATAAGGAATTTCGAAGAGCATTTTGTTTAATAAAATCAACCTACAAAACACCTTTATGAAGAGCTTAATCTTGATTTTCGACCGTCTGTTTATATGGCAGCTATATGCTATAGGGATCTGATCTAAACTATTTGTACGGATACTAATAGCTTTGTCTTAGATAATACTCTGTGCCAAATTTTGTGGTAATATCTTGTCAAATGAAAAAGTTTTCCATACAAGAACTATATTTTAATTGGTGCATTTGTATGGTAGCTACATGCTGTAGTATTCCGATCTGAACAGAAGTCTCGGAGATTATACCATTATCTTGTGTAATAATCTGTACAAAATTTCATTAAGATATATTGATAAATAAAAAAGTTTCCCTACAAAAACTTAATTTTGATCGGCCAGTTTGTATGGCAGCTATAAGCGATAGTGATCCGATCTGAACCATTTCTATAAAAATTATAGCATTGTTTAAGATAATATTACCTGCCAAATTTCGTTGAGATATATTATGAAATGAAAAGGTCTTGCTTACAAGGACTTAATTTTAATTGGTCCATTTGTATGGCAGCTATATGCAAAAGTGATCCGATCTGAACCATTTATAAGGAAATTATAGCATTGCTTTGGATAATAATAAGTGCCAAATTTCATTAGGATATCTCGACAAATAAAAAAGTTTTCCATACAAACACTTAATTTTAACAAGTCAGTTTACATTGCAGCTACAAGCTATAGTGATCCAATACCGACAATTCTAACACATAAACATTTTTTTGAGAAGAAAAGGACGTGTGCAAAATTTCACATAAAAAATAAAATATTTTCATTTTTATTTAATTATTTTATTTTTTTTATCGCTTTTTACACTTTATTTTAAACAAAAAACTACTAAACCCTAAAAAACCACCCTTTACTATGCATAATAAATTCACTCGTGCATGCAAAATGGGTGAGGGCTGAAAAGGCAGCAGGAAATATGCATGAAAGATGAAGCAAAGCCAAAGAGATAAAGACAAAGCTGCGCTGCAGCCCTCAGCACGTGTTCTTTATGGGGTTATACTATGCCGCACTACAACTGCATACAATCATATTTAGTGGCAGCTGTTGCAGCTTTTAAGTCGCTTTCTTCTTTTATTCAGTTGCTACATGCTCTGTCCCTCGCAACTCGTCTACCGTTACACGCTTATTTATTTCACCCTCGCATTGCTTTGCTGTATGGCGCTGCAACTGACTGCCAGCTTGATTTTGCTTTATTTCCAACTCGAATGCCTTTTTGATTAGTTAAAAATGGTGAAAAGCTCGAATTTTTCTGTGCGCTGCACGCGCAATATTTTAAGCGCATTTGCTTTGTCTCAAAACTAAAAAGAAAACAGTTTAATTAATTTATTTTTTGTTGTTTTATAATTAGTGAAAGTAAATATGGAGTATGGAATAGCATACAAAATTAAAGTCTTTGTTTAGGAAAATATTCCAAATAATTTTTTATGAAGTGTTATTGAAAACATAATACACAGAATATACATATATTTTTCATAAACGAATTTTACTCTTATATACTTATGTACACGAAATCACTTCCCTCCCACTACTGCACTTAAGTATTTTTATAATCTTTTAAAACATTTTAATCAAACCAAGAGCACGAATCTGTGACATTAATCTTCTGTTACAAGATTTTTACTCAATACTTTCCCTAAAAAGACTTAAAAATGTGATTTTTTTTTGCTTCTGTAAGCTATCTAAGGCAATTTCTTTTCATTCAATTTTATTATAATATTTTTTCAAATTTTCTTCGATATTTTTTCAAATTTTTTTTTTTCAAAATTTCAAAAATATTTTAACATTTGTTTCTAAATATTTTTAAAAATTACTGCTAAGGCTTTTCTGTTCATTCGTTTTTATTGTAATTTTTTAATAATTTCATTTTCAAAAAAATTTATTTTTAAATTTTTTTCTTTTAAATATTTATTTCTAAACATTATTAGATACATATATTGATTTTTAAATGAATTTTTTTTTTTTGTATATATTATTTTCAACATTTCAAAAATAGTTTACACATTTGTTTCTAAAAATTTTAATTTAAATAATTTTGTTTTTAAAAATATTTTTTTTTTATTTTTTGTTCATACCTTTTTTTGTAATTCGTTATTCATTTTTCTTTTCAAAAAAAATGTACTTTTAAAATTTTTTTCCTTAATATTTTTTAATATTCATTTCTCAAAAAAAATTTATTGATTTTTAAAATAAAGATTTTTTTCTTAACATTATTTTCAATATTTTTACAAAAATTTTTTGTTCAACATTTGTTTCGAAAAAATTTTAATTTAATTAATTTTTCTTAAAACATATTGCTATGGCATTTTCTGTTCATTCGTTTTTATTGTAGTTATTTATTAATTTCTTTATCAAAATCAAAAAAAAAATACTTTTAAGATTTTTTCTAAAGATGGTTTTCAATATTTTTTTCTGAAAATTTTTTGAAACTTTTCAAAAATATTTTTCAACCTTTGTATCTAAAAATTTTAATTTAAGTAATATTTTCTTTAAAATTATTGCTAAGGCATTTTCTTTTCAAACACAATAATTTTAAAATTTTTTTACTAATTAAAATAAAAATTAATTTAATTAAAATTTTCAGAAAGAAATGATGAAGAAAAAATTTAAATTAAAAAAAATACTTTTAAAATTTTTTTACTAAATTTTTTTTAAAAAAATTCAAATTATTTTTTTGATTTTTTTTTTCAACATTTCTTTCTGAAAATTTTAATTTAATTAATTTTTTTGTTAAGAATTATACTGAGGGTTTTCTGTTTAATTGATTTTATTGTAATTCTTTATTAACATCTTTTTCAAAAAAACATTACTTTTCAAATTTTTTTCTAAATATTTGTTTCTGAAAATAATTATTTTTTTTAACATAGGTTTTTCAAAATTTTATTTATTTTGTTTTTTTTTTTTTTAACTATTTCTAAGGCATTTTGGGTTCATTCGCTTTTGTTGGAATTCTTCAGTACTTTCTTTAAAAAAAATCTAGATTTAAAATTGTTTCTAAATATTATTTTCAATTGTTTCTAAATATTATTTTCAATAATTATTTCTGAAAATAATTATATTGATTTTTGACAGAATTTTTTTTTAATATTATTTTCAAAAAAAAACTAAATTAATTTTTTTTTAATTTATTTAAATTTTTTTTTAAATTATTTCAAAAAAAACTTAATTTTATTACAAAATTTTACTTTAATACAAATAAATTTTTGTATTATATGTATATCAAAATAGTTTAAAAGCTATCAAAGGTCTCAAAAGCTCTTTCTAAAAATTTGTTTCAACAATTATTTACAAAAAAAATGAACTTTTTTAATTATTTTAATTTTCTTTTTAAGTTATTTCGAAAATTTTTTTTCTAAAATTTATTTCCAAATTTGTTTAATATTTTTAAAATAGCTTAAAACCTCCAAACGTTTCTTCTAAAAAATAGTTACAACAATTATTTCCAAAAAAAAAATATTAATTTTAATTATTTTATTATTTTTTTTAATTTTCGTTTTAAATTATTTGAAAAAATTTTAGAAATATAATATTTTTCAAATTGTTTAAAAGCAATCAACGCCCTCACGAAGCATACGTACTATATGTATATACCCAACATTTCCGTAAGAGTCAGTTCTACGTACTATAATAATACGTGCTCAGCTACTGAATAAATATTTAGGAGATAGCTTATACTGCGACAACATCTGTATCTATACATATGTGCTTAATAAAATTCGAAATTGTAATTTAACACTATAAAAATTTAATTTTGTACGTTGTATGGGTACATTTCTCAAAAATTCAAATATTTATAGCATAATATGTACTTATACACGAGTATCATTGTAAACTCCTTTGCACACACATTTCCGATGAAACCTTTTTGAACTATTAGTTGCTTTCCATGAAATTTTCCGCCGACTCGCGCGTTTGCACTTTTAACTACGACCTTGCAACTATAGTTACTCATACGCCATGGTCATGCACTACAGTCGCTACTTTTATTAGTACTGTTTTTCGAAAGTGCTGTGATTGAGTTAAATTCCACTTTGTTTTTTTAAATTTAATTCAACTCAAGGAGTCTTTAACAGTTTTGATATTATTTTACTGTGAATATGATTATATTTTTAAGGGCGCAGACTGGCACACACATGTACAACTTGCGTAAATATTGTCAAGATTGATGGTTTAGTGAACAACTGGTTATATATACATATATATATATATAATGTATGTATAAGGAAATCCACTATTTTTTCATTAGATGGATATAGTATTATGTATCTCACATGCGTTAGAAGGTTAAGATTTTCTACGGGAAAAAAATTTCAAGCAGATTTTAGAATGCCGGACTCAGTTGGAAATATGCATCGAGTGTGAACACCAGCAGAGGAGAAATATGTTTTATTTTAAAGTTATTCTTTCAATCTAGACGAAAACACAAATCGGAGACTGAAAATCTGATTATTGTTCATGATTCTGACTCGATGGGAACTAATAACGAATACGCTCCAGTAATTTTAGTGTCAAATATGCACCACGTTTTGAAAGGGCAATTGCCGGAAACATTTCTAAAATAATGAAAATGTCATGTAAGCAACAAAAAACATTACAGACCGCATTTCTATATGGGAATCGCGGAGTATGAATCAACTCCGAGATCATCGGTTACCAATGATAAAAATTTAGTCACATATGACAAGGCCAAACAAAAATTGTAGTGGTCGATACATGATAAGCCAGCGCAAACGGTGACCCAGCCAATTGACGGTCAAGTACATTTTGCTTTTTGTTTGGTGGGTTTGGTTGAAATATCAACTACTATAAGCTACTCCCCTGAGATCTATACTGTCAGTAATTGTAACGTCTAAATAAAGAAATCGCCCGAAAATGTCCGGTTGTGGCCAATAGAAGAGGAATTTCATTTTTTCATCTGGGCAACGCCAGGCCACACACAGTGACTGTGTCTCGCCAGAAGGACCAGAATTTTCATTGCGAGGTCCTTAATCACTCACCTTGTAGAATGAGCCAGTGGTTACTACATCTTTTTATCTATGGCGATTGATTTTGCATGTCCAAAATTTACCTTAAGAGAACTTCGATTGTCCCAGCTTTTAGCCAATACGAATCAGGGTCGATGAAATTGGCATTATGAGACTATTTTCAAAAAACCAACATGTTAACGAACGAAATGAGGCATATTTCACCTCAATCGGATCATTTCAAATATGCCAAACAGACCATTCAATTTGATGCATATAATATAGATATAATAGATTTCGTAAATTAAGTAATTTGCCCGAGTGAGTCATGCATTTTAATTCAAGAAATGTATTTTGCTAAGTTAGTAGGACTGTTCCTAATTAATATGCCAAATATGAGCGGAGCGCGATCTGTCAACCCGAGTGTTTACAGCAGCGGTTTAAGTCCGTGCACCTCAGTAGTGTGTTGCGATTGGATAAATAAATCGAACAAAAAATTTGTTTTAAATTTTATATTTTTAAAAAAACTTACTTAAACAGACTTATGGTGATTTAGTTTTATCAAAAAAGACAGCATACAAGCTATACAAAGCTTTCAAAGACGGTTGAGATATCGTTGAAGACATGCCTTGTACTGGACGAACGTCAACCTCTTCAATTGATGAAAAAAAGTGAAAGATATGGTGCTTTAAAGTCATCTGGCAAGTGTTAAAGCGATGACAAAAGAGCTCGACATCTTTCCCAAGTTCATCAAAATGGTTTTGACGGATATTTTGGATATGAAACGCATTCTTGTTCGACTCGATGAAAGATAAAGGTGAATTTTTTCCAAAAGGAGTACTGTAAACAGGTCTCCTTGGACATGCTTGATCGTGCGAATTCCGAACCCACATTCATGGAAAGCGTTTTAACTGCCGAAGTGGGTTTATAAGTTTAACATGCAAAAAAGTCAACAATAATTCGAATAGAAATAGGAAAAAAGCAAGTAAAAACAAAAAACCACGCCAAGGCCGCTCAAAAATCAAGGTGATCCTCACTATTTTTTTTTCAATATTCGTGGTTCGGAGCATGAGGAATTTGTTCCAGAGGGACAAACGGTCAACAAGGAGTCATATTTGGCCATATTGAGGCGTTTGCGTGTGAACATCCGTCGAAAATGGCCGAAATTGTGAAAGAATGATTCATGGATTTTACACGACGATAACGCACCATCGCATCGAGCCACGATTGTGACCGAATTTAAAGTCATAAACACAGTGAATATCACCGATCAACCGCCGTATTCTCCGGCTCCGTAGGATTTTTTCTTGTTCCCCAAACTGAAATTGTCGCTCCAGGGAACACATTTTCAGTCGAAACAAAAATAAAACAAAATTCGCTGAAGGAGCTGAAGGCCATCCCCAGAAGAGCTTATGAAAAGTGCTTCGAGTGCTGGAAAAATTGTTGGCTTAAGGATACTATTACATCTGGTGGGTATTACTTTGGAGTCGACAAAATAAATATTGATGAATTATTAAAAATTTTGCGTTTTATTTACAATTTCCGGGTACTTTTTTGTCACAATGTATACATGTGTTTTTATTATACATACATATATAGAGTAGTTACCGACTTGCTCTTTTGGCTGCGTTGTCAGCCTCACTAACACTTATATACAGATAACGGTGAAAGCTAATTAAATTGTGCTTATTTCATAATCCTTTTGATTTCGCGTGAACTGCATGGCGTATACGTAACTGTAATAGCAATGTAATAAGATTACTTAGGCGTTGATACACGAAGCGCATTTGTTGTGTACATTTCTATGGAATACGGCGCTCTATGCTTTAACTAATTAATTTTTATTTTTTCTACTTTTACTTGCAGTTTTGTGCAGCATCTTGTACGATTACAGAGTGGTTCAGCCACACAAGCGACATAAAAATAAAAGAAATAAAAGTTCACAATCACAAGCAGTGATTAACGCGATAAATCAAGTTATATAAGAGAAATATAAAAGAAATATTAAAATAAAAACCGTTTGTAATCCACACCAAAGCATTTTAATCAGTAACAACGCCTCCATATAAACACATACCCATCCGTCACCACACCATCACATTGGATTACGCGCAGCTTTATTTTCGTCCAGAGCCAACTAGTGGCCCCATACC
Organism: Bactrocera zonata; assembly: GCA_037783105.1. Lineage (NCBI taxonomy): Eukaryota > Metazoa > Arthropoda > Insecta > Diptera > Tephritidae > Bactrocera > Bactrocera zonata. The sequence goes on along the minus strand of JBAWJQ010001955.1, from coordinate 329,800 downwards.
GCAGCAGTATCAACAGTACCAGAAGTACCAACAGTATCAGAAGTATCAGCATCAACCGTACCAGCAGAAGTATTCACAGTATCAGCAGTTGCCACAGCATTACAACTACTACAACTACAACTACAATCATAATTATAATATCACCAGTTCACGTTCCACACCGACCCATTCGCCCGCGCCCTCATATACACATCTCCATCAACACTCACATCATCAACAACATCATCTGCAACAACAACAACTACTTATACAACAACATCAATTACAACAACAGCAACTACAACTACAAAAGCAACAACAACAACAGCTGCAACAGCAGCAGCTGCAGCAACAACAATCGCTGTCCCAGCAGCAGGCACAACAGGCGTGCAACTATTACACGGCGCCGCCGCCACCAACCACCAACACCAGTTCGAACCATCACACGCCGAGTCATCACAGTTCGACCTATAGCGCATACGGATCGTACGGTTCGTACGGCGGCGGTACATACGGCGGCGCTTATCTCGGCACGAGTGGCAGCGATAGCGGCGTAGGCGGTCTTACACCCATCGGCCGCAACTATCGTTGGTATCACTCGAGCGGCAGCGGCGGTAGTGGCAGCATCAGCGGTAGTGTTGGCAGCAATTATCTTACTGCCGGCTCACTTGGCGCCACATACGGACGCACATCGCCAGCCGCGCTTGCACACGCGCGTCCCTTGCTCGCCTCTACATCGACAGCGGCCAGCAGCAGCGCTGGTGGTTGTGGTGCCAGCAGCGGCGCATACGGTTTGGGACTTGGCCTGGGCTTGGGCCTCGATCTCGATACCAGTGACTACGAATACGAACGCGCGTCGCTACACTCTGGCGCTTACGCATACAAATCGTCGTCATCGCGACGTGGCAGCAGTCTTGCTGCCGATTATCTATTGGACGTTGCAGCACGTTGCAGCGTACCATCGCCGGCACTTGAGGCCGAGCCGGATACTGATCTTGAACTTGATCTTGATCTCGATCTCGACGTGGGCGTCGGCGTCGGTGTTGACGTTAACGACGTTGACCACATTGGTCACGACATTGGCTTGGGCCTTAACGTCGAGGATCTTGAAGATCTTGATATCCCGGTACCAGAACCGGAACCCGAGGCGGACGTACACGACGAACTTGTGCGCGCACTCGAACTTGAACTCGATTGGGGGCTTGACTATAACCCCACCACCACCACCACTACCACCCATCTCAATCTCGATCTCGACAACAGCACCGATCTCGTCGGACTCGACGACATCGATATTGACGAAGAAGAAGAGCCGATATTATCGCCTGTGCTCAATCGGTCATTGCGTCCATTCACCTATCCGGCGCTTACGATCACAGCACCAGAGAATAGTATCGCAAGCGAATCACCAATACCTGTGGCGACACCGCCACCGACACCGACGGATTTTCTATATCCGCAGTTGGCCGTACACAGCAACAAAACGTCACCTCAACAGCAACAGCCACAACTACAGCAACACCAGCAGCAACAACAACAGCAGGCACAACAACAATACCAGCATCAACCACAACACTACCACCACCAACAACGTACAACGACGACACGTCTACCGCAACACGACGACAGTTGCGAGGAGTTCAATAACATTACAGACGATCCGACGTCCTGCGTCGGCCAAAAAAGAATGATGGTTAGTCGTTTGTGGAATAGTTGTTTCCCCAAATTCACGCCGGAGCATGTGCACCGGCACAATTTTTACCTGTGTCAGGTAAGTCTCTCATGAGTCTACTCTCTTTGTTTAACTTGAACTGCTATTTACCCTCCATTCATCACTAATCTTGACTCCTTCTTAGTGGCAACGCAACACCCAAGTGCGCATAGTCTATCTTTTTTACCGTTGGCTAACGGCAATTACCTGCCTCGCCGCACTCGTTTGCTCGCTACTCGACATCGGTCGCACCGAAGAGCACTTCGAGAATCATTATGCGAAATGGTGGATCTACTTGACACATTGGGGTCTGCTCTTTTGTACGGTGCAAGCTTGGTTGGCGGCGTGGATTGTAACGCAGGGCATGATGGTGGAGCGTGAAGATTTCGAGGTTGTGCGTCAGGTGCGCAAGAGCCGCCTGCATCATATCTACTGGGTGCTCTACACATGTGCCACCGTGTATTCGTTCATAATTACGATGTGCTATTGGTTGTTGGTGCACGATCCAGGTATGCATCGCAATGAATTTGGGAATTCTGTTTTGACCTTTTCTTTTCTTTTACAGAAATCCACAAAATAGACGCTTTAAATATAATGGTGCATGTGTTCAATTCGGTGATTATGCTCATCGATTTAGCTATTGTCGGACATCCGATTAAATTGAGTCATGTCTACTTTACGACCGGCATCGGCTTGGCCTACGGCATATTTACTGGCATATATTTCATAGCTGGCGGCACAGATAGGTGAGTATTGAAGTTTTCTGATTCAAAGCTTTACCTGTATGTTAAAACACTATTTTTTTGTTATTATTGGTTCACGATTTAGAGAAGAAATGCATTCAATAACATTAATTTTTCTTCTCAGTTTACTTATCACTGTTTGATACTTCAAATGCTTGGTAAAAGTAAGATGTGAGTTTCTTGATAACCCATTAAAGACCTTTCTTATTGTTAGTCTGTTTCTTAGAGAATGTACACTTCGATCCCTGTTTTGCTAATGTCAGTTTCCCTTTGACAGGCTACGGCAAGCCTTCGAATATATTTTTTTCATAAAAGTGCTATTTAAAAACTCTTAGCGGTTGGATGTTGGCTTAAAACTTGTCAGACCTTCCATTTATCAGATAATATCAATGTACAAACCACAAAAAGGGATGTAAGGTTAGGTTAGGTTAGTCTGCCAATAAACTACGCATAGATCAGTTTTTGTTCTTTGCGATACCAGATGGAGCTCAATTACTGGATCCATAAGGAGTAGTCATCCTTTGGATATCTGAGCCTGACGCGAATTTCTATCTTACACCGAACTTTGGACCGTATATCACCACACCAACTCCATCCTCCAATTACGAGCCCTCCGTATTACGCCTAGAGTGTTGCGCGCAGCTAACATACCTTTAGGCCCACCACCTTTTTTTTGTTTTGTGTTTGGCAAACCCCCATTACCCACCAAGCTATGCCCATGGGCTCTGTATGTAAATTCTCCTGCAGCCAGTGGTAGTCCCGGTGATAGGTGTAGTACCAGTTCAATAGCCGTCGTTGGAGTTGTTCTTAAAGCTCCCGTTATGCACAGCGCAGCGAGCCCTTAAACACTTTTCACTGGCATTATTTAGTTAAATGCTTCTGTTCCACAAGTCCATCGAACTACAGTTAAGGGATTCTTTAGATGCTTTAGACGACAAATATTTAGAATGACCGAAGATTACTTGTTCAGCTCATTTCAGTAGGAAAATTTATGTAGCTTAGTCTAGGTTAGCTTACTTCACGTAGACGCCTCAAAATGACTACTTGGTATTCTTTATTGACCTTTTGACTTTGTGGAACCAATTCATAGCGAGTCGTACCAAGGTAACCAAAGAAAAGCATTACTTTGATTTTTTACCGATTTCGAAGCAGATCTTGCGATTTCAGCTTATTTCTGGAGCGCCTTTCGCTAGATTGTTGAACGTATGGTTCTCAACTACATTGTAAAGCATCTATTTTGCGACTTCTATTCAACTAATTTCTTCACGTAAACGCCTCGAAACAGCTAAGTAGTATTCCTTATTGATTCATGGTGGACCACACCAAGGAAACCAATTGTGTCAACAGTTATAGACGTATAAACATGGAGTTCACTAACGTCGAGTTTTCCTTCGTTAAAGGCAAATCCGCTAGAGGGGTGTATTATGAAGTTGCCGTTAGGATGAAAACAGATTACCGAACGAAACGACACATGTTTGAACTAAATCCGATTACTGTAACACTTTTTATAAAGCATTGAATAAAGACCAAAATATTGAATAGACCGCTGGATGGTTGGAGAGTTTCAAGGTTATACTCATAAACCCACGTCTTTTCACCAGTAATGAGATGTCCTGAACTATGTTTTCAGGCTCCTCTTTTGGTTTCTCTACTTAATGTCTTTTTTGAAAAAGATTTAGGGATTTTGGTACGAGTCTATAATTGAGGCCCTTCATACCCAAAATATTAACCACAATGTATTGATTGGATTCTTGAGTCACGTTAAGATCCACTGTTATCTCTATGATGCTAACAAGGCAATTTTCAAGCATTGTTTCTTTAACTTTTTTCATGTTATCCTCCTTAACTCGCATGAGGTAGGTTTTCGATGATTTCTCGACCTCGCGGAATGCTTTGTGCCAATCGAATGCTTTTGTTCGTAATAAACTAGCCTCCACAAAATACTTTTTCAACATTTTTAACGATTCCGTAGTTATGATTCCAAAATTTCAAGCAAACACATTGTTAAATTTTTCCGTGTAAAAATTGCCAGACAAACTTTTCGCATCGTCAACAAACAGCTGCCAAATACATAGTAATTGACATATGACGATGAAATTTCTCACGAACAAACCTAAAACGAGGTTGATATAAAAGAATTAAGAAGAATAGTCCGAGTCAAATTCGTTCAGATGATGTATTAGGTATGAGTTTACTATAGGTTCGTTAAAGGATGGTCACCCTTTAAAACATTTTTATTTTTATTGCAATAAAGATTTTAAATTATTTAAAATTGTTTTATTTTTAAGAATTTTTAAACATATACATATGTATGTATGTATGTTTTATTTTATACTCTCTTGGTTTGTACAATAAACAGAAATTGTAACTGAACTTTTTATACTTTATTTAAAAATAGTTTATAAAAACTTGCACAAAATCAACAAAACATATTTTTTTTTTTTTTTAATTTTAAAGTATTGAAAAAATGCGCACAGCATCCTGCACATCACTTTTTGGTTTGATTTCCACATCTTTATTGAGTTTCCTGCACACGTTCACCATTACAAAACCCGCACACCAATTGCAAACACACTAATTAATATATAATGAACGTTGCTCTTCTTACAAACGCCACAATTTTTGTTCACAGAAAGAACAACGTCTACATTTATCCGATGCTGGACTGGACCAAACCGGGCAAGGCCATAATTGTCACCGTGTGTGCCATAATATTCGTCGTTGTGGTGCATTTCTGTTGCTATCTGCTCTACCGCACGCGCGTCTGGCTCTTTACCAAGCTGTGCATACGCGGCGCGCACAACCGCGACGGCGACATGGGCGAGGGACTGCACGACGAGTCCGCGGCGCGCCTGGGCGGTGGCACTTCGCAGGAATACTCGCATCAACAGCAATATCCGATATTGCATTCCGAGCAACCGCGCAGCGCGCATCACCACCATCAACACGGACATCCGCAACACACACAACAGCAACAATATCAGCAGCAACATCAACAACAACAGCAGTACCAGCAACAGCCGAGCGGAAATGTGCAAACGGTAGACATGGTAAGTGGCAGCGGTGGCGGCGGCGGCACACAGCATACCACACCGCCTTACTATCCGCAGTATTCCGGCTACCAGCAGCAGCCAGTTGTGGCGGGCGTGAATGTGGGTGTGCTCAGCGCTGGCGGTTACTATCAGCCGGAAAACAATAATCAAAATAAACATCAGCAGCAACAGCAACAACAACACAAACAACAGCAGCAGTCACAGCAGCAACAGGCACAACAGCAGTCGCAGCAACAACAGCAACAAAAGCACTCCTCACCCGGTGCAGGCAGCGCATCCGGCTTAAGTCGCACCGTCGCCCACTTGGATGCGGCACAGCGTGAGCAATTCCTGAATCCAAACAAGATTGTGGAATATAAGATGTAAAGGCGTTGTACCCGGCACCGATATACGTTCCACTTGTCCATGAAATTCTTGGAGAAACACTGTGCGCAATGTCAGGCGGCCAAGCGACGCGCCGAAGCCGAAGCCGTAGCGGAAGCGCATGCCAAGGCGGAAGCGCAAGCGGCCATCGAAGCGGCGGAAAAGGCAGCAGCCGCAGCGCTCGAAGCAGCCGCCAAAGTCAAATCCGAATGCGCGAAATGCTGTTGAGCGCATCGCCAATGCCAATGCACTTCGCAGCTCCTAGACATTGGCTACAACACAGGCGGTCGGGCAGTCTTGATTTGTTAGCGTCACAGTGTGCCTGCGTTTTTGTAACTATGTGTGTGCATGTGTGTGTTGTTGTTGTGTGCGCACATTGTTGTTGGTATTAGGTTCAATTTAACTACTAGACAGTGTTCAGTGGCTCCGTTGTTATGGTGTCGGGTATTGGCGTTTGCATTTAAAGTAAACGAAACAGGCGTATGTGCGAGCGCTAGAGAGGAACAAAGGACAAAGAAACGGAGAATCAGAAAAAAAGGAAGAAAATGTTAAAGAAAACTGGAAAATTTTTTATGAAAACAAATGCGGTATGGGGCCTATGGTGGGGTTGAATAATTTTTATAATCAAATAAACGTACAAGTTAGTGTTAATGTAGCATGCGGAGAAGTGTGGTTAGGGAGAGCAGATGCTTAGAGACTTGTTTGCCGATTCATATGTGTTCCTTTAAAAGCCGAGTTCGTAATTATTTCGTCAGTTATATACAATTATTTATTTTTGGAATTCTAAAAATTTTTAAAATTTTTTGTTTATTATTATTTTTTAATTTAAAATAATTTTAAGCTATTTAAGTAAATTTTTAAAATTAATTAAGTAGCACGAGCAAGCACATATCAGTATTTTTGAAAGTCGTTTTTTAGATAAAATTTTTTTTCCTCATTTTGCTACTTGAAAAATATTTTATATATTTTTTTTATTATTTTGAAGTTATGATTTTTTTTGACGTGACAGAATTTTATTAAATATATTGAAGTTAAGATTTTTTTATTTTTAACTTAACAGTAATTTATTTAATTTTAAGGTCATGCATTTTTTGGCATTCCCTACTAAAGCTTAATTATTAAAAAGAAAAAAGCTAAGCCGTCAATTAAACTGAAAATTTAAAAAAATTGTATTTTGATTTTTATATTAGTTTACATTTCTTATATTAATTTTCAAATTTTCTTTGCCAAAAACGCCAAAAGTATACCCATAATTAAGTTTAAATTTTATATTTTTACATTTAAGCTTATAATAAATTATTTTAAAATATACAACTTCTTTCTTGTTTCAACTTGGTTGGAAGCTTATAAGCATTTTTTGTCCATTCTATATTATATTATTTTTTTAATATTTTTTAAATAGACAGTTTGTAAAAAAAATTCTTACATTTGATCAGGTAAAATCGATTGAAATTGTAAAAATTAGAATGATTGCCTAATTCCAAATGATTTAAAAAAACTATTATTCTTTTCTAATAACAACTTCTTTTCTAACAATACTGATTATTCTATTATTCTGCTAACCCAACTTAGGCTATTTTTGCATATAAACATCGATAAACATATTTTTTTTTATTTTCAATAAAACAGATTTTATATTTTTGTATAAAAAAATATTTGAGTGCAAATTATTATAATTTTCATAGTAGGCACTTGGCTTCTACATTCGATTTGTTTTTTAAGTGCTTTGTTGCCAAATTTCTTAAGTACTATGTTGCCAAGTTTCCACTGAAAAAGCGTTTTTAAAGCGAGAGCGTAAAATTATTGCTATTGAAATTTGCGTCTAAACAAGCGATATTGAATGCATTTGCTTTGATTTTGTTTCTTTTAATTGTAAAAATAAAAACCGAAAAAATACATTTCCAAAATTTACGAAAAATTTTTTTATTTTTTAAATAGTTTTTATTTTTTTTTTAACTTGTTTATATAAATTTTATAAAATCTTACTCATTGTATACATTTTTTAATACAAATTTAAATGCGTAAATGTTAATATTTATGTATCTTTTTTTAAATATATTAACAAAAAATATTACTTTGACAGTTATAAAACTAATTTTTTTTTTATTGAAATATAATTATTTATATTTATATATATTTTTTTTATTTAAGTGCATTTATATTCTATATTTATTTGCCTTTTTGCCAAAAGAAAATAATAATCTTAATATTTTTTTTTAATCTTGCCGTTTTATTTGAAAACTCTTGAATTAAATTAATTAAATAAACTTTAATTTTTAGATAATTTTTTTAGTAATTAAGTTAATTAAATAAAATTTTGTTAAAATTAATGGTCAATTCTACTTTCGTTCATATCTGCGAGTCAATGCATATTTATATACGATACACATATGTATTTGTGTCATGATTGTTGTGCATAGCGGATAGTTGGTATATCGGTGCAGGAACCATATATACATATATATATATAGAAAATGGAAACAATAAAAAATATGTACTAAGTATGTATATGCAACTAGTGTGAGTAGTAAGCAAAACGTAGTTGAAACGTAGAAAGGCCTTTAATATTCAAAAAAGATGTAAATTTGTTAGCGCTTGTATGTATTTATTTACGAATAGTTGGAACGCCAGAATTACAATAAACAAAACAAATAAAGAAATGCTAAACTAATTAATAAATGGTGTCTACAAGACATGCAAAAAATAACTAATACATAATTATGCAAATTTAAAATGGAAAAATATAAATAAAATAGAAAGAAAAAATATTTAATGGAAATAGAAAAATAAAATAAAAATAAATGGAATTAAAAAAAAAAATTAATTGGGGGAAAAAACAAATTAAATGAAAATAAAATAGACACATAAACTTGTGTGTATATAAGAAAAACAGTGAAAATTAAAATGTATTAAAATATACACAAATGTATGTGTGTGCATGTACATAAGTTCACGGGAAGCTGAAAAGCCGATTTATTTTTTACTTGGCTTATAGAAGATCATACATGGAGAAGACACGAAAAAAAACCTGTTAAAATGCTGACTAAACCCAAAAAATAAACATCAATTACTATTATATATACTTACATATATTATATAAAAAAGTATATGAGAAAAAAAATTAATAAAAAAAAATTATCAAAAATGTTTAAAAAATAATAAAAAAGAAAAAATTAAGAATAAACAGTTAATGCTTAGCATGTAAATGGCAATGTCGCAACAATAAAAAACAATTTAATATGTAATCAAAAACAAGAAAAAAATTACTAAATTTAATTTAGCATTACACTGTAATATTTAAAAAAAAAAAACTATATATTGTATTGTTAAAAAAATCAAACACAAAAATGTTAAAAAAATACTTGAAAATTGTTAGCAATGTGGTAGTGATTAGTTGTAAGACATTACTAAATACAAAAGCAAAAAAATAATGAAAAAAATAAAATAAAATAATTATGTTACAAATATATATGAAATATATATACAATATAAATGTATTAATATATATTTACATTGCATAAGAAAGTGTTTTTCAAAGAAAATTTAAAAAAAAGGAAACAAATATTTTAAGAAACCACTTCAAACGTTGTAAGAAGCAGTAAAAGACAGTAAATAACAAAAATAAGTACAGTAAAGACTCACCAAACCAAAAGCAAGCATTCCAAAAATAAGCACCAAACCAAGTAGGTAAGAAAAAATTAAACACAAAACCTACATACATACATATATACTGTCAACTAAAATGCAAAATAACGTAACATCACTTTTAATAAGTTTATAGGCGAAGGAAATATGACATAATGAAACCACTCATATTGAAACAAAATTTGAGTTTTGGTTATAAAATTGTTAGGTATTGGTTATCATACACTCATATTGAACTAAAAATTTTAGTTTTGGTTTTAAAATGGTTATTTATTTCGAAACAATATTTGAGTTTTGGTTATAAAATGGTAATATATTGGTTATAAAATGGTTATATATTGCGGTTATAAAGTGGTTATATATGGGTTATAAAATGCTTATATATCGGTTATTATATCTGACAGCGTTTTTCGATTTGTTTTTGATGTTACGCTGTTTTGCATTTTAAGTGACAATATATAATATAAAGCATACATACCTACAATAAGGCAATGCAATATTCGTAAAACTCGTCAAGAGAATGTGTTAAATATGTATTACTATAGAGACAACACAGTTTGAAAACAAAAAATTAAAAAATATTAAACTACAGTTGCAAACAAAATGTCACACTCAAATGCACAATCGCCCATTAAGCCTAAAAATTATTTCAAAATAATATTATTTCCTTGAACTACAAAGTTTTAAGGAAAAATATTACTAAAAACACAAATTATAAATATATATGGGATGTAACAGTAAGTGGTGTGCAATTTGAAAAGTAAAAGATGAGCGTTTGACAGCTGTTAAATATTTTAATATAAAGTGAACACTTGAAATGTCATATTTTATTAAAAAAAATGTCAAAAAATTTTAAAGGCATACAGTTTGACAGATGTGCGTTTGACAACCGTCAAATATTTCTATATATATATATATATATATATAGATGAGTAAGTGAATTTCAAAATGTCAATATTTTATTGAAAAAATGTTAACCTTGAATAGCATGCAGTTTAACAGACAAATGTTAGGCAGCTGTCAAATATTTCTATATAAGATGAGTAAGTAAATTTCAAAATGTCAATATTTTATTATAAAAATGTCAAACATTTTAAAAGTCATACAGTTTGACAGATAAATCTTTTGTCAGCTGTCAAATATCTCAAGATAAAATGAGTAAGTGGATTTCTTAAATTTTTGTTAAAAAAAATGCCACTACTTGTTGATACATCCTGTGTAAGCCGGCAAGATTTCAGAGAAGAACAATATTTACCTCGCATTCACATACATCATACAGTTAGAATCCATTATTAAGTGAAAGTTTAATGAATCTCAACGTCTAACTTCCACTTTAATATGCAGGAATCCGCCTTTTCCTTTCCAGCTTTTTCTTTATAAGTTAGAACTTGACATTATAATGAATAACACATCTATGTTGTCAACAACATCAATAAATTGATATTATTGCGGTCTTTTACCACACACGCCATCAAGTCTAAAGAATTTATTGTTTGTACAGTTTACCATTTTCAAGCCAATTGAGAGGGTGGTCCACTTTGATAGCAAAAGTTTTAAGTTAAAGGTGTGAATCAATATTTTTTTCATAATACCCAACTTCTAGCTCACATTTTCGAGTTCTACGAAGTTTGGCAGAAGATTCCAATAACTTTCATACAGAAGTGCTCAGAAACACATTTTCTATTTAATTCATCACTTTTTCTTTAGGGTGATCCACTCCGATGATCCCTACTTTTTTAAAGAAAAAAACACAAAAACTTTAAATTTAAAGAGGAATGTTATTGTCATTCGAAAGAACATTCTTTAACATTTATTTTTTGAAGTTTTTCTCATTCAAATGTTGACCGTTGGTACGACTCAGATGATCCATCCTTTCAGTACAATTTCCGATGACTCGTTCGAGCATTTCGACTGTTAACTGGCGAATGACACGCGTGATATTTTGCTCCAAGGCCTGAAACGGAGCGGGGTTCTCCACGTAGGCTTTAGACTTTACATATTCCTACAGGAAAAAGTCTAACGGTGTGATATTACGACCTTGGTGGCCAAAGGTCGACCCAAAACGTGAAATTATCTGCTCACCGAAGTATTCTATCAATAAATCCATCGATTCGCGCGATGTGTGGGAAGTGGCGTCGTCATGTTGAAACCAAATTCGCCGAGATCACGAGCTTCAATTTCCCGATCCCTTAAACAAAACGCAAAGTACGCGAGAACATGTTTTCCAAGAAAAAAAATACTTTTATAAAAATGGCACAGTATGAACCAGGCATTAGTTTCGCTTAGAAACCATCTGAATTTTCAAAACCCCAAAGCAAATATTCTTTAAATCTCAAAACATAAATTAAGACGTTTTTCGCACGCAAAAAACAATGTGTTCATTCATTTTTAAGTAAAATTACGAACACTGCTTTGATTTAAATGTTCAAATACACAACACTGAGCACTTAATGCTCACAGTTACCAGATGTAAAAAATGTCAGTACAGAAAATAAGTGAAATTTAATTACGTAATATAAGTATTAGAAACCAGTATTTCACCAACCTATAGTCAGTGCACCTTAAAGTTATTCAATTCAACTAAAGAACTAATAAATTATGTAATAACTGTAATATGAAATTTAATAAATTTTTAGCAGCTACAGTTGGACAGCACAGTCTATGAACAAAAAAATAAAACCCACTTTTTATTTGTTATGTTTCTGACTAAATTCAAAACGAGTAAATAGTCATGAGAAATAGTGTTATATATATAAAAATAAAATAAATATAGACTGATTACAAGTTTACGCTGAAAATAATACATAAATAATGCAAATGCAGCTAATAAAATGGAAATAAATGAATTAAAAATAAATTATTGAAAAAAGTTCAAAAATAAAATTTTAATTGTATAAAAATAATACTGAATATAAAATTTTAAAAATACAACAATTAAAAATGTCACGCTAAAAGCCATAATAAAACAATAGCGCAAAATTAATGATGGCTCCATAATTTTCTAACAGACTGTAAAAAATTGATTACAGAAATTTTTGAAGAAAAAAATACTAAACATTTTATTTTCATTTCAGATGCACTACGATCTTTAAATACAGAAATTATAAAAACTGCAATTTTGAAATTTATTTCGTTTCCGAAGCGTCAAATTGTAGGTGCAAATGATGTGCGACTTGGCTAAAACATATAAATTTGTTCTGAAAGGTTTCGAATATTGTCTGTATCACAAAATGCTCAATGAAGTAAATGTAAGTTTTACAAAAACAATAAGGTCATGCCAAGAATTTTAAAATAAGTTATCAGTATTTTAAAATTTAGTGCAATTTGTGGGGAAGGTTGTGGACTTGGCTAAATATAACAAGTCGATTTTTTTTTTAAAACTAAAAATATGTTCAGTTTTTCTCTTTGACTTGGAAATAAATTTTACTTATCTTATTGATGTTTTATTGTGGAATTATCACTTAAACTTCTATATTTCGCCACAAAAATGTCAGACGCAAAGAATGGTGTGAGTCTTTGCTAAAAACACGACTTTATTCTAAACAGAATGAAATGTTGATTTTTTCACGAAATGCTCTATGAAATAAAACGAATTTTAACAAAAAAAGAGGTCAATCTAAGAATGTTAAAATAAATTATCAGTATTCAAAAATTTAGTGCAATTTGTAGAAAAGGTTGTGGATTTTACTAAATATAATAAATTTACTTATTCTTGTTTTTTTTTTAATTATCACTTTTAATTCTGTATTTCGCTTCAAAAACGCCAGACGTGTAAGAATGGTGTGAAACTTTGCTAAAAAAAAAGAAAGTTGATTGTTTCACAAAATGCTCAATGAAATGAAAGTAATTTTAATAAAACCAATATTGTCAAGCAAAGAGAGTTAAAATTGATTATCAGTATTCAAAAGCTTAGTAAAATTTGTGGAAATAGTTGTGGACTTGGCTAAATACAAAAAACCGATCTATGTTTGAAAAACTCAGTTTTTCTCTTTTCCTTTGAAAAAAAATTTACTTTCCTTTTATGGAATCATAACTTAACGCCAGACGTGAAAGAATGGTGCGAGACTTTGCTAAAAAACGTAACTTTGTTCTAAAAGGTTTGGATGTTAATTGTTTTACAAAATGCTGCATGAATTAAAAGTAATTTTAAGGCAGACCTGTCATAATTTTCTTAAGACAAAGTCAAACATGCAAAATTATTTTTCATACCGTTTGTGGAAAAGGTGATGGACTTTGCTAAATAATTTGATTTCTACTGGAAAAACTGTATATAGATAATTCCATTGTTTTACTAAGTCATATAATTTTTTAATTTTTTTTGTTTTTACGTTATCACTTTCCTTTGTTCCATATTCATCTTCAATGACTCACATATCAACTAACCACATATACATATACCTATCTATAAATATAATGGATTGTATTTAAACATATTTCGCTTTAAGCCTAAATAACCAACTTGTTGTTGTTACCTGTATACAATAAACGAATCAAACGAAATAAAACAGAAATTCTAAAACGTAAAAACCGAAAAAGATTTACCTCATGGGATGTGAGTCAGCAAAATCATGCAATTATTCACTACCTAACCACAAAAGTTAATTAAAAAAATTAAATTAAATAAAACAAAACATAAAGAATAAATAAAAGATACAAGTAAATCAAAAATAAAAAATTTATAAAAATTATAAACGCTGCTGAGAAAAGAAAAAGGACATAAACATAATAAATATATATAAATAGTGCTGATATCATATATTGAAAATAATCATTGATGCAACAGTTTGTTAATAGAGTGTCGGGAATTCATACAATCATAAATCATGCGAGTGCAGTGTGTCGAACAAGTATAGCTTTAAACAGTTAGTTGGTAAAAAATATATAACAAGGTTCATGATTGCGCGGTTGCAAACAAAAAGCTCCTTCCGAAACACAAATATCATGCAATTCTAAAGAAACTATTTTATTTTTTGTTTACGGAAATTTTTTCACCTTTTTTTTTAATAATTTTTTAGTCTTTAATTTCTTTTTTTATTTTTCTGTTGTTGCCAAAAACCTCCTTACCAAACTAAAATATTATACAATCCAAAAAAAAAAAAAACGATAAATTTTCAGAAAATAATTTAAAATTTTTTTATAACAAATTTTATTTGGACATCTTTTTTAATTGGGAAAATACTTTTATATTTTTTTATAACTTTTTTATGATTTACTTATTCTTCATTAAACAAATTATTTTTTTGTTTCTTTAAGAAAATATTTTCATAGTTTTATTTATATTTATTTTTTTTTACAATTTTTTTTATTGTTTCAAAATAGGCTCCTGCGAAAACTCAAATATCAGCCAAACATTTTTTATAATTATTTTTTTACTGTTGTTAATATTTTCTTGTATTCTTTCAAAAAAAAAATGTTTAAGAAAATATTTTTATTATTTTTTTTAACTTTTTAAATTTTTCTTTATTATTTTTTTATTTTCTTATTATTATTATTATTTTGTTTGGATTAAGAAAGTGCTTTAATACTTTTTTTTATAACTTTTTTATTATTTTTATTATTTATTATTATTATTTTTTTTATACCATTTTATTATTTATATTAATATTTTATAGTTTTTTTTTTTATTTCCAAAGAACTGCTTCGAAAATTAAAATTCCATGTATTTTAAGAAAAAAATTGTTTTCTTTATAATTTTTAATATTTATTTATAACTTTTTTATTATTTTTTTTTACTTCAAAAAATTTTTTTTGTTTAAGAAAATATAATTTTATTACGTGTTTGATTTTTATTTATTATTTTTTTATTTAGAACATATTTCTTTTAAATTTTTTTAATTAAATTTTTTAGTATTGCTATTATATTCTTGTATTCTTCAAAAATGTTTATTTTTTGCGACAAAGTATATTTCAATTGGTTTTTTACGTACACTTTTTATTGAAACTTTTTTATTTTTTGTATTTTTCCTTTTTATTTTTATTGATTTTTTTTAGTTTTTATTTTATCATTTTAAAAAATATGCAATAGAAGCATTACTAATACAGTATTATGTACACCATCCTGTATTAAAAATTATTAACAAAAAAATAAAGAAATAGTTATAGAACAATATTTTAAACATATATTCAAAAAATAAAAAATAATAATTTCTCATACAAAAAACTGAAATAGTAGTAGTACAACCATAACAAAAAATATATACATAAATGAATAAGAATTTTAGTTGTTTAAACCCTCTAATTGATATCTACTTAGAATAAAACAACAATAAAAGGGAAGAATATAATTAAAAAATAGTATACAGCATACTTTAAGATTATATACATACATATAATAAATTATAAAACATGAAATACTGAAGATATAATGTGAAATTAATAAAAAGCAAAATATACAATTTAAATATACAATTCAAAACTGATATTAAAAAAACAAATTTAGTGTTTTGCAAAGAAATAAAAACAAAAACAATTAAATAGCAAGTAAAAACCAAAACACTAGCACCAAAACAACAAAAATAGTTAAAAAGTAAAGCTCATGTAATTTGTAAGAAAATTTAGAACGCATTAGTTTCAGATAAACAGAAAATATTATTAAATAAATTTAAAAATAAGTATGTATGTCATTTATAATTGCTTACAAGTATTAACTAGACCGAAACAATTCCTGAAAACGACACAAATATCAAACGAACACAGCAAAAGAAAT
Source organism: Bactrocera zonata (assembly GCA_037783105.1). Lineage (NCBI taxonomy): Eukaryota > Metazoa > Arthropoda > Insecta > Diptera > Tephritidae > Bactrocera > Bactrocera zonata. Next base: position 313,600 of record JBAWJQ010001955.1, on the reverse strand, counting down.
TCAAAACTTATTTACAACCAAAAAATTTCAAGCAAGCAAAACACAACAAAACTATAAAAATTAAAAAAAAACTAAATAAAATTTAAATTACCTAAAATTACCAAATAAACAGTAAAACAATTTAGCACCTTACTTTTGACACTTTTAACCCCAATTGTACTGTTGTTGACACACTGTTCTAAGACTATTCGAAAATTTCAACTGTTATTACACAGCCACGCGCAAAACAAGCAAGTCACATGGATAAAATATAAAACTGCAGAGTATAACTTAGTACTTCATGGTAGTACATAGTACAGCATAGTACTCAGAGTACTCGTACTCGTATGAGATAGTAATGTATACATGATAAACCAGAAGTATTAGCGCGTTAAAAGGCATAACTAGTATTTGCAAATATATATTAAGCAGTTTGATTAATTAATTATTTACAATTGATTACATAAATATGCGGCATTCGCGCATAAGTTACATAACATAGCAGTATATGAAAAGTACGGAGATGAGCGCGAAATGAACAACTACCTAAACTCAGTTTATCAGAAACGAAAACCAAACCAAAACAAGAACAACAAACAACACGACTAGTTTAGCATTAAAATAAAATTGAGATAAAAAGTGGAAATAAAATATATTAAACAAAAAATACATATAAATGACAATTCGTGTTTTTATTGGGTAGTCGAAAAAGTCTTTTCGTATTTCTAATCCAACTTCAACTTAGTGTAAAACTTTTCTGATTTCTCTCCGAAAATCTGCGACAAGTAATTTTCACAGGCTTTTATGAAGCCAACTTTACTCCATTAAGGGAGTTCTGCTTTGACCGAAGCAAACGATATTCCGATGGTGCAGGGTCTGGGTTATATGGTGGATGCATCGAAACTTCTAAGCCAAGCTCTACCAGGTTTTGCCGAGTCATCAAAGATGTGTCTGGTTTAGCGTTGTTCTGATGGAAGATGAAGCCCTTTCTGTTGCTCAGTTGGGAGGATGGAGTCATGTGTAGAAGTTCACGCAAGTGAGGAAAGTTCTCTGATCGCCATTCACTTGGGAGTGGCCAGAAACGGTTCTTTTACATATGACTCAAGCAGCTCACGACTTCCGGTCTTTGACCAAGTATCCTCTGGGTAGCCTGAGAACATCCGTTTGAAGGCTAGGTAAAGTGAGAAGGCGAAATATTCCCTACTTTGGGTTGTGCGCTGGGTTTGGGACCCGCCACGTAAAAAAACACCCCCAATGAAAAATAAACAACAGCCTCGGATAAGTGACCCCCTTTTTGATGACGACCATGGCAAACGAATTAAGGACTATGATTTAAGGGCATGCACCTGGAATGGCCGGTCCCTTAATTGAGAAGGTGCCGCTGCCCAGCTGGTTGATGTCCTCGTGAAAATAAAGGCTGACATCACCGCCGTCCAAGAAATGCGATGGACGGGACAAGGACAGAGACGAGTAGGTCCTTGTGACATTTACTACAGTGGCCATATAAAGGAGCGCAAGTTTGGTGTTGGATTCGTGGTGGGAGAGAGACTCCGTCGCCGAGTACTATCATTCACTCCGGAGAATGAACGTCTAGCCACAATCCGCATCAAAGCGAGGTTCTTCAACATATCGCTGATTTGCGCCCTCGCCCCGACGAAGAGAAGGACGATGTGACCAAAGATGCCTTTTATGAGTGCTTATGAGAGATGCCCCCGCAACGATGTCAAAATCGTGCTTGGCGACTTTAACGCCAGGGTGGGCAAAGAAGGTATCTTTGGCACTACGGTCGGTAAATTCAGCCTCCATGAGGAAACATCCTCAAATGGGTTAAGGCTGATCGACTTCGCCGGGGCCCGAAATATGGTTATCTGTAGTACTAGATTCCAGCATAAGAAGATTCATCAAGCTACCTGGCAGTCTCCGGATCGAAAAACCACCAACCAGATCAATCATGTTGTGATAGACGGAAGACACGTCTCCAGTGTTTTAGATGTGTGTGCGCTCCGAGGTCCTAACATCGACTCGGACCATTGTTGTTGCAGCCAAGATTCGCACCCGCCTCTGTGCAGCAAAAAACGCACGCCAACAAACACAAGGAAGGTTCGACGTCGAGAAGCTGCAATTACAACAGACAACGGAGCGGTTTTCTACTCGGCTTGCATTCCTGCTCTCTGAGAGCACTCGTCAACAACTCGGTATAAGGGAACTGTGGGACGGCATTTCAAACTCCTTACGTACAGCTGCAACCGAAACCATTGGTTTTCGAAAGTGCAAAAGAACAGCTGGTACGACGAGGAGTGCCGTGTCGCAGCGGAGAGAAAACAGGCTGCCTACCTCGCAACGTTACGATCGACCACAACAGGTGCGGGATGGGATAGATACCGAGTGTTGAAGAGGGAAGCGAGACGCATTTGTAGACAGAAAAAGAAAGAGGCCGAAATGCGTGAGTACGAAGAGCTTGATAAGCTGGCCGACAGGGGTAATGCTCGAAAATTCTACGAAAAGATGCGGCGGCTTACAGAAGGTTTCAAGACCGGAGCATACTCTTGTAGAACCCCCCAAGGTGATCTAGCCACCGATGCCCAGAGCATACTTAAATTATGGAGGGAACACTTCTCCAGCCTGCTGAATGGCAGTGAACACACAACACCAGGAGAAAACGAACCCGATACCCCAATCGATGACGATGGAGCAGATGTTCCATTGCCCGACCATGACGAAGTTCGGATAGCAATTGCCCGTCTGAAAAACAACAAAGCGGCAGGGGCCGACGGATTGCCGGCCGAGCTATTCAAACACGGCGGCGAAGAGCTGATAAGGTGCATGCATCAGCTTCTTTGTAAAATATGGTCGGACGAACGTATGCCCAACGATTGGAATTTAAGTGTGCTATGCCCAATCCATAAAAAAGGAGACCCCACAATCTGCGCCAACTACCGTGGGATTAGCCTCCTCAACATCGCATATAAGGTTCTGTCGAGCGTATTGTGTGAAAGATTAAAGCCCACCGTCAACAAACTGATTGGACCTTATCAGTGTGGCTTTAGACCTGGCAAATCAACAACCGACCAGATATTCACTATGCGCCAAATCTTGGAAAAGACCCGTGAAAGGAGAATCGACACGCACCACCTATTCGTCGATTTCAAAGCTACTTTCGACAGCACGAAAAGGAGCTGCCTCTATGCCGCGATGTCTGAATTTGGTATCCCCGCAAAACTAATACGGCTGTGTAAACTGACGTTGAGCAGCACCAAAAGCTCCGTCAGGATCGGGAAGGACCTCTCCGAGCCGTTCGATACCAAACGAGGTTTCAGACAAGGCGACTCCCTATCGTGCGACTTCTTTAATTTGCTGCTGGAGAAAATTATTCGAGCTGCAGAACTTAATCGAGCAGGTACAATCTTTTATAAGAGTGTACAGCTGCTGGCGTATTCCGATGATATTGATATCGTCGGCCTCAACACCCGCGCCGTTAGTTCTGCTTTCTCCAGACTGAACAAGGAAGCAACTCAAATGGGTCTGGCAGTGAACGAGGGCAAGACGAAATATCTCCTGTCATCAAACAAACAGTCGTCGCACTCCCGACTTGGCTCCCACGTCACTGTTGACAGAATCCAATGTGGTTTACGTGAGCACCTGCCTGCGAAGGCTCAATCTCACGGCGTTTTCTAGAAACACGTAGATCAGTACAAAGCGCCGATCAACGCCCCAAGGCATAAGTGCATGCACAGCACTATACCATGAGAGTACCAAAGCATGAGTGCCGCCGGGTCACTTACGCCTTGGTACCAATCGGTTCGGGTGAAAACCAAAGGAAACACCCTAGCCACCTTGGTCGGGTTCGAGGCCCATCTAAAACCTCTGCCGTACTCTGGGTCCGGCACCCGGCCGCAGTGCGACTCCACATTGGACAAAAGCCCTTCCTGCATTTAGGTTTCAACCACAGCCACCACGAATCTCCCCAAAGGGCCAAGACCCAATGAGCAGATTGGAGTTGCTCCCCGTGGTACCATGTTTTAGTCTTTGGTATGACCTGTAGATCACAAGTGTTACCTGTGACCTACTGCCAGTCGGGGACCCTAAGAACTCCTAGGAATTCCTAAGGACCCGGCTGTATGATGTGTTATGTGTCATATTATTTTTATTTTGTGTTTATTATATAATTGCAAACCCATCTAAAGCACATGATATCATTTCAATATAGCACTTTTCCGACATCTCTGACTAAGCTGACATTCTAATTAACCAGATATACGAATGTCAGACATAGTGCATTTGGATTTTAGTAGCCTCTTACGACAGGCATGCCTTACCGCGGGAATATTCTTATCTCCCTCCCCGCAGGGAGGGTCACTGTTGACAGTCATAACTTTGAAGTTGTAGATAATTTCGTCTATCTTGGAACCAGCGTAAGCACCACCAACAATGTCAGCCTGGAAATCCAACGCAGGATTAGTCTTGCCAACAGGTGCTACTTTGGACTGAGTAGGCAATTGAAAAGTAAAGTCCTCTCTCGACGAACAAAAGCCAAACTCTATAAGTCGCTCATAATTCCCGTCCTGCTATACGGTGCAGAGGCTTGGACGATGACAACAACCGATGAGTCGACGTTACGAGTTTTCGAAAGAAAGGTTCTGCGGAAGATTTATGGTCCTTTGCGCATTGGCCACGGCGAATATCGCATTCGATGGAACGATGAGCTGTACGAGATATACGACGACATTGACATAGTTCAGCGAATTAAAAGACAGCGGCTACGCTGGCTAGGTCATGTTGTCCAGATGGATGAAAACACTCCAGCTCTGAAAGTATTCGACGCAGTACCCGCCGCGAGAAGCAGAGGAAGAGGAAGACCTCCACTCCGTTGGAAGGACCAAGTGGAGAAGGACCTGGCTTCGCTTGGAATATCCAATTGGCGTCACGTAGCGAAGAGAAGAAACGAGTGGCGCGCTGTTGTTGACTCGGCTACAATCGCGTAAGCGGTGCCTACGCCAGTAAAGAAGAGAGAATTCGCTAGATTGTTGGACAGTTGCAACTTAATATTTATAAAACCACGTCCCGTCAGCAGTATCCGTAGGGTCCTCAGCTAATATGTTAAGCAAATCTTTTGCGACTTTTACTTGACGTCGTTTTTGCAAACGATGCAGACCTTTTGCTATTGACTTTCATACACAAGACATTAACCAATGTGTGTAAGAGATTATCTGCGATCTATCTGATAGCAGCACGACAATTTTCAAGCAAGTGCCTTGCAGCTTCGACTTTAACGGTTTTCTTGTTTCTGAATTTCTCTACAAAATTTGAAGCATTTTTCTCAACTTTTCCACGTTTTGGAATTTTTAATTATGAAAAAATAAAAGGATTTTTTTTGTAATTTTAGGTAAAATTTTTATTTATTTCTTTTAGTTTATTAATGAAAATAATCACTGATTCATTTTAACATTAATTTCTTTTAGCAACTAATAATAGTTTATTTAACTATATTACAAAATCTAGTGATTCTTTTTGTTCACATTTATTATTTATGTCAGTTTATAAATATTTTCGCACTTTAATAACTTGTCATCAGATCTGAATATTTTTATGTTTTAATTTTTTCATCAATAATTAAAATATTGCATATGATTACATAACTAGTTGTGTATATGTACATAGGTATGTGATTATATGCCTTTAGTCCTACATAATAAGATTTTTAGTTTGATTTATTATTTCCAGCAACGCATTTATTTGTAAATTTCTTTAGTTTTGCATAATCTTAACATTGGTTTGGTTTATTGTTGTTGTATTAGTGCAGTGGCTTTGTCGCGAAAACTGCAAAAGCTAGCAGAAAGCAGGTAAAATCTTGCTGGATAAAAAATATAATATTTGTTGCTTGCAATAAGAGCGGAAATAGCATTAAAATTTAAACGAAAAAGTTTTTAAATTTTTTAGTAGTTTTTTTTTTTTAATACTTTTTAAGATTTGAAAAGGTTCTTAGTAAAGTTATAAATGATAAAAGTGATGTTAAAAAAAATATAACAAAAATGTTTGAAGATTTTTGTAACTTTTAAATGTTTGAGTAAAATATACAGTTGGAGATTGTACAGGTTGGACCTAAAGGTCATTTTGGCTATACTTCCGATTAGGTCACCCCTCAAATTTATTGCCAAATTGATACAGAATAAAATCGCTTGTCTTTTGTTTTACAATAAAAAATAATAAACAAAAAGTAAAAAAGTAAAACAAAAGTGAAAAAGTAAAAAAGTAAAAAAAAGTAAAGAAGTAAAAAAAAATTAAAAAAAGTAAAAAATTAAAAAAAGTAAAAAATTAAAAAAAGTAAAAAATTAAAAAAAGGAGAAAAAAAATTAAAAAAAGTAGAAAAAAAATTAAAAAAATTTAAAAAGTTAAAAAAAATAAAAAAGTTAAAAAAATAAAAAAAATAAAAAAAAATAAAAAAAAATAAAAAAGTTAAAAAAATTAAATTAAAAAAGTTAAAAAAAAATAAAAATTTAATACAAATTAATTAAAAAACATTAAGAACTTTAATTAAAACTAAATTCGAAGAAATTTAAAAAAATATACATATATAATAATATTTAAAAAAATATATAATTAAAAAATATAAAAATTAAAAACAGAATTCAAAGAAATTAAAAAAATATGCATGTACATAAGTATATAATATGCAAAAGAAAAAATAACTAATTAAATAACTAAAAACAACAATGAAAATTAAGAAACTAAAAATAAAATAAAAGAAATTCAAAGAAATCTAAGAACATAAAAAAGTCATTAAAAGCAGTTTACAAAACGAAATTCAAAAAAAAATTAATTAAAAAATATGTAAGGAAGATTACAAAAGAAATAAATGAATTAAAAAAAAATAAAAACAATTTAAAAAATTATACAGAAAAAAATGAATTAAAAAAAAATAAAAACAATTTAAAAAATTATACAGAAAAAAAAAAAAATTGAATATATAGAAATTTAAAAAATGAAATAAGAAAATAAAAAAAAAAAAACAATTAAAAGCTTAAATTAAAAGGAATTAAAAGAAATAAAATAAAATCTAATATCATAAAAATATAATTAAAAGCAACTAAAAAAATTTTGAATTCCCCATGATCCGCTTTCTAGTAAAAATGTATAAAAAAAATAGATTATAATAATAATAAAAAATTGAAAAAATGCTTTCAAAAAATTAACACATTATATTTTTTAGATCATAATTAGTGTAAGCAATTAAAAAAAAATTAAACAATTTAATTTATATGTATTGTATACGTGAGCTTTACATATTGATTTATTTTTTTAATTTTTAGAAAGTATAAAAAATATTCTAATAAGCGGTTTTATGGCCTTAGATTCATCATCATTAAATTTTTTGATTTTATTATTGTTTTTATTAAAATTTTATATTTTTTTAAATTAAAACAAAAATTTATTTTCATTTCTGATTTTAATTTTACCATAACTGTCTCCAACTACTGAATTCTTATTTCTTTGCGCTGAAACTGTATTTTATATTTGCTTTTTTCACTTTACTGTTACCATTAGCCTAATTAATTCATATAATTAACAATATTTTATTATAATTTTAAGCATTGTTTTTGAAAATTGTTGACACATATTTGCTTGCCCGTCGTTATCTACACAGTTATGCCAATAATTATTTTTAGCAATTAAATATTTTTGAATTATGAATAAATTTTGTTTTTTAAAAATCACCTACGACGTTACATACATACATTACCAACTAACAACACAGTCTGATTTTATATAAGCTTACAAATTCTTCAATAGATTTGTTTTTATATTTTTTTAGTCTTCGCTCTAAACGTGCAGAGAGAGCGATAAAGGGTGAGAGTTCACGCTTACTAGCCACGCTGACTTTTTCGAAACTTTTTTTCAAAGCGCGAAACAGAAAGTTTTTGTTACACATTTCTTTTTAATTTTTTTTTTTTTTTTTAATTTTTAAACATTTTTTTTTTATTTTTATTTTTTTTTTTATTTTTTTAATTTAAAAATGTTTATCTAAAAATATTCGCAAAATCAATGCAACAATAATACGTTTGTGTGAAATATATAATAGTAAAAATATTTCAAAATTAGCATAAAAAATTTTTAAACGAAAAAAATCAATATTACTAAAAATGAACTTGTGAAACAACAACACAATTTTGTTGTGGCGCAAAACCAGCTGCTAAAAGCTTAGCCAACAAATACCATAAAAAAGAAAATATCAGTAAAGCAGCAAAATAACAGTTAAGTGCGACGACTTGTTAAACAAAATACCATTTTTTTAATTTTTATTATTTATTTTTATTTTTCTAACCGACATTTGCTTATTTGCTTAAATATTTAAATTATTATTTGACTCTTCAAATGCTTATTATTCATATACATACATATATACTAGAATATAAAATATTTTTTTAAAATCTAAAAGGCAAACGAAATGTTCTTAATCGCGTGTGTCAACTTAAAACGTAAATTACTTATTCGGAAATAACAAAAAACGTGGGCAATAAATGAGAAACATATACATACGGACACTTTGTGTATGTGTGTGAGTAAATATAATAATAAATAACGCGCTTGTGGCCAACAATTTACGATAACTTTAAATATGACGGCGGTGAGCATTTTTTGCGCAAGAATTTTATAATGTACAAAGGGAAGCAGGACACTAGGGTAATTATGGAGACCTTCCAGAGGAAGTCATACGACCAGATGAACTCCCAATCTGTGCAGAGAGAGAAAGAGAGAATAATATAATTATTACTTCAGTTAATAATTGTTAAAATATCAATAACTCACCGAAATACTCGTGCAACACAGCCAACGATATCAAGTAGAGGGCCAAACTGAAGAGTTCAGCTAATACCATAAGGCTGTAAAAGGAAGAAAACAATTATTTAATTTTGAGATATTGGCTTAAATAAATACAATTTTAATAACTTTCTTGAAATAATTTCACACAAAAATGTTTTTCATACAAAAACTTGATTTTGATCGATCAGTTTGTTGGCAGATATATGCTATAGTGGTCCGATCTAAAAAAAAAATTCGGAGATTGCCTTGGATAATAATCTTTGTCAAATTTGGGAAGCTAGCTTGTCAAATAAAAAAAGTTTTCAATACAAGGACTTGATTTTGATCGATGAGTTTGTATGGCATCTATATGCTATAGTGGTCCGATCGGAAACATATTTTCGGAGACGATAGCTTTGCCTTTGAAAATAATCTATGGGAAGATATCTTTCCAAATACAAAGTTTTCTATACAAAAACTTGATTTTGATCGATCAGTTTGTATGGCAGCTATATGCTTAAGTGGTCCGATCTAAAAAAAAATTTCGGAGTTTGTAGCTTTGACTTAGAAAATAATCTATGTAAAATTTCGGGAAGATATCTTGTCAAATAAAAAAAATTTCCATACAAATACTTGCTTTTAAACGATCAGTTTGTTTGGCAGCTATATGCTATAGTAATCCGATCTGAACCATATTTTCAGAGATCATATCTTTTCCTTAAAGAATAGTACATGTCAAATTTCAGGAGGTTAGCTTGTCAAATAAAAATGTTTTCAATACAAGGACTTGATATTAATCGTTCAGTTTGTATAGCAGCTATATGCTACAGTAAGCCGATCTGAACAATTTCTTCGTATATAACATTATTAACTTAGAAAACAGCCTGAGTCAACTTTTGTGAAAAACTTGATTCCGATCGTTCAGTTTGTATGGCAGCTATATGCTATAGTGGTACGATATTGGCGAAGCCGACAAATCAGCAGCTACTTGGGGACAAAAGAATGTGTGTAAAATTTCAGAACGATAGCTCAAAAACTGAGAGAAGGGTTTCGTATATACAGACTGAACGCATTGTCTCGAGAAAATTAATATAAGAAAATACAACAAAATGAAAATTTCGAAAAAATTTAAAATTTGTTATGCTCACGAGTTTAGTATCATAAAAAGCTAATCTCACTCACCGATGCCACGTGCGCACTGTCAACGCCACCATTATCAGCTCGGTGACAATAAGCGCCGAGAAGCTAATCGCCACAATATGTATGAATTCGTCTTCGAATAATATGAGTGCGCCATACATAATCACACCGCCTTGGTATATACTGATTAGCACCCAAATGAAGAACGTTTTGTAGCTTAAACTGCGACCCTTGGATAGATCCTTGTACAACTCGGGATAGGTGACGGCTGTGGTCGACGTAATATCTTGATCCAGCACCAAAGAGAAAACGGGAAACATTGTGTACAACGTTGAATAGCCGACCATGAGGAAACCTTGATACAAAGCCACCGAACTCAGATAAAAGACGGCGGAGAAGACTGCTTGCAGTGTAGTTATAATTAAACCACGATGTATGACGAATTGTGAGAGCGCCGCCGAGCGTTTATACGAGCGGCGACCATGCACCAGCAGCAATTTGGCAATATGTGAGAATTGTGGTACGCTAAAGTCGCCCGCTAGCGAAGCTTGTCTACCCTCACGACCCTCGATGCCCACACCAGCATCGGCTTGTTGTATCATGCTGACATCGTTGCCGCCATCGCCGACGGCGCAGGTGCGTTTGCCGGTGTGATGTTGTATGAGTTGCACAACTTGCGCCTTTTGCGTGGGACTGCAACGGCAGCACACAACCGCCGGACTGGCGGTCGCAAGTTCGAGGAACTCCGGCCGATAATATTGTAAGCAGACCTCTAGCGATTCACCTGAAATAACCAAAGCGTGGCCCTGCTTGCGGCGGAAGTTATTCAGCTCGGCGTGCGCTTCGGTACGCGTCGACACCGAGCGCAATACATGCAGGCCCTGATTGCGGCCGATCAGCTGTGATGACTTGGCAATACAACAGGCGGTCTCGAGCTTGTCACCCGTCAACATCCACACACGTACCCCGGCGTTGCGCAGCAATTCCAGTGTGGGACGCACGCCATCCTGCAGACGGTCCTCAACGCCTGCGTAAAAATTTTGAGAAAACAAAAATTTATGTAAAATAAGAGATTTTCCATGCACTGTCGTGTCCAACTCACCTGTCAAGCAAAGCAGCTCCATTTCACGCTCCAATGACTCAATCACTGCGGCGACTTTTGCCACACGATCGGTTACGCTCAGGCGTGCCGCGCTTATGCGTGTCTCAAAATCATTATATTGCTCTTCGGAGAGCACTTTCTTGGCGACCACCAAGGTGCGCAGACCTTCGCGCGCCATATTGCCTGATTCTTCGCTTAGCCAATCGTTGTATTGCACGATGGAGGTCATGACTACGTCGGCGCCTTTGAGATAGAAAGTGATTTCGCCGGATCCTGAATCGCGCACTATAATGCCCATACGTTTACTCTCGCTGGTGAAGGGGAACAGCTGGAGAATTTGGAATTGCAGCATGCCGTCTGCAGACTCGCCTTTGGCTGTAGGAAAGGAGGAGAAACGAAATGAATATAAGAAACAAGTAAATATGGAATAAGAACGGACGGCACCATATATGAAATACTTTTTATCGGATTAAAACTTTTATTGAGAATGAAGTCAATTGGAAGAACTGTGATATTTTGACCTTAAGTAATGAGTTTAGAACTAAATCGACGTCGTGGAATGAAAGAGTAGAATTTATTGAGAACGGGGTTTGAGCGGTCAGTTCTTGTCGGAAGTGAGTTCCGTCCGAAGTCTCGTCGGCGTATTGTCTGCAAGGATTCTGCTTGGAGAAGAGCTCATTATTCTCCTTAACTGGGAACATAAAGGCATCACCATGCAGGTGTTCGATGGGAGACATCAATAGACATCCTGTCGTAGTCCGCAGTGCAGTTTTCTGACAGGTTTGGAGCTTCCTCGTCTGCGTTTCACCGCATCCAAGCGACCATATTGATGCGTAAGTAGTTAAGGACCGGCCGACCGATTGCCTTGTAAGTTGCCAACAACGTTCCTTTGCCCTTTCTTGGGGATGATAGTCGTCCTCTTCAACGATTTCATGGCCCGATGTCAAAATCGGGCAATCATCAGCATGCGAGGTAAAGGAAATTTCTTCTGGTGAAATAGGGACTTTCGAGATGTAGAAGTTACCCTGACGGTCGGGTCTACGTAGCCGGAATGGACCCGGATTTTTGTCCGGCCCAGGACTGTCAACTCAGCAGCTACAAGAACAACAATATGTAGAAGTTCAAAGCCTGTAGGAAGAGATCATCACCCTGCAAAACCCCCGTAAATATATTTTCAGATTAAAATTTTGATCTCAAAATAGACTAGAATGACGATCGCACAGAGTTCATGGTTCATCTCTTCAGTCTTGAAGGAAGCGTGAATTTTTCAGTCTTCTGAGACAAATCTTCTTGATAAGACAAAAATCAATTCGTCTTCTACTTACGAAAATTTTGAAGAACAAAACACTAAATCACTGATTTTGTGTTTAATACTCACATTTTCTCGTTTTCATTTGCAAAGTCATCGAATTAATGTCACGTGCAATTAAAGTTAGGCCAACTTCGGCCGTCCACTTAACCAGCGCGATCTCATCGGGTGACGAAGCCTGATACTGGTGCTCCGTGGCGCTGGATTCAACATTTATCACAGATTTTGTAGGTGAAGTGGAGCCGCCTGAAACATACAATAAACCAAAGGTGGACTCATTAATCATATATGCAATTACTGCATATAAATGTAAATACACGCACCTGCCGATGATGTGTAGGTCGACGACGTCGATACAGATTTGTTATCGTCCTCATCAGTGATCGGTGTAACATTGTGACATAACGCCAACGCCTTAACCGCCTCCCATTCACGCCAACCCTCCGGATGACGCATACGATTGCCGGAATACATCGGTTTATTTGTTATAATTAACGGTGCTTGTTGTTGCTCAACGGTAACGCTGTTACCAGCACCACCGCTGCCACCGCCACCTCCGACGCCCGGTGCGCTTTGTGACAGTATTGTGGGCGCTAAATTTTGTATTATTTGACCGATGTGATGAAACGTGTCATTGTCATGTGAAACTATGCCCAAGTGTATCTTCTTGAAAACCATTTCGTTTTGTGTCAGCGTGCCGGTTTTATCCGTCAGCACGTACGATATGCGACCGAGCTCTTCGGGTATGGTCGTCGAACGTACTACGGTACCTTGGATTTCGGGATCGTTTTGCATTTGCCATGAATAGAAAGCTTTGCCCATATCCAAATTGACGCGCAAGCTGATGGGTATGATGTAGGAGAAGAGTAGTACAAAGCGGAACATGTAACGATACCAGGGGCCGCTGAAGCCTTTAAGCATCATCATGACGAGCGATAAGCCGAGCACGGCACAGAAGAGCACCTGGCGGAATGAAGTTTAATTATATTATATAATTTGGAATAATAACGAGAAAAAACTATAAATACGATTTCGACGGGTATCACAAAGAAAAAATTTCCCTTACAAGAACTTGAACAGTTTGTATGGCAGCTATATGCTAAGGTGGTTCGATCTGAATAATTTGTTTGGCGATTGTACCGTTGCCTTGAACAATGATCTATGTCAAACCATATTTCAGAGATTTGTTGTACCCACCTTCGTTAGACCATTAATCTCCACATCAAGCAGTCCAACCTTCGAACGAGGCTGTGAGTTATTCATTACGCTACGCGTTTCACAGCCTGTATAGATGACAATGCCGGTGGCGGTGCCGGCAGCGACCACTGTATTCGCCCACAATGTATTCTCCACATTTAGACCAGTTTCATCACCACCATCGTGCTAAGGAAAAAACAAAAAAAATAGATTTTTAAGCAAAACTTAATTAAATATGTTATGGATACACAAAGAAAACTGCAACGTACCATAGAAAATGTGCCTATGAAGGAGTGTATATCATTTTGTGGCTTTTCAATGTAAACACTGGCGTCAATATTAAACAAATCGGAGTCCTTGTTTAGCTTCTGCGTAAGCGGCACGGCCAGGCGCAGTTTCCAATCGGTTTCACCTATAAATAAAGCAAAATCACAATATATTTATTTTTAAATAGTAACACTAGTGCACTCGTCACTCACCATCCAATTGATCGGTGCGCACGAAAACGGAGCCGCTCTTGTCGCTGGTGCGCAACAGCACTAAATCGGCTGGCACGCGTTCGTTCTTCTCCACAATGATCATATCACCCACTTTCAGTTTCGATGAAGGCACCATTTCATAACCTGGTGTCTCATTTACAGTTAGCCTCTTGTATTTCTGTGAATTCACCTCGTGATCACGTTGGTGTCGCCGCAAATCGTCGACTGCCTCACGTCCAATTGTCACCATCAGCACGAAACTAAGCGGTCCCCAATAGGTGTACGGATAGCCGATACGTATGTCGGGTATGAATTGTGACAATGCCATGAGTAGGAAATAGAGATTTAAAAAGAAGCGGAATTGCTCGAATAGCACGAGCGGCAGGAACGTGATCACATTGTATTTTTGATTACGTATCTCGTTCGGTGGGAATTTCTCAGTAGTCGCACGTCCTAAGTGCACGGTGCGAGCGCGCAGTTCGCGTGGTGAAAACCATTTGCGCCAACAACTGTAAAGGTGGAGATTTAGTTAAAACGTTTTGAGGTGAAATAAATAGATGGTACAAAATTTTGTTGTTGGAAAAACACAGTTTTGTTTTTTAAGATATTATTTTAGCTGCTGGGAACCTATTTTTGATATTTTTTGTCAAATAATTTTGACATTTATAGCACGTTTCACAACACTGCGGTTTAATGACCCGGATATGTATAGAATATGTTAAGCGTTTTGACAGCATAAACACTAAAGCACAATATATTTTTATTTTCAAAATTCGATAGAAGTGGCACACATTGCCCCAAATCAACAATTTGTAAAAGTTTTTTTAATGTTTCTGCAGGATCTGCAAGTATTTCAAGCACTTATGTCCAACTTTTAATCGAAAAGCTTAAAAATCAGCATTCATTGTCTCAAATCACCGATTTCTAACTTTTTTTTTATAAAATTACAAAAAATTTATGTGCATGAATCCAACTTTCTACAACCGACCATTTTTGGACAGAGTTTCCAAATAAGTATTCCAAAATTCACTTGACACACTAATCAAAGTCTTGGAAAATACACAATTCAAACGATATTTTTTTCAAACCTACAAATATAGTACTAGGAAAAACTTTGCGCTCAGCTTCAACTTCACCAATTCCTTGCCCGTTTCTTTATTTTCGACAACTTCCGACATTTTTGCACTTTACTTTCACAAATTCGTCATCGTTCAAGCCACACCAAAAACTTACTGACTGTTTGGCTAGAAGCAAAACTGCGGTCAGCACAATTCGTAAAATATGAAAAATAATAATACAAATAATAATGCATAACTTTAAAGTTATACTAAAGCCAAGCAAACGTATTGATTTTCTGAGCGACACATTTGGGCTTATGGGCAATCGTTTAATTAACCAGGCATGCCTTTGTATGGCGAAAAAGCAACAAAAATCATATACAAGTGGAATAATTATAACCAAAAGCTAATTATTATTCATAACTTGAATGCGAACAAAAAAAAAAATAAATAAATACAAATAACAAAAAAACGCAAAGCAAAATTCTGAGCAATGAATATTGTAAGGTGAGAGAACTTGCAGCGCATAGCAGAGTTTGAGTGGGTACTCATGGCTACATTAAAAATCTTCAAAAGCAAAACAAACTCCGCGAGTTTAAAGGTAGTGGAAGTGCACGTAGCGCTTGTGAAAAGTAGTAATTAATAAAACAAACAAAAATATGTAAATATATGGGTTCATCTAAAAAAATGTATTATGAAACATGAAATGTTTTTTTAAGTGAAAATTTTAAACAGAATCAAATTAATCAAAAAAACAATAAATAAAAAAAATCAATTAAAATGGAGCTACAAATAATTCAATTACACTCTTAATACTCATTTAACTCGCAATTGTTATTGTGCCGCAATGCAAATTAGAAATATTGCTGCTACAAAGAAAACTGCTAGCAAACAAAAAAATGTTACAAAATTATACCGATATATGTAGTTGCACAAAGGCTTTGATAGTAATAATTTAGCAACAATAAACGCAATTTATATGGAAATTAAACTAAATACATACATATATGTATATTGTGGCGTTGAACTGTGGTACAGATTGTGCAGCCATTCAAAGGCAAAACAAGTAGTTCGTCATAAATTTTCAATATATGCAAACTTTGGGTTGCACTTTTATTGCATTTTATACACATTCATATATTTGTGCATATTTACAAATGAACATTTTAAACGCCCTCAACGAATATATTACCCACGGAATATGCAGTAATAAAAACCAGCTGAACATTAACAATAATAAATATGAGAGTGGGAAGCGAATAACAGAACACGACATAACAATTCATTGCGAATAATTGCCACAATGGCGAGCTGGAGCGAGAAGCAATCATAGAAATTCAGCTTTTGAGATATACTTTTGTATATTGTATGTATAACTATACCCTATCTGTATGATGTCATGATTGTAACTAACAAATAACATTTGTTGGGATTTTGTTGATTATAAAAGTATAAGAAACAAGTGAAGGAGACATAATCATCTGAAACCACTTTTAAAGAAAAATTGCAATTAATATTGAAATCGTCCACACGAGTGAAAACTGGAAATAAGTTGTTCAGCAAATGCTGATTATAGAACTATTCAATACACATACATATGTACATAAATATTTTTCTAGATAACTGCACAATGTATTCGGTACAACCACCAGTCGTATAAGCAATACGTAATAATAATTAGCTTTTTATTTCGTAGAAGTCGGTGATGTGAACACTATTTCTAAAAATTATTGGGATTGTGAAGTTATAACTACGAAAATATGTTGGAGCACATTTCTATGTAAGGTCAAGGTCACTCAAAATATATACACATATACATATGTCTGCTTAATGATATTTATTAAATTAAACTTATTAAGGGAAAGGTCAACGATTTTACCATTCGATTAGACAAAGTTTGTTATTATTTGTATTCACATTTCTACAATAGATCCGTTTGGTCTGTCACCATGAGTCAGTAACTAAATAAGATTATGCGTGTATATTATATTGAATTTGTAAGTACATATATTACTATAGTGTTGCTGCTTATCACAACATTTTAATCAATGTTTTACAAAAATTGTCTCAATTGAAAAATTCATATAAACACAACACTTTTGTATATACAACAGTGAATATATGAGAAAATAATTAAAATGCGGGCAATAATAACCCAACAGCTTTCTCCAAAAATGGTGAGCTCCTCGCAAGTAAAAACAACGTACAAAAAACTACTTTTCACTGCATTCAGCGCGAATGTGGGTCTATAGCGAAAGCTGCAGCCATAAACATTAGTGGAGCACCACTTAACTGCTCCAGCACGACACACAAACACACCTTAGCAAGTGTAGTTAAAAACTTTGTCATCATTTTATATAAGCGAATATCTTGTCTGCGTTAATCAATTCCACATATGGCATACCATGTCAAATAATTGTGCAAAAAAAATTGCAAACGACTAATGTGTGTATGTATAATTAAATACACTTAATTAATCGAAAATTGATGATTCACCTGAATAAATACCAACGTCGTCTGGGTCGATTTATTAGCGGAATGTTCTCTCGAGCCGCCATCGGCGTAGTTGCAGAACTTTGCGACGCGTCGTCCATTACGAAATTAGTTAATTTAAACGAATACACTTTTGCGTTTCCAGTTTAAAACTTGGCTGCTGCGTTCTTTGTTATTTTTTCCACACCAAGACTGGGACTCACACACGATTTGTAAATTGTGAAAGACGACTTCCACTTTGTGTATTTACATTGCTTACAGCACAGCAAGTTGCTGAGTAATACACTTGAAACACTATTTCCAGAATACGCACAATATTACACTTTATTTTTGCACAATATTTACTTCACTTGAAAGGCCAATAATAATAAAATTCGCTTTTACATCGGTTAAAATTTTTTCACAGAACTGGTTCCAGACAGTGCTGAAAAATTTCAATGCACACTATCGCACGAATACGCAAGAACACAATGAAAATCGATAAGCCAAATGGCGCAAACGATGAGCGCGAGTGTGATGGCATGTCTTGTTTTCATTGAGTTTCTTCGGCACGGCTGTCACAAGCGAGTGAGCGGGAACACTGCTGACCGTGCTAAGAAATGGCAACTGTGTTGTGGTGATGGCAACACTGTTTTGACGTTCTTGCTTTCGCCAGCTTCTGTTTTCGTTGGCTTTGCTTTGTGCCAATTCCGCTGTTGTTTTTTGTTTTGGTTTGAAATTTTGTTATTTTTATTTTTGTTCAATTTTGCTTTGATTGCGCGTTTCGTAAGCAAATGTAACAAATCAGCTGTTCAAAGAGTATGTGTTATTTTTGCAGAGAAAGTGTGGGAGTAGCAGAAGAGAGTGTGTTTTGAAATTATTGTTCTTAGGTAGGAGAGCAGCGCAAATGCATATTTGACATTGGGGATAGGAATTTAATTAATTTTATTGAAACATTTACTTTAATTATATTTTATGTAATTTTTTCTATATATAGGAATTATTCTTGTTATACTATAAAAATATTTCGAAGATGTTCCTACAACAGGATATACTAGGAAGATTCCTTTGATATTCTATTTGTTCACAAAAAACTGATTTTTTCTGACTTGGAAGCCCTTAATGGAGTTTCTGTTGACACAGACGTAAATATATACATATGTATATAAAGTTGAAGTTCAGTAACTCGAATCACCAAAATCTACATCCATAAAAACAGCTCGAGTGAAGGAAATTTGTATTAAATTTGACTTCTATTGCCAATTCGAGAGTTCGAGTTATGAAGAACTTCGAGCTATGGAAGTTCAACCTATTTCAAATATAATAACCGAAAAGACATATGTAGTACATAAATATTGGCTGAAAATATGTATTTATGCATATACATATGTAAATACAAATGTACGTACAAAAATGTGTTCATGCTGGCAATTACACTTATGTATGTACGTAAATGTATAATTTTTCTTAGAAAATTCTAGAAATAATATTTAATTAAAGGGAATTTTTCAACATTCAAATCTGCGTGACTATAAAAGAAAATCTGTGATCAGTGATGCGGTTAAATCACACATCAAAGTCAAAACAAATTTAAGCAAGTAACAAAAATGAAATATATGTATTTTGAGTCAGCGAATTCATTTCATTTTGGAACACATGCAGTTGGATCAGCAACTGAAGCAAATAAAAAGAAATTCTATAAATATAACACATATTTATTCGCAAGTTTTTAATGTTAAGAAAATAGGGTGTTGAGCGCAAAACTATTTTGTGGATCTACATAAATTTAACTAAAACTGAAAATTAAAAGTTGTGTAAA
Source organism: Bactrocera zonata (assembly GCA_037783105.1). Lineage (NCBI taxonomy): Eukaryota > Metazoa > Arthropoda > Insecta > Diptera > Tephritidae > Bactrocera > Bactrocera zonata. The sequence goes on along the minus strand of JBAWJQ010001955.1, from coordinate 294,246 downwards.
CATCAAAAAATCCATTTGCGTCTGTGTACAATTTCAATTCTCTCCATTTATTGCCTCACCAAATGACGTCTCTAATCAAGGTTTCGCTATGAACATTGGTCTCCACGTAATATATTTCATTTAACATGTAATTGCGAAATTCTTTGTAAATATGTATTTATATTTATGGTTTTAAATGTATTTGCTTTCTTCAATTACTGTGTATATTTGAAATGAACGCAAGTCGTTCTGTTTCACACACATACATCAACTTATCAATCGTTACAACACCCTTTCGTGCCACCTTATCGCAGATTACGGAAATTCATTAAGTCGACAGTCTGTGTGGGACGAGCGATTTTGTGTGAACAGTTGTTGGCATTGTAATGTTTGACAGCGGTTAATTCCACGTGTCAACGTAATTATGAAAAGCTGTTGTTGGAATATTATATTTTGCATAGATATTTCTGTTATTATTAATTTTTAATTACATTGTGCGTCAGAAAATGCTGCCGCGCTCAGTCAATTTGAACAATCTGGTTAATTATATCGGGTGTAATGGATTTCGACATTAGATTGTTATTGATTCCAAGCTTTATAGAGATAAAAATCAGTTTGAATGGAATGCTTACTGAGGTGTAGTAAGCGTCGAAAAAATGATTCTGCTAATGTTGAAATCAATTATTGATATATTTTTATACCCTAAACAAGGTACATACATACTTATGTACATATTTAGGTTGCGACAAAGTTTGTACACTTGAAAGTTAACGTCGTAAACCCTATAAAATAAAAGGGGGCGTGGACGACGATGTGGCCAAAGAGGACATCTTTGAATCGACGGTTGGAAAATTTCGTCTTGACGACAACACCTCCGACATTTTATGCCGCGGCGCGTAACATAGTAGTTTACAGCACCAGGTTTTGGCACCTAAACATCCATATCCTAATCAAAACATACGCAATCAAAGTGAACACGTTGTAATAGACGGAAGGCACGCTTCCAATGTGCTAAACGCATTTTTATTTCGAGGTGCTAACATCGACTTGGATTATTATCCTGTTGCAGCCAAGATACGCACCCTGCTCAGTGCAGTAAAGAGCGTACGTCAGACAACTTACTGAAAGCTAGGCGTCGAAAAGCCGAAATCAGAACAGACAGCCACAATCCTAGTTAAGCAAAACCAACTCCGATCGCGAGTACGTTTCGAACCTGATAACAAATACATAGAGTACACTCGAAATGTAGCGGGAATACTTCTCGAAACCACTAAATGGCAAAAGCAAAAAACAACAAAGTCCCAAAGACGGTGGACCGGATAAGCTGTGTTTAGAGCCGGCGGCGAGGAACTGGAAAGCTTGATTTGGTGGTATGACTACATACCCAATGATTGGAATATGAATGTACTCTGCCCTATTTATTCGAAGGCAGATCCCGCAGTCTGCGCTAATTATCGCAGAATTAGCTTTCTTAACATTACATATAGTAAGGTTATTTCGTCAGAATTGTGTGAAAGACTTACGCTCATTGTAAATAAACTGCTTGAACCTTATTATTATGGCTATGATCGGACTCCTGTAGCCATATAGCTATCATACAAAAATATATGGAGAGGCTTTTTATTTGTCAAGATATGTTCTCGAGATATGCAATTTGTGTTGTTTACAGTATCTTAAAATATTCTTCTCGACAAAACAATGGATTGAAATTGCGAGCATTTTCGCGCGATTAACTCATCAAGCGTACTGAGATGAACTTCATTAAATTTTTGACGATCAAGGATCAGTGTTTATCGATGGTATGGTGAAATCAATCGAGGTCGCAGATCGCTCCAAGAGGAATCTTGTGAAGATTGTCCAAAATCTGTTGTTGTTCTGAAATGATTGATGCTATGCGAATACTGATAGTGCAAGATCTTCATTTCCTATAGTGTGATTGAGTCAAGTATGGCATTTGTGGTGCTAGCATACATTAAATATTGCCTTTAACCATAAAAAAAACTTGCTCACTTTGGATCGGTGCTTCAAAACACGTCTATGACATCGTGTGAGAGGAGATGTAGATTTACACCTGGAACCCTAAAGTAATCAACAGCCGACTATATGAGTGATGAGCCATATCCAACAAATCTTGTTCGCGAACGAAGCCTTTCCGAGCAAATGGTTCCCTATTTGTTTGGAAACATGTCGCAAACATACTCATAGAACAGCACAGAATAGTAAGTGAAGTGAAGGTCTTCTTCTCCCTCTGCTCCCCCCGGTGGGTACTGCGTCGAATACTTTCACAGCTGGAATGTTTTCGTCCATTCGAAACTCGTTTAATTCACTGAACTATTTTAACGTCGTATATCTCATACAGCTCATCGTTCCATCGAATGCGATATTCGCCGATGCCAAATATTTATCTTAATAGCGAATATTTCTAAACACAACAAAGCGATTTTCGATGATCAAATTTTAATTTGTTTTCGAATTCCGAAATATGTACATATAAGAGACAACGTACGTATGTATATAGAACTTTTCCGTAATAATTGTTAAAACTTAATAAATTTCGGTTTCCATTTTAAGTTTTTTTTTACAAAGTTTTTTCAACAAACAAATAATTTGGCTACTTTTATACTTCGCTACATTTTCTTCTTCGTTTCATTTCCTATTGTTTTTTTTTCTCATTTTTATTTTACTCCTATCTATGACGAATCATGAATAACAAAACTATAGTTTATATTATCTAGATATTTTAATACACAAAACAAATGAAATTCAATTTAAAATTAAGAATGACGTTTGTGCTACATACAAGTCACGTCACCATTTGACATTTTACAGCGTCACCAGATTTTTTAATCAAGCCACGTAAATGACGGACGAGTCATTAACGACTTAAATAGTTTAGACGCATTTGGTTCATACACACAAACATATTTATATATAAACATATAAAATTGTGTTTAGATGTGTGTATATTCGTCTAAAAAAGTTTGCTATAAATAATTTAAATGAACAAAATTGAGAACACTCGTGTGGCTATTTAAGTATTACTTTTCCGTAACGTCAGCATATTTGCGGCAAAATTAAAGAACGTCTAAAGTGAACGGAGGCGCATGCAACGGCACGTTGTCTCGGAAAATCAAGGAGTCAATAAACAAGCAAGAATGATGAGAAAGGGCCGACGTACATTAAGTAAAATAAAATAAACAGCAAAGGCAAGAACAAAGTAATAAAAATAAAAGTAGGAAAAATAAAAATAAAAGCATCAAAAAAGTAACAAAAGCGAAAATATTGTGTTGGCAAGAATCTTGGCTAAGCGTCGGTACGCAATGGCATGTCAAACAATACTGTTAAAGGTAAATGACATTTGCTGACATTTTTGTTTTCGCTCCTACTCCATCTTCCGCTTTATTATTTATTTATTTTATAAATTTTTTGTTTAGCGTGTTTTCGTTTAATTTTAGCAACATAATGTGAAAAATATCGCTTGGTGTACATACGTACTATGAATTTACATATATGTGTACATACATATATAGACCCACGGTGTGAGTGAGTAAACCGCGTCGGTGTGTCTTGTTCATAAATCTTGCTAAATTTGCGAAAAATCTCTGCATGAAAGACGAAGTAGTTGACACAGGCCAAATAAAAGCCAGCATTCCTGCCGAAATTTGTAAGCGCCGACGAGATTGCGCTGGAAAAGGTGGTTGCGGCAACAACCAGCCGCCTTTGTGTTGGTTATACAAATATTCGGCCTCAGCATCGAGGTTATTTACATTTGTAGCGTTACATACATTTACATTATTTCGTGTAATTTAGGTCAAGCTGCAAATGACTAATATCTTTGAAGTTCCAGAATATGCTCCATAAGCAGCATTTTCAGGCGAAACGTGAATAATGACAAACTTTGATGACAAATCAGAAAACTCTTACGCATAAGCAGTAAATTTTGTGGTGCGTAATAAGTCACACCCCGTTATTTTTGTTATCATTATTGAGTGTCAGTTTTGAGGTTGTTCTGTGAAGCCACATCAAATTAGTTAAAAAAGAATGCCTACCCCTGCCAAAAGAGGCCTAAATAATTGTCTATGCGGACGACATTGCTGCCATGATCGTTGCAAAAGAACTTTCCCTAATTCAAAACTTCTGCAATGCGGCCACAACAAAAATGAAGGATTGGCTCACGGAAACTAAGCTGCAGCTGGCCGGAGAAAAAACGGAAGCGGTACTTATCACGAGCAGAAAAAAACTAAAACCGGTCACCTTAACCCTTTTGTTAGCAACCAACTTTACTGACGTCTTTTAGCAACCGGGTACCGCGGTACCCACGATCTGAGTATTAAAAATTTTATTTGTTTTATTAAACATCGATAGATAAATGCAAAACTCACTGAGGTATCTTGGCGTTATGATTAAGATGAGACTGAATTTTAAAGAGCACGTTGAAAAAGCCTGTGGCACGGCAGCTAAGGTGACAGCGGCCCTATCAAGAATAAGGGCTAACACTGGTGGCTCTAGCCAAAGTACGAGAGCTCTACTAGCCAAATACAGCCAGTCAACACTGATATACTCCGCTCCTATATGGAGGACAGCACTGCCCCAAAAAACAAATGTAAATAAGGTAAAGACAGTGTCCAGATTATGCGCCATTAGAGCGGCCCGTGCGTTTAGAGTCCCACATGAAACGGTCAGTATCATATCTGGTCTAATGTCATCGGATTTAATAGCCTTAGAGTAAAGTAGAGTGTCGAAGAGTGGCAAAGACAATAAAATACGGCCGATGAAAACGCAGAATATATCGTTTTCTCCTGCTCAAGATGTGTAGTGGAGAAAACTCTTCTTATCTGGCGTAGACACCGCTTACGCGACTATAGAGAGTGGTGGAGAGAACTACTGTGGAATAAATAATAAACCAATGAATAACGCCCGACAACATTATACTATAAGTCGCATGCTGCAATCAAAGCTGGTATGGCCGAAAATGAAAAAGTGGGCCACAATAGCGATCCAGGAATTCAGGATAAAAGAACGGAATGGCAGCAGAGAAGCTTAAGACAAGCTGAATAATCCCGCAGAGAACAGATGGCCAGTTTCGTAGTCAGCAAGGGCAAGGTCAGGGCTAAAAGGCGAGCGAGGAAAACTTCAAACTCACAGTTTTCCAAATAGTTTCCAAGCGGTCTTGCAACATGGAGTTATCATAGGTCTAGCTGATGAAAAGATCAAGGTCTACGACTGCATGCAATAGAATCATGAAAATACCTTCCATTCAATGACTAACTGCGTTCCCATAAGTTTTCAGAACCCTGTGGTTTATCATTTTTTCGAACAATTTTTATTTGTAACTGATTTGTGGTTAACTTAACCAAGTCTCCTTCTTTCGGTGAAGAACCTTTTTTTTAACTGTAACTTAACCGGTAAATGCTGCGGCTGCTAACCAGACATTGTGAAAACGGCTCTTATACGAATGCGAGACCTTGTAAGCTTAAAATTCTGGGAACCTTATCAAGTCTACAAACCATTTTGCTCAATTCAAAGTAATTACATTGAGTGCTTTTGTTACTTTTGATTTTGTCACGACAATTTCATTTAAGTTTTCGCCAGCGTCAACATTTTTCCATTAACTCTGAATCACTAAGTATACATTACAGTTCTGAAGTATTTCTATAGAATTTTCACCTCGAAGCAACTGATAAGCGCGCCACGTTTATTTACAGTAAATGCTGATAGCGTCTGTCGATAGTTGTTTGCCACTTGGCGAGCACTTTAAAATGCAAACAGATAATTTCAGCAAGGAAAGTATTGTATATAATTTAAAAGTAGTTAATTATATAAAACACCATTTATAAGAGGTGCAGCTGTTTTCTGATAAAAAGTTTGTTGAGTGCTACTCAAGTCAAAAATTTTAAATAATGAAATCAACTGCCAGATTGAGATAACATTCATCTGTTTTATTTTTTTGCTAAGAAAATAAAGACAAAATAAATATATTATCACTGCGCGGTGATTTCAAAACATCTGATAGTAAGTTCATATCTCCCGCTCAATAGACACTTCTATTATCATAACAAACTTTGATTCGCGGCACGTGTTCTTAGGTTGAGAACAGAGTGAAGTGAAAGGAAAAGTAACGACGAAACAAATTAAAATCTGACACTGATTTGCCAAGCGCTACTTCGTAGTTTCATTTAAATCTGAGATTTCCGCTTTTTAACTACGCTCAATTTCCTTTGCATCCTCAGCTTTGGCACCATTTTCTTACCTAATGCCATACTTCTTTAGAAATCCAGCGAAGTAAGATCGATATCGATTCATACTCATATTTCGTCAGCTGATGCAGTACGAGTCAGTTGGCACCAAGGCACTCACGATATGCCGGCGGCTAGCCGGTAGATCCTGAGGCTGCAAGCCAGGTATTATCCTGTGGCTGTATACCAAGATCGTAAGGCCTATCGTCACTTATGGGACGGTTGCTTGGACATCGAAGGCAACGTAGTCTTCGATAGGCCATCAACTATCGAAACTGCAAAGACTAGCAACGCCATGTTACTCCGAGACAAATCCCGCCTTCTAGTCGCACTCACTACTGGGAACTGCAAGCTCAAGAAACACTTGTCCAATATGCCGAAATGAAGCCGATAATGGCGTTACCATTAAAAGCGATCGTATTTCTCCAAAAATGATGCTGGTGGGATCGTAACCGTCAATGGCGACCATTATCCCGCCATGATAATCAACTATTTCATGCTTGAAATTGATGTTCGTGATCTCGGCGACATTTGGTTTCAACAACGGCTCCACTTCCCTTACTTCACATCAATCAATCGATTTATTTAGAGAACACTTCGGTGAGTAGATAATCTCATATATTGAGCCGATCGTATGGATACCAAGTTCAAGTGATATCATATCGTTCGATTTCTCCTGTGGAGATATGTAAGGTCTAAAGTCTATGCGGACAATCTACCTTCGATTCAGGCCTTTGACCAAAACATCACGCATTTCGTTCAGCAGTTACCAGTGAAAATGCTCGAACGAGTCATCGAAAATTAGACTCAACGGATGAACCATCTGAGATGTAGCCGTGACCAACATTTGAAAAAAATGACCTTCAAAAAATAAACGCCAATGAATGTTCTCTCGATTGATAATACAAATTCCACATGAAATTTGAAGCTTCTGTGTTTTTTCTTTAAAAAGGTAAGAACCTGGAAATGGATCTCCCTTCACAGGAGCATTTTTTAACATAAAAAGGTGTAAAAAGATCAATTTGAACGGCAGATAGATGCTATAGTGAACCGATATCGGATATCTCAAAGCCTGAGGGGTCTCCGACTTTCCCTCTGAGTGCCACAAACTTCTTGGCAACCGCTTTTCAGGTTATAAATACACAAAATTGAATTATCTTATCTCGTGTGCAAAAGTTATTAGTTCAAAATCACAAAAGAAAACCAAAAGCTAAGCAAATAAATAAAAGAAGGCGTTCATTGTTTACAAAATGCGGCAAAATCAACACCCACACAAAATAAATCTAATACACACACCCCGAACACAAGCAGACAATGGCAGCGAAGAGTAAATAGAAATATGTATGACACCTTTCCTTCCTCTTATAAAATATGGCACACAAATGCCATGAAAGATGCCAAGGAAAAGTGAAAAACAACAACAGCGCCAACAAATGATCGAATAAAGACAATTGAGCGACCGCAAAGACTAACCTTGTTGTTGTTGCGGCTGCCGGTTTTCGATTTTTGTTGAAACAATGGCAAATGAAAGCGAATATTTTGTTATTATTATTATATGTACATATATATATGTGTACATATATGTGTATCTATGTATGTTATATAGACATACCTAAAATAAAGTGGATTTTTAAAATATTTTTTAATAGAATTAAATGTTAAAAGTAAAAGAATTTTTTACAAATTTTTCTTGTTAAAAAAATTTAGCTTCGCACACTGTCTAGAGTGCATACCGTGGGCTTTGGCATTCGGCATTTCGCCTAATTGTATGCAAAATTAAAGAAAACTGTTGCCTACTTTTAGGAGTAATGACATGTGCTTGTAATTATAATATTCTTAAGTATATTGTGATCTAAACATGGATCTGGTCTTCCTCAGTTACCCTTCTCGAAATTTGAGTCATGGACACGAACTCATGTTATATTCATAGTACTGACCCTAAGTTGATCTCCGTGGCAGTATTTATGGGTTAAGCATTTGGAACTTGCTCTCATTTTTTTTTTTTTAATTTTAGATATATTACTGCATATAAATATTAATAAAATATATAGTCCCAACGTAGACATTTTCTTAAAAGTACCCACAGTGCTCATAAATAATTAAACTTGTGTATTCTTGGTGACATTATTAGAGCAGAACAGCAGAAAAGGCCAGTCAAATGACAGACAGGCGCGGTACTCTGGGTAAGTTAAAAAAAAAAAACCCCAATGAGCACGTTTAGATATACAGTATATGTTAAAAGTGGTGCTACTCATAAAAATTATGACAGTTTAAATATATTACTAACATTATGTTATAAAAAAAATGGATCCGTGAAGGATATTACAGCTTTGGTATAGCTAAAGTTACCGTTTTTAAGACTCGACCTCCCAAACGCGAAACAGTCAATAAGGAAGTGTTGAATTGTTTCCACCTCATCTTCTTCCAAACAGCTTCTGCAAATGACGTTTGGTGAGATTCCCAACCTTACAGCATGAACGCCAATAGGGCGGTGACTTGCTAAAAGTCCCAAAATTAGGGAGAGGCTAGCCTTACTGAAGGCAAAGAGATGCCTAGATCATCTGCGATCAATCTTGATCCAAAAGACTTTTGCGACAGCGCAATACCAATGGTGGCCACACTTCCGCGAAGCCCAGCTATCTAGTAGTAAAACACAAGAGAATATGGGAGCATCGATCCGCTCCCATTCTACCGATACCGGTTCTAGGGTGCTTTTTCTTGCTAGCTCATCAGTTTACAATATCCTGCGATTTCGCTATGGCGCGGCACCCATACCAGTTTTATCACAAGGACACTCGATGCTATTGATAGCGAGGTTAGGCACTCCTCGACCAACCCTGAACGCTCTGTAAATGAGTTCAAGGCTAGTATCGCCGCTCAGCTATATGAGTGAATGGTCACTTTTCTGAAGGAGGCTGCACTCCGGATCAGCAGATCTGCTGCTACCTTAATGGCTGCAACCTTGGCTTGAAAGACACTGCAATAGTCAGGAAGTCTGAAACTGGAGTTGATAGAGAGCTCCTGACAGTAAACCACCAACATTCACCCCAAGCTTTGACATTTCCGTAAAGAAGCTCACTGCCTCTCCTCCAACGTCTTCTTCCCATCCATAACTCCCCTCGTCGGTATATGGGTAGAGAAGGAGCCGCCAGAGTTCGGTTTGGTCTAGGGGATCCGGTATGAAGTCAAAGTGTGTGCGAATATCCGAGTGTTCAGATGCATATTCTTCTAAGAACCCAGATTTTCTGAGTATAATAGCCACTTTCGCGGTCATACACCTTCCGGCGATGTCTACGTGCATCATGTTCAAATTGGCGTTAAATGCCATGGTTGCAGTGGAGCGCCGGACGTTGAACGCTCGTGAGTTTCTTTGCAAGTGTGATATTTTCTAGAGCCCTCCACCACATAAAGACTCCATAGAACATAATTGGCTTATCTATGGTGTCATAGAGCCATAGGACCACTTTCGGTGAGAGACCCCAACTCTTGCCAATGGCTCCTCTACAACTCTTCGATATTCAGCTTCCATGAAAGTTTCCTATTCAGAATGAGCCCTAGATATTACACTGCATCAGCTGGTTGAAGGCGGTGTCATCGGAAACTTATATCTTCTAGTGAATAAAACCATCTCAGTTTTACTTGGGTTGATGGCGAGACCAGGTTTGGGTTAACAAATACTTAAATAATTTTTCACTGAAATTACATACTTTCTTAATGTACTGTATGTTTTTGCAAACGTGTATAATACTTCATTTAGTCATCGACGCAAAACCGTGGACGGAATCAGCTGTTAGGACCAACCAAATCTCCTACCACCCTTATAAGTAGATATCCGCAAAACTTCGATTTTTTTCGTAGAAACGAGCCAGCTGATTGTTCTCATACAACACAGGGTGGCCACTTATAATATATTATATTTGTAGTAATTAAAAAATTAACTTGAATTCATTTGAAATATTCTTAAAATAACTCAAAACTAAGATACGCTTATTTTTAATATTTTAATTTTAGTTTTGAATTTTTCATTATGAAAAATTATAACTAAAAACCTGGATGTGGTCAAGAGAGAACAACCGTTACGTTATCACTACGGACGGGCGGCACGTCGGTGACCAAATAAAGCATAAAGCATCTAACGCCCCGACGGAGACATTCTCTGCCGTGTTGCACTGTTTTCTTTTTTTAACGTGGGCTGCTGCATTAAATTTTATGAATGCGCAGAAAAACACACATCTATATCATCTACCTATATATCTACATACATACATACATAAATAAGTACATGTCTTCACTACACGCAACGTGTTTCATGTCAACAGCAAAACAAAAGACAATGAAAACAATTTACTTTAAGAAAACAACATAACCATTTATATTTGTTTGCACACAACTGTATATTTTTCTCATAGAAAATATGGTCTCATATGGGCGAAAAGAAAATATACAAAACAACTGTATAATGAAGAAAAAAACCGATAACAATAATGACAAATACAGAAACTGTATGGGAAGCAATGGCAGGTCCAAGAAATTTTCCTATAGACATACATATAGTATTTACGCTATAGGTACGAGCAACACAGTTAACAGACCTTGGAATATAAAGAATAGCTATAGTCTCATAATTCAAACGAAGTTTTACGAGTTAACGATAATCTTCGAGGCTTTTCGATCCCATAGTAGAAGAAGAAAGTCTCTTGCAACATCGCTATACGTTTAGCCCACCAGCACTTTATGTTTTCTGCGAATAGAGAGCCACCCCACGAAACAATTACCTACTTTATACAGTCTGAGGACTTCTGGGACTTCCAATTATTAGTAGACATATCTTTTATTTCATCAAACGTATAATCTTTCTTAGAGCGATCACTGATAGAGCTATAGTATGATATATAAAAGATCCAAAGGGAAAGCTAAAGTAATTACCCATCCTTCAATGGCCTCGTTTTTTGGAGATCCCTAAACGTATCTATATTCTAAGGACTTTGCGAGAGATTAACTTCAGGAGGTAAGGTCAATTCCACGAGAAAGCTTTTTTCGACCTTTATAGTCCTCTAACAAAAGCTACTGGAGACCGTAGTTCCTATTATTGGATCAAAAGGAACAGTACCCTATAATTCCGAGACTTTTATAGTTCCCTTACACAAACTACTGGAGACCGTAATTCATATTATGGATCAACGGTATCAGCATCCTATCATCCAAAGACTTGGTGAACTCGGAGTCGAACCGATTCAAGATTTTAAAAAGAAACAAAAATATTTAAAACCAACTTTGGTTGCCTTTACACACAGTAAGTGCCTTGAATAAATTTTATAGCTTCCACAACCGGCTGCTGGTAAAAATACTATGTAACATAACCTAATATGCGGAATAAAGTGTAGGTGGGTAATGAGTGCTCTGTGCTGTACTCAACTAACTGAGATAACCAGACAGATGGTTGCTGCGGCGACCGCTACAGACGCCGTGGCTGACGGTTGGACGAGTTGTGAATAGTGTGGCATACAAGAGGCCATCAGCGTGAATGACAGACAGTGTTTGACAAGGTTCGTAAAAGGTGTAAAGGATGTGACGACCAAAGTGAACCACATTTCAACGCAGTCCTAACCTACTGACGAGGTAGTCACTTAACAAATAGGTACGCGTTGTTATTGTTTTTGCAATTGAAAGTGAAAAACAAAAAACATGGAAAGTGTATTTAGTCATGGCGCCTATCACTCATTAGCAAGAAAAATATATACATATCTATGAACGCGGGTGTAGGCTGCATACACTGCATGCACTTGCAGACCAGCCTCTTATGGCCACGAGCGTGTGTTGGCAGTTTGTTTGGGTGTGCGACGGCGGTAAGTAGGCGTTGAAGTGCGCGTGCACTCTGCCTTGACATTTTATTTTCTATTTAAATAACACAGAAAAACAAAAACAAGTGAAAAAGCGTTGTGAAATAAAATTACTGTAACTGAGGGGCGTTAAAGTGGCCAACGAGGCAGGTTTCCTGTTTGGCTAAGCAAATTAAACAGGTTTAAAAATGGCTAAAATGCTCTAGATTGTAAACTAGTAGGAATTACGCTTTAAAGATGAGGTATCTCGAACACAAATAATATATAATGTACAAAAAGAAATCAAATAAATTGTGGAAGAAGCCTTAGTCTAATGGATTCTACTAGAAGCTCGAAACTGGTATGTAGAGCTCGCTCGCAGCGCGCTGAAGACTTATCAAGAACCGTTTGACCTCTTTGTCAGCAGCATCAGGTTGTTATCCGAAATGCTTGGGTATCGAGTCGAAAATAAATCGCTGAAACTGCAAAGCTCGAGAGCGAATCTTTACCCAAATTTCATAAGATTGACAACGTGTCGATACTCCACTGTACTCTTGCATTTTAATCTTGGATCTATGGAGCTCTCGTGAGCTTTGCAATAACTGGTCAACAACAATTGTACGGGTGTGCGATTTTTCTGGCTCAAAGTGGACAGCAAGAGATTCTCTAAACTACTTGTTCTTAGCAAGGTTCAACTCGGCGCCATGGTGGACGTTCTGACTGGACACAGTCCAATACGCTCACATAAGGCGAGACTACATATCTAGGCGGACGCAAAATGACAAAGCTGTATCGAAGAAGCCGAGGTTGAAGCTTTAGACACTTTTATCTCAATAGCCCTGCTTCTGCCAGACTAAGGTTTAAGGAATTCGCTTCGTCGATCTATAAATTTAGTGATCTATATGTACCAGTTTAAGGACTAACTGTTCAAATGGAATCCTGCCTATATCCGTGGTGCGAGGATCAGCTCTACGACTTAACCATACCTAACCAAAAACTGTTAAAATGCGATTTCAATCTGAAGAACTGTTCGAGGTGACTGGAAAATATGGTATATAATCCATGGAAGTTTACTTTTTCTTATAACTCAGCCACCGAAAGTTGCGCGGTCTTATTCAGCCCTGAGACTATTGATATCGACCTGAAGACCCAATATGTCAGGATTTTTTTTTATTTCCCGGGAGACTAGAAGTCTTGTAATTGTTTCTAAAATGTTAATAGGCTTCAGAAAACTAAGAAGAAGAGAATGTACAAGTTAGAAACACTGGATTCTTTCGAAATATCAACACTCCCAAAAGGTTAATAGTATTAAGGAAACGAGATAGACAGGTTATAGTATAATATGGTGTGGTTTTGAATCCTATAAATCCGTAATAATACCTATGTCTGAAAAATATCTTCTGCTAGAAAGACGAAATATTGAGGTTGAGGTTGAGGTTGAGCAGCAATGTTTCAAGTGGCTGAAAGTCTTTAAAGGTAATCTGTTAATAAAGTTTAAGCTCAAGTGAAATCGAGGGATGAAAAAAGTTTTAGAGCTCAATGAAGAGAATATAGATTATACGATTTTAAACTGAAGCAAAAAATCTTTGTTTTTCAAGAGTCTAGAAATACTCTTGAGAACAGAATACAAATGCAGAAAACATGCCCTCTGCGCTTTACATAGGAGAATCTTGGACAACAAGAGATGTTGTTCTTAACTAAAGATTCTACTATGAGCCATTGAACTTCACAAAAAGATGGCTTTACTCACAGCTCATCATTATTTTTTAGTCTTCATATTTCTGGCGTCAATTTTGAAAAACAAAAGAAAGGGTGAAATGAAAAGTCGTCGATTGTTTGTGAGAAAACAACACTAATCATACAAATGAACAGCAAGACAACAAATTATGGAAAACAATGAAAGGCAAAAAAACAAACAGCTAAAGAAAGTGACAAGAAAAATTGCAACTTTGCATGAAAATTCTCAGTTAAGTGAGGCATAAAGCAAGTGGAAAATTCAATTAGGCGCCCAACTGACAATGTACGGCATATAGCCGCCTTACGTCAAGTGGTAGCGTAGTCAAGTGTAGGTGTACCGAGCTGAGTCTCAAGTGTATTAAATGCTAGTTTCCAACGAATAGGAGGAGATGGTTGCGTTAGTGGCTTACAAATATCGGAGAAAAAAGCACATTACAAAAGGCGGCGCCAATTGAGGCGGCAACTAAAATGAAAAGCATTGAACTAAAATAGCAAAAAGACAAGCATTTCATAAAAAAAGGCCGGGCGCTAAGCTTTTTTAAAATATACTTTGCCATACAAAGCTATAAAGTAAGTCGCGCTAAAAAAGGGTGCGTCATGAGCAATACATATCGAGGCAGTCATATGTGCTTAGATTTATCATCACATTAATATTTAATGTTGCAATAAAATTTAATGGTTATGGCCAACTGTTTTCAGCTACGTATCTGCTAATATATCTGAAAGGTGTGAGATCACTTCACACCACAAGCGACAAAATCAATATTGTCTTGCTTATTTGGCACTGAAACGGGACCGAAGCGCGAGAATTTCGGTTTCTGGCATAGAATGAAAGTGAAATAATTAAAATTGTTGCCTACACTCAGGCGTAATGCACATATTTCAGCAAAGTCGCATACCCAATACGTGTCAACAAGTATAAAATGAAGGGTTTTTTCAGTTTGTTTTTTAATTTCAATCCAAATCTGGCCAGAAAATGCAAATTTAACATAACCACATTTACGCCCACAGTCATAATATTCATTCTTATTTATGAATGATGATTATAAATCACTATTTTTTTGAATTTCCAGAGATTATGTGGGTAGTATATATGAATTCACTAGAAGTACAATTATACCATTATATGACAGTTTGTCATATGCCATAAACTCATGTAAATAAGTACGCCAGCATTAGGAAGTTACTCCACAGGGTGCTTATTTAGGAAAATGGTTGCACTTAAATGCCAATTTATTTCGGTGTTTAAATTATGGATATTTTTGCTTTAAATAATACGTAGTACTGCGTTAGCTAAGAATAACTTCAGTTGAAAGTGATGTGGTACTTACGACAAAAAGTCTTTTCAAACCCACTGCTGTGTATGAAACAGTTTTATAGTCGTATTAATATTTATGATAACTAGGAACTTATCTCCCGAAAACAAAAGTGTGTTGTATCAATAAAGTTGCTAGAACTAAAATTCTACAACTGAATTGCATACTGGAAGTTTATATTGAATTTAGTAAATTTTTATCAGGTTCAGAACCCGGCTAAAAATTTGCCTAAATGTAGGCAATGAATTATTTATTTTTTAGTATTATTATTTTTTTTTCATATATCTGCCTCGGGTCGTGTTCTGGATAAATAGTGATTTATTTACACCATGGAGCCATGGGTAGATGGAACCACGTGTAGAAGTTCATGCAATTAAGGAAAGTTTTCTGAGCGCCATTTACTTTGGCCAGAAACGATTATTTAACATATGGCTCAAAAAGCTCACGACTTCCGGTCATAGACCAACTATCCCCTGGGTAGCCAAAAAAACATCCACATGAAGGCGATGCGAGCTAACATGAGAAGGGTTGAGCACTGTTTGGGACCCGTCACGTAAAAAAACATACCCAATAAAAAGACAAAAACATCCTCCGATGAGAGATATTTTGATGACGACCACTGTAAACGTGTTAAGAATTACGATTTAAGGGCATGTATGTCCCTTAATTCGGAAGATCTCGGTGCTGAGATGGTTGATGTCCTCGTAAGAGTAAAGGCTGACATAACCGCATTCCAAAAAATGCGATGGACGAGACAAGGACTGAGACGAGTAGGCCTTTGCGCTATTTACTCCAGTGGCCATATAAGTCTCGAAGTCCTGGCATTCACTACGGAGAATGAACAAAAGCAATCACAACAGACAGCCGAACGATTTTCTACTCGGCTTGCACTCCTTCTCCCTTAGAGTCCTCAGGACGGTATTTCCATCTCCTTACATGCAGCTGCAAACGAAACCACTGGTTTTCGGAAAGGCAAAAGAACAGATGAGGAGTACCGTGTCGCAGTGGAGAAAAACAGACTGCCTACCTCGAAACGTTATATTCTGTAAATAAAATGGCTGATTCGAGCATGTTCTGAAACGAGATCCAGACAGAATCACCCGGAACACTATAGACTGGTATCTATAAGGCAGTCGACTATTCCCACGACAGTCGGGTCTACGTAACTAAGACGAATCCGAATTTTTATCTGGCTAATGACAGTGGGCGCAAAACTCGACCCGATCAAGTTAAGTTTGTTTAGGCTTGATGGCCTATCCAGAAATCGCACTCGGACTTTGTGAAAACACAAAACATAGAATTCCTTTAATTCGAACTTAACTTGCCCAGTAACAAATTACTCAGACGTTCGATTTCAATTCCCACCAGTTCGTTGGAATATCTGAAAGTGTGACCTCACAAGTGCGTAAGCCTTGATTTCGCCGGCGGTTGTGGGAAGTACTGAGATGTTTCCATCTCATATTTTTGTCCATAAAGCTTTGGCAGCTGGCGTCCGGTAAGATTCTTAAACTTACAGCATGGACGCCGGTAGGACAATGACCAGAGGTAGAGGCTAGTCTTACTGAGGTCGAAGCGCTCAAGGGCTTTCTTACAATCGATCTTGGGTCAAAAGAGTCTTCCGACAACACATGAACCGATAGAAGTCCAGTGTTGGCTACACATGGGGAGAGGGGAGCACCGACTGGTTTCCGTTATACTCATAGTGGAGTTAGGGTACCCTTGTTTACCATCTCATCAGCTTTACAGTTGCCTGCGACTCCGCTGTGACCTGGTACCCATGCTACTTTTATCACAAGGAGACTTGGTGCTTTTGATAACGAGGTTAGTCATTCCATAACGAGGCCTGAACCCACTTTAACACTTGGGTTGGAACATCGAATATCTAAGGTCTAAAAAGTAGGAGTCAAATTAGTTGGCTAGCAAAAGATCAATATAAATGGAAGAGTAGCCCCTTGACGGGCTGCAAAGCCATAAGATACAATATTTTCATGAGTATTGAGTTATAGTTACTTGATCCAATAATACTTCTTTCATAATGACATATTCTATGAATTTAGCTCCCTTATGAACCCTTATTCCGTTAAATTTTCGGTATACTACCTTTTCAATAACTATTTAAGTATTTTCTAAATTTTATCACCCGCTTTAACTAAAGAATTTTACAGAAACGCGACATTTCGAGCCATAAAATAAATATCAAGTAACAAATATCGAATTTTGCTCACGCGAAACTAAGTTTTTTATTACTTCTCATACTATTTCTTGAGACATGCTAAGCTCGTCATGCAACAATTCAATAAAGAGTCGAAGTTCACAACAGGGGTGGAACTACCACACCAAACAAGCGATAGTTGAATTTTTCGAAACAATTTACAACTATAGTTTTGGCTAACAAATGTATCTGCATAGAAGGTAAGTTAGCTTATGGCTTTTTTTGTGAGTAAATTTTATGGACTTACAAACGCAAAATAACAGTTTATGCATTCAGCTTGACAGTAAGTATTGACTACAATGCAGACACATCAACTAAAAGGGTCTAATTTATTACATATGTGTGTGTGTGCGAGTGTTTTTCAGCGACTGTTTAGTACTTTGACATTAAGAAGCCAATCGGTGGGGTCGCGGAGCAAAATACTCTTGCAAGTAAGGTCAATGCGGTAGACACGAAAATAAATGAATCAGACAACAGTTTTGGTTGTTGTTGTTGCTAATACCTACGAGACATGTGCGCCGCACAAAGCAACGTTTGAATTTCTTTTGTCAGATGTATTTCTTTCGCGTATTTTTACATGCACTGTTTCAGATTTAATTTGGTTTCTGTAAACTTTTCTCTTCCTGTCTCACCATAATCAGCCAAGCAGTGCATTTTCTAGAATTCTAAAGTTTAAAATAAATGCTGAACGCTGAACTATTGATTGTTGCAACGCGTTACTCTGTGCGGATGCCTTCTGTTTGTTTAGCTATTTTAGTCATTGTAATAGTCAATATATTGTCGTCGTGGCTCGCGCTGTTGGCTTTCCAGCATATTGCATTTGAGTAGCTTTTCCCCTTTATTTGTTCTTTGGTGCTATTTCTAAGTGCAGACATGTGATGCGTTAACATATGCCGTTGCTATGAAAACATTTGTGCTGAGTGAATATTTTTTGAACGAATTGATTTATTTTGAGAAAATTGTGCACAGTCTTCTTCAACGCTAGATGCAGTTTTACGAATGTTAAATAATTAGTTTGGAAAATTTTGTTAAAAAATAAATTTTTACCATGTGTTTTCATAATTACTAATTTTTTTTTTAATTTTTTCATAATTACTTTCTATAAAAAATTAAAAAGTTGTGTAATTTTAAAATGTCTAAGATTCTGTCTTCAAATATGTTTAAATTCCAAGAACTTGCGTAATTATTGAATTTCTGACTTGCTATAAAATTATAGCGAACTCAAAAAGTTATTTGATGCAAAAAATTTAGTTATTATGATTTCATAAACGTTGAAATACCACGTGTTTTCATAATAATTGAATTTTTTACTTGCTATAAAAACATAACAACTCATTTCATTCTAAAAAGTCTATGATTTTGTCTTCAAATATGTTTAAATACCAAAAGCTTGCGTAATTATTGAGTTTCTGACTTACTATAAAATTATAGCAAACTCAAAAAGTTGTTTGATGTTAACAATTTGATTATTCTTATTTCAAAAAAGTTAAAATATCATGTCTTTCATAACATTTGAATTTTATACTTGCCATAAAAACTTATTTAATTTTAAAAAGTCTATGATTTTGTCATCAAATGTGTTTAAATACCAAAAACTGTCACAATTATTGAATTTGTGACTTGCTATAAAATTATAGCAAACATAAAAATATTTATATTTACAATTACATACACATAAGAAGTCGTTTTGCAACTAAAATATGTTTCCTATTAAGTTTCATTTGCTATAAAAATATTACAGCAAAAATTTTCTGACAATTTACATATGTATTACGGGTTACAAAAACCAAAGAAAAAAATATGTATGTTCATTTATATAAATACTCACTAAGTATATTTTACAGCTTCAATGCATATTTAAACATCTGAAAGCTTTGTTTTCAAAAATTTATGGCTTTGTCTTAATTTAAAGCATGTTTGCCATAAAGTGATAAGTAAAATTTATACTCTTTATAGGAATACAAACAATCTTAAACATTATTCCGTTATTTTACAATTTTAAGTGTTTCTGTCTGAGCCAGCCGAAGTAATTTATATCTCGTTAAATAAAATGTTACGTCAATTTGTATGTACTGCTGGATTACTTCACAATTACTTTTTAAAATTTTTATAATGTGGCCTAAAATACAGCACTCTTGATAGCAACATTGACAAAATACTTATTTGCTTACTTGCTATAAAAATGTATTACAAAAAATATAAATATAATTATTTTCAGGTAATTTTAATAACTTTGATTAGTAATTTTAAATACTGATTCTAAAATACTACTTAGTAAGCAGGGAATTAGTATTAAAGTTGTAATTAATATTGTATAAAAATTTAATGAAGTCACTAGCTAATGCGATTAAAATTAATTTTGTTCTCACTATAAAAATTAAAGCACAAAAGTGAGTGATTTCATAATTCTCTACATACTTAAATTTTATAATTAAATTGTTAACAAAATACTAAACACTTGTAAAAAAAATATACCAAGCGAATATTAAACAAGCAATCTTATTATTTTAAATTAATGTTACACGTTTTTTATATAATTTGACAGTTATTATATAATTGTAGCATGCTATAAAAAATTATAGCAAACAAAATATTGTGTTTTTAAGGTAATCGTGTTTAATAAGGTATGTTGAGTTATAAATAATGCGATTTTTGGTTACTATAAAATTATAGGAGCTTTTATAGCACGTAAATTATGATTTTTGTGTTTCATCGTCAACTGAACTATCCAAACTTTATTGTTTCTTAGCAAGTTAGACTAACCGCTACAATTGTAGCACGCTATAAAAAATTATAGCAAACAAAATACTGAATTTTTAAATTAATCGTCTTTAATAAGGTATATTGAGCTATAAAAATTTGATTTCATGGTTATTATAAAACTATAGGAACTTTTATAGCAAGTAAAATATGATTTTTGTGTTGCATAGTGAACTTAACAAACTCAATTGCATTGTGTTTTAACTGCAATGCACTAAAAGCTGCAAAAAACTATTAGCCATATGTTCTAATGACTCGTATGTATTTTTAAGTGCCACCAATCCCAAATTCGTGCTAAAATTTTAACATTAATTTCTAACATTTATGTGTTCACGCCACCTTTTTTCACACATATACGCTCAAATATACTTACATACGTACATATGTACATACATATGTACATATGTACATACATATGTACATGTACCTATAAAGCCCATAAACATTCAATCACAAAAGACCTCGTCTCAACGAGCGCTACCTGTACCCAAGTGAGTCATATTTCTGCAATATTACCGCAATGTTGCAGTGTCTTGAGAACCTTCAATTTCATTTTTTCGAAACTGACTTTTGGGTTTTTGGTGGACAGCATTGCATGAGCATGTGAGCAGTGTTATGTATGTAAGTTATTTACAAAAGTGCACAATCAATCACACATTTTATATGCAGCACTTGAAGACAACCCGAGCTGTTGCTTAGCAGCAAATTTTTTTCTCAAATGTCTGTCTTTTTCATTGTCTAATTTGATGTAGTTGTTGGTGTTGGAATGAAGAGTTTGGCGTTTTCACTGCTAATTTGTAAGGCAATGCTTTTGCACTCAGCATTTATAGAAAACGTTATACACTATGGTATACATAGTATGTATTTACTATATATGTACATACATGTATGCGTGACCTGTCATTATGTACTTCAAGGCTTCACGAAAAACATTAAACATTGCAACAATATAACACTTTTGTTGATATCATGGCTTTTGTTACTTCTACTTATTGTTGTTATTGTGGCGAGCTTAGATTGTAGCGGATGCTGCCGTTTTAATGTAATGGAAAAAAATTTCTTTGATGTGAAAAAAATAAATAAATTTAAAAACTTTCAAAGCTAACAATTGCAAGTGCTTGTGGTGGAAGCGGAGGCGTTGCTGATGGAGACTTGTGGGTTTTTTTCGAATATAAAATGTCGAAAAATATAAAAATTTGTGTGAAGTGAAAGAAATAAATGAAAAACATATTTTTGTAACGAAACTTGAAGCTGTTGCTCATAAAACAAAATATTATTCATACATAACTCTTCAAACAAGTAGATAATTTTGAAAAAAAAAATATTTTTTATTGAAATTATCAAAAAAATCTATTAAAATTACATTTTTTATACACTTTTTTTATTAAAATTTTAATATTTTTTTTTTCAATTAAATACATTTTTTAAATTTCCTAAATAAATTTTGTTTTTTATTTTCTATTTAAATATTTTTCCATCATTCTCAGTCGATTTTATGAACTCGTGTTTGCTATAAATTATGAGCACCAGTACGAATGCCCTTGTTTATTCGTAGCTTATACACATACACACACGCACAGTTATAATTATGTACGTTGTTGTTGCTATGGAATAAATTTTGTTACTTTACAGCTAGTTTTCTGTTTACATTATTTGCTTTTCTTATTGCATAATTCCATTCACTGGTTAGCATTGACGTGAGGCATCCAAGCTGGTGCACAGTGTATTAAAAGCGGTAAATTGTAAATAAAAAGATTAAAAACAATTAAAAAAAAAATGTATAATAAAAAAATATATATACAATAATAAAAAAATAAAAATAAAAATAAAAAAATATTAAAAAAGTTATTGAAAACAAATTTTTTTTTTAAATATTAAAAATATCTTTAAAAAAATAAAAAATTAAAAGAAACTAAAAACAAATTGAATTTCAAAATATTGAAATAAAAAAACTTTTTAAATAAAAAATTTTAAGTTTTTTCAAATATGTATATTCTTATAAAAAATATAATTACAATATTTAATTATGAAACAATTTTCCCAAACCTTATGTTAGATTTCGGCGACTATAACATTATGAGTTTTCTTAAAATTTCATTTTAAAGATAACCTAATACCATTAGGTTATCCAAGGTTAAGAGGTCGATCCCAACAGGGTTCTACTTTAACCACCAGCACGTTGTGGTGACTAAAACTCCTACATATATAATAGACCATAAGGCAAATTGACGAAGCACTTTGAGCCTATCGAAAGTTTGTTGAGACGCCTTATATCAGTTTCGGGTATGTCTTCTGATTCGCCGAAGATAAGACTACGTATCAAAATGTTTCAGCTTCTGTCTTGCAAAGACTGGATAACGATAGGAGGTGTGTTTGAATGTTTCCCCTCAACCCTCCTTCCTACAACATTAACAACTACCGTTCAACAAAATTTTAGCCTTATCACAGAAATGCTTAGTGGACAATGTCCAGTAAGAACTCCAATCCAGTAAGAACTTATCAGGGCAAGTAGTTCATTAGATCTCCTGCGTTCTCCTTTAGGCCAGATGGACCTCGCAGTCGCACAGAAACCGGTCGATCAGCGGCATGCACGCGAGTTCCATTGGTCCAGTTCTAGAACGCAGGACGCCAATGGAGATCCAACTCGATCCTAATGCGATATGAACGGCGAAGGGTGCTCCTCCTGGCGGACTCATCTGCTTTGAAGTTGCTAGCGACCCGGTACCCAAACGAGTCTGAAGATGAAATAGCTTTCTGCTACTTCTAGACAGACATTTCTTGACTAGTTTTGAGCGCACATTTAGCGAGCTCAGCGCTAGGACTGCGGCTCTGCTATCGGAGTGAATGCTCACCTTCTTGACAAAGGCTACACTTCGTAGCAGTACGTCTATTTCCGCCTTAATAGCAGTAATTTTTGGCTGAAAAACAGCCAGTCAGCCTAAAGTTAAGGTTGACGGAGAGCTTCTTACAGAAAAATCCCCCTCCAACATTCCAACCTAGCCACGGTACATCCGTAAAAAAGCTCACTGCGCCACTTCTCCAGCGACTTTTCCCGTCCACATAGCCTTTTCGAGCGCCCTCCACCAGGCGAATACACCACAGAACATTATTGACTTCACTATGGTGGCGTCAACCGATGACTTCCCTACCTCCCTTAACAATATTTGGAATCCATAATAGCTTTCTAATAAGGATAAGAAGTAGGTATTTCGGGTGAAGACGGGAACAACCGAATGTGGGGAGAGGCACATTTGGAAACTTAAACCTAAACAATTTAAATTTTACTTTAGTTGACGGCTAAGCCGCTTCTATCCGCTTAGTTGAATACTACGTTGAGTTATCCTTCAGTTGGCTCGTAGACGGTACATTTTCCTTTAACCATAAGAACAACGCTGCCAAGGCCATTAACTACAAAGATCCAAGGCAGTGAGAAAATATGACACCCTGCGGTCATGATATCTTTTCACTGCTCCACTCTGCTACGACCGTTCTGTCGCAAATAGTTCTATATAGGAGGATCCTTCCTTTTTGTAGGACTTACAAGTCTCATTTCGATAGCAAATTGTCCAATAATGATTGAACAAATTAAACTCGTTTTTCTCGAAGTCTTATTTACAGCTATACCCGCGATTTCTAAGATTTTGCTGGACTGATTTACCTAAAATGTTTAGAGAGTATTTTTTATAGACTTGTCTGGAACTAGCCATATCAATCATTAATTGTCTTTTTACGACACTTCAAAAATTACCAGAAATTTATGTCTCTAGATTAGAATACCCCCTTAAAAGGCTTGGGCTTCAAGTCAGAAAAAACGCATTTTCTCTTGATAGCGTTGCCAATCTTCCGTAGGTCGCTAAAATATATTTTCTAATGATTTTTCTGCCAGAGAAAGAGACAGTTTCGATAACAGAACTTGGTATATCCCCAAGACCTAATCTAGAAATTGGTCTGTAGATGAAGAGATAAAATTAGACCAACTGAGAACCTAAAACCTTTAAAGGAGCCTAGAAAATTTTCCAACTCTTCTATAACACTATTTATCGAAAATATTTCGCCAATCACGCCACTGTCGCATACAACCGGCTTCAGCGATAGACGCTTTGCACAAGTCGCGTTTTAGACGCGTCGACGTCAGCGAAACTTTTCTACACACACACACACATGTATTGTTTTTTTTATTGCACAAAGCACATTCTTTATCTTCACATTTCGGTTTCGACGACTTCTGCAGCTGAACGATGGACTGTGTTTGATGAAGACGACGGGGTAAAATTGTTGTACAAATACGAAATGCGAATGTAGCAATATGCGTTTTGTTGTTGTTATAGCTAATGTTATTTGTACGCATGGTGGCATGTACATAACTTTTTTTTTGCTTTAAATAAGCTTTTTAGATAATTTTTTTTTGTTGCTTTATTTTATTTATTTTTTTTTTGCTGTTTGTTTTTGTAATTTTCTTTAACCATTAGGCCACGTTCAAGCACCGAAACGCTTAACAACAACACCAACAACAACAACAACACAACGAAGTATAGTTTAACGATTTGCGCCAGCGATTAGAATGTGCCACACAAAGGTAGACAGAAAAAAATGGGCAAAACTAACTTTTGAATTTGAACTGGTAGCAGAGGAATGAAGAAGCACACGAAAGCGCAGCTCACGAAAGCATGAAACATTAGCAAGCGTTAATTTTTGTTGTTATGCGATTTGTTTTACGTATTTTTTTGGTATTTTTAGATTGCTTTAGTACGTGTGGGGTATTTTTTATTGTGACTTTATGCTTTATAACTCTAAATCATTTTAAATTGCTTTCAAATTCGGCGATTTACTGACGTGACGGCGGGACTAACTATGAAGCTACTAAAAAAAAAATAAAAAAATAAAAAAAATAAATAAAAAAATAAAAAAATTAAAAAAATTAAAAAAAAAATAAAAAAAATATAAAAAAATATGAAAAATATATAAAAAAATTTTAAAAGTTGAAATCACGAGATTCATTAAAAAACTCTGATATGCACATTTTCTTATCGAAAACAACCCCATACATACATACATATGTACATACATAACCATTGTTAGCGCTTACTATGCGCCGCTTTGACCTTGGGACTGGAAATAAAATCGAGATTTGGAAATCAAATAAAAATTAACGAAATGTAAAAAATTCAATGGCAACAACAAATACACATAAACGGCATTAGAAAGAACGCCGAAAACGCGAGTGTAACAAAATTTCATTGCCACGAGAGGCCAAACTGGATTTTGATACACGCACGCACGCACACATATACACACATGCAAGGCACAGCGATGCCGAGCTTAGATTGCGTTGGTATTTAAAAATAAACACCAACTACAAAAACAAATCAAGGAAAAAATATTTGCGTAATTTAATAGCAAACAGAATTTAGACTCAGACGGCCATAAACTGGAGCTGTGCACATTTGTAAACAAATTCACGCTGCCAGCAGCAGTTAGTGACAGTTTATAAAAATAAACAATTATTATATGCTAAAAAGAATTATTTGAGAGCTGTTAAGTATAGCTAACATGGCTTAAAAATTTCAACAAATTGTCTTGGGTTATTATTCCTCACGAGATTATAGTAAAATTATCAAAACATTTGGTTTTAAAACCAGAATTCCAATATAAAATTAAATTTAATTACCGTTTTTATGCGCTTCATGCAATTTTTCATCATATTGTGTTGAAAAAAATTTGCTATAAAATTATGGCAAGTAAGAAAATAAAAATAATTATTCACGTTTTATGTCTTTTTGCACATTTTTTTATCATTTTGAGACGAAAAAGTTTGCTATAAAATTATAGCAAGTACGAAAATATTAAGTTAACTCTCGCGTTAGCTTTTCTGCACATTTTTTTATCATTTTGTGTTGAAAAAAGTATGCTATAAAATTATAGCAAGTAAAAATATAAGAAATTAATTCCCATTTTATGCTTTTTTGCACATTTTTTATCACATTGTGCTTAAAAAAAGTTTGCTATAAATTACAGCACGTTCGAAACTGATCAATTTGTGGCAAAAACTAGTTAGTGTAAATCTACTATAAAATATTATCACTTTTTAACGGAAAAAAATATTATTTTTTGTTTTCTGCAACTTTTTAATAAGCAATAAACATTTTAATCTTCGCAATAACTTCAGCTTGCTTTAATTTTAGTATAACAAATTAGTAGCACCATTAATATTATGTGATATTACTATTTAAAACGTCGTTTTATGAACCATAAAATTATTGATTTTTTTTTTGTTTTCAGCAACTTTTCAAGAAGCATTTTAACACTTTAATATACGCAATAGTTTCAGTTTGCTTTCATTATAAGTAGGACCATTAATGTATTATTATTGATATTAATTCATTTTATGTTATTAAAAATTATTAAAATGAAAATCAAACTAAATTTAATTAACACTTTGAAGTGCAACTTTAGTCTTTAAGCATTTTTAGAACACATAAACCTATAGCAAAGCGGTATTTTGTGCTTAAAGAGTTTGCTATAAAATTATAGCATGTTTGAAGTGATTAATATCGTTGTAAAAATGAGAAAATTTAAAAGTCTCAATTTTTTTTTTGGTTATTTTTAACAGTGTTTCATTTACTATAAAATTATAGTAATTTGTTAAGTTAAACAATATGAATTTTTTTACATTTTCATTAAGTTTTTAGCAAACGTTAATAAAATTTAAGTGTTTACTTTGATTTTTTAATTTATACAAATACCTTAACTGCATTTCAATTGCTGTAAAATTATAGCAAGTTGCTTAAAGTGCGCTAATACAACAAAAAATATTTTAAAAGTTTTCAAAAATTTGTTATTAAGTATTTTTAGCACATTTTTAGTATTTTGTATTTAAAAAGTTTGCTATAAAATTATAGCAAGCTCAAAACCAAAAATTTTGTTATAAAAACGAATTAGTTTGAACTTTTCATACATTTTTCACTGATTTTAATTAGTATTTCATTTGTTACAAAATTATAGCAAGTTGCTTAGAGTGTGCCAACGCGAAAAAATAATATTTTTAAAAGGGTTTAGCAATTATTTAACTTTGGTTTTTTAATATTGTTAGTCAATTTGTTTGGATTTTCATTGGAAATGCAAACATTAAATTATTCTTAAAATTTTTTATTTATTTTATTTGTTTCATTTGTTTATTTTTTATTGTTTTACCCTTATTTTTTATTTTGTTTTATATTTTTATTTTTTTCGTTTTTTTTTTTAGTTATACTAATATACTTCTTTTTAATTTTTGGCACATTTTTTATATTTCTACGCTGCTAAATTCGATTTTTTGTTATAACTGTAATATTTAATTGACTGCGCTAAAATATGCCCACAAATAAAGTACACTTTTTGGTTTGGTTTTTATTCTTTCAAATTATCTTCAATTTGTACTGAAAAAATTTGCAATAAACCACAACACAATTCCCACCATTGATATTTTCGCTAATTTTTTGAAATTCCCAACTTGCTGTATATAAACAATTCACATTCTCACAGCGCTCCGTTACTTTTAATAATTTATTATAGCACATTTTTTCCACGAAAAATTCTTTTTTTTTTTTTTTTTTGATATTTTTTAAACATTTGCTTTTGTGTGTGTTTTATACGCATGTTTTTTCATGTTGAGTTTTGCTGTTATGTAGATACGTAAACACTCGAAAGTAGCACACAATTTCTTCACTCCTTTTATTTGTATAATTATTTAACAACAAATTCTCACGTTATTTTGGAACACGCTAATGAGCAACACTCGGTTTTCGTTGTTAACAATTGTTGTTACTAAGATTATTACGATTTTTTGCGATGCACTCACACACTAAGGCGCTTTTATAGCTTGTTTTACGAGCTATAAAAATTATAATATCGGGTCATTTGCATCGCACATGTACATATGTATTAAAGACACAAGTACACACACTTGTAAGTTTGATTGTGTGTGGCAGCCACTTCGCGTACGTGTAAATAAATAAGGGAAAGTAAAATTATGTGCAGCTTTTTCTGTATTTTTCCAAACCACTTTTTTGCACACACGTATGTACATACACTTATGAACATATGAAGATTTTTTTCAACACATAAGAGGTAGATACTCACCCGCACAGGCACATTTTGCACAGATTCGCCAACGATCTGCGTTTACTGCGTCGCCGATTCTTCTGGTAGTAGACGGTCGTCGAACCGTTCTCAGCATCCAATACTGTCTGTTGTAACACAACACCCGCGCCACCACCCATACCACCACCCCCGCTAGCACTTTCACTCGTCGCGCTTGTGGCGCCCGTCGCATCATAACGTTTATGTGCACCACTTTGGCCACTGCCACTACTACGTACGCCCAGCGCTACAGACTCGGTGACACCGTGTGCCGCCGCATCAACACCGCCCGACGTACCGTCGCCACCGCCAACGCGATACGACGTTTGCGTTGTCTGCGCCAATTTCGCCAGTTTCGCAGACGTACCCAATCCCGTATTGAAACCGCCAAAACTAAGTGCCGTTGTTCTAGCTTGTTGTCGCTGGTATTGTTGTTGTTGTTGCTCTTGCAATTGTTGCGTTCTTGCTCTCGAGGCGGCGTATTTATCGCGCTCGCGACTACGTTCATTTCTGAGACGTACTTGCCCGGCAGCGCGGCCAAGACTGTTCGTTGTGTTGCCAAACAAATTGCTAAGGAAGCCCGTCGCTATGTTGGTAGCCGACAACGACGATGCGGCCGCCGCCGTCGGCTGTGTTGCTGTTGAGTAATCATGGAGATAGTAGCGTGAGGTGGCAATGCTGCCGCGTTTCGCTGGTTGGCGCGCACCACCGCGTCCACTGTGGCGTATGAGCAATTCAGTCTCGGAGTCAGAGTCTTCGGTTTCGCCATCGAAATCGCGTAGCTGTAATTCGCTATCGGCCACCATGGCAGTGTGTTAGTGCATGCACAGAACGCACAAAAAGTGTGTGAATACGAAAAAAACAACAGCAACAATAAAGTATGCGTATAAAAAAATGTTCAAAAATACCAAAAATAGAGAGCTGGAGGCAGAGAGCGTTGATTTAATTTGAAATATTGTATAATAAAAGGCAGAGAGCGGTATTTTGGTCGTCGTGTGGTCTTTTCTCGGGCACACGCGTCGTTTATTTGTTTGGCTATTTGGAGAGCATGTTACAATTTATTTAATCCAATTGACTTTGTTTATTTGGTTTTTTAGTATTTATTCAGCCAATTCTGAGCGTTTGTTGCGTTTTTAGCTATTTTACTTTGTCTCTTTATTGCCGTATTTCTAGAGTGAGCGTATATTTTTAACATCACCATAGTTCTTTGGCTAATTTGCACTGCCAACACTCGCCATTTTACTGCTGCAGCTGCCGGTAACGACGCTCAATACTTCATCACTTGGTGCCGTTTGCCGTTGATTGTCTGCTGCCGCGTTTATTCTGCTTTTAATTGCCCGCGTTAGTAATTTAAATGTGCATCAGCAATGCTCAGCATGGTCTCGTTTATTGCCTTGCTATATATTTTATTTGCTTTTGCAATTTATGCCATTTGCTTACTTGTTGTTGTATTTCTATTATTTTGAGCGCGCACAAGTGGTGGCATTGATGAGCTGGAGGCTGCTGATGTCAGCTTCGCTGATGTGCTTTCGTTTTCTCACCTCGTTTTTTTTATTTTGTCCGCCTGAATGACAGTTACCAGTTAAATTCACTTTAGCTCATTTATTTATTGACGAACTTTATGGAAATTTATTTCCGATGCTTTTTAATGTTAATTTTTAAACACTTTAATAAGCAACAGTATTATGTTAATAATATTGGAAAACAGGATAGCAAAAGTTTTTAACTATAATTTAACAAAACCATTTTAAACAATAACAAATATACGACAAACAATTAGTACTTGACAATGATTAGGGATCAAATTTGATTCTATGACACTTATAAATTTTAGAACACTATGGAATCCAAAATGTATAGTTTTCTGTAATTTATTTTTAATAAAAATGAGATGTGAGGATTATAAGTAAGAACTGTAACTTCATTAAACAAAAGAACTAACAAGATGTTGCACTTTACTGAACCTTTTGTGTAATAAAAAGTATGTATTTAATAATAGTATAATACAATATTAGTAAATTTTAGTATTTCATTGTGATATTTCGTTATTATGTTCAAAAAGCGCTTGCAATTAAATTAATCGTGCAACTTCAACAATAGCCATTTTAGAATTTCAAAATAAATCTCAAACTTTGCACTATTCAATTCAAATGAAAATATCAGATTTTATCATATAAGAAAGCAAATAAACAAATAGCATAAACTCGACTATTTCAAAAGGAATTTAAAACTTTTCACTTTTGTGTAGTCACGACACCAGAAAGGTGCAATACCACACACGAATGAGAACAATTGAAAGTACTGCGAAAGGTCTTTAACTTGCAATTATTATTGCAGTTTTTTCTTCACACATATATAGCGTTTAAAACAGGTTTTGAGGTATATATATTGCATACAACATTATCCATACCACAAATACACCTGTTCAGGGCGAAACGTTCATTTACTTCTAATTTCATTTAGTTATTTCTTATCAGATGGGAGATTGCAGATTGATTGTGCCGATAGTAATATCAAATGAATTTTGTAACTTTTCTTATATTACTTTTCAGTTATTGAATACTTGTTGAAGATTAGTTAGCACTATATATGATTGCAATGACTTCACCCGTCGCGATTGCGTGGCACAACTTTGCTAATTTTCCTTGTAATTTTCACACATTTAACGAAATTTTAATGTGCATATTTTAAGTCCTTCACATTACCCGTTATTTTAGTTCTACTCTGAATTACGATTTATGTTATATTTTTGTCATTTTTTTAGACTTTCATACAATTTATTACAGATAAATATTTTTCACAGGGCGCGCTTGATTTCACTTTGCACATCTTTTAATTAGTTGTGTTCGCATTTACGAATTTGCGAATGTCAAATCAGGGAACAGCTGATTATTAGCTTTTCCTTTGCACGCTCTTCGTGTTTGCAGTGTTGGAAACGGCGTTAAATATGAAAGCACAACGCCAAGCTGATCAGCTACAAGACGGGGAATAGTTAAGTAACAGGTACACTCGAGTGTTCTCATTTAAGTAAGACATAAGTTAACTGTAAGCTTTAATTGCTGCGCCATGTAAGTTTATTAACAAAAAGGAAAAGAAAAAGACATTAATATAAAATTTCATTGTATATATTACCAAAAAACCATAAACATTTAATTATTTATTTCTTCAAAATATTGCTATAAAAATATCTTGAGGCTGCAACCCTGCTGTTTAAATATGCGCTCTCTCAAAACGCCAACATCCAATCAGTGCATTTTACAGCAACAAAAATGTAAACAAACAAACATTTTTTCATCGAAAGAGAGTGCAGGCGCAGTGGATGCAACAATTTTCCTTTGTGTTATTTCTCCAATTTGACGTTTTTCATTCCTCCTGACATATACATATACCGACTCCATTCCAAGACAAAAAAGCGCAAATTCAGTGGAGCAGCTTAGAGAAAAAGTCAATTTGCTTGTGCCAGTGGTATTCGTGGAGGACAGTGCAATCGTTTTTGGCAAGCGCCAAGTAAGGAAACTGCAAGGTAAACCAATTTTCAGCGTTTAAATTAGTAGAGTCTATTGAATTTAGTATGTGCAATAAAATTTTCAGTATGCTGAATTTTTTCAAAGACGTAATGGCTCCTGCAACGCGTAGCGTAAAATCTGAAGACAATAAAGATGGCGGTGTCTGTGGTAAACTTGGAATCAGTGAAAATTGTTCTAAGCAAACTACAGCACCTCCACCAATTAAAGGCTACAAAATAACAGACAACGAACGTACTAAAAAATACGGCATTGGCGCTAGTTCATTACAAATGCTTAAGGATAAGGCGAAACTAAAGTTCCCTGTGAGTAAATATAAATATTTAATGTTTTAATGGAAATTGCGTCGTACGTTTTCATTGAATACACGCTGATTGCTCACCACCCACACCACCTACAAGCACACAGAATCCAATGCCATTGCCAGTGCCAAAATGGCCAATTAATAGTTCTAGGCCGCTTCGTAGCGCCAGGAGCCAAAAATGTGAATAAAGCAGATACAATGGCAAGGCAGTTTCCAAGAATTTTGTTTTCATATTATGCCTAAACTTGGCATTGGCTACCATATTGTGCACAAATGAAGTGTATTTTTTCTTTCCAATTGATGAATTCAATGTCAAGGCGTCGTGCGCATGACCCACAACCGGGCGCGCAAAATTCGCAGACAACAACTACTAAGCAATGATGGTGGGCAAAATCAGTGAGCAATACAACCTGTTGCTGCTTTTGATGTAGCATTGAAGCATGCATGTGTGGGGATACTATGAAGGACGCTAGATGTAAGCAAACATTCATTCATGACAGCTGTGCGTGTATCCTTGAGCGTATGGCAGTAGGGTTATCAGACTGGTGATTTGCAAAAATCTTAAACTGAGGCAGTGTACTGTTGCACAAATTTTCATGTCCTTGTTGATGTTGTACTTGCAATTGGCAACTCTATGCCATACTCGTTCAAGGCCAATAAACTTTATTATTTTGGTTTACACATTTAGTGTGTTCCTTATACTGATGCTGCTCACATGGCCTTGTGACCTTGTTGGCTATATGATCTGCTTAGTGTTGTTATCATTGTGGGGCGGCGTTCTTATCTCGGCCAGGGTCTTAAATGCAAACAAATCGTAGGTCATGTCCTTCAATTGCTCACTTGACACTATTTAACATTTATTTTTTCTTGGCGTGACATTGATGAACATGTGTGCGTGTGTTTATATATAATTGCTACTTGCTTACAGATTAAAGACTTACGGTTGTATATTTCTACTGATGGCTTTGAAGTATCTGATGATGATTACTTTCAAACATTGGCGCCTCAAACGCTTTTCATTGTGGCTGGGCCGGATGAAATTATAACAACAGGTGCGTATATGTACAAAAATATTCATGTAATAAGTTTTACCTACACACCCCACTTACAGATGCCGACTTTGAATTCGAAAAACTGCGACAAAACTCACCCTTACTCCGTGTTGCCGATATTATTTATGAATTCATTGAACGAAATCCTGAACAATTTCGCAAAATGATAACGGATTATGAAAATCGTAAGATTTGTCGTCAACAAGCGCTCGACAGCAACAAACAGGCATACCAAAGTAAAACCGAACTTAGTCTGCGCACACAACACAGCGAGTGGTTTGAGGGACAAGAGGAACGTTGCCATTCCAAGGAAGAAGCCATGGCACGTCGTGCACAAGATCGTATGCGTAGCTACTACTACAAAACAAAGGAGGAACTGACGCGCAACAAACTGTATCGCCAAAATCTTAAGGCACGCCACATAATCGATGCTGTGCTAGAGCAATTCCGTTATCTGCTAATTGGTTGTGATTACTTCTCCATGCTATTCGATCGCAAGTGTCCGAAAAAACATGCAATTCTGCAACAACAACTCGACGATGAAACAGATGCCAGCGCAATGCTGCCAAATAAACGACTGCGTCAGGTGATCAAAGAGTATACGGCACGCCATAAAATACTGGACGAATGGTCGGTGTCGCTCTGCACTGAGCTGGGCGATTTCTACTGTCAAGGCAGCTACTCGGATAACGGCAATTGTTGCGCGCTCAAACACACCATCAATCCATACGCATCGCGTGAGAATTTAATACTCTTCCAGGTGTGGAATTTAGATCATCAAATCGAGTTATCGCGTTCCATATTGCCCGCATTAATTGAGAATGTGCGCGAGCTGGTTGAGCACCCGCAACGCAAATGCACGCTGCATAATAAGCGCGTCATTGACATTTCTGTGTTGGAATACTTTTTGGAAATATTCTCTTTGAAAAATCTAAAACTGGTGCATATTGTCTGTCATGATAAAACGCAGCGCGCAAACAAGTCTAATGGACGCCTGGTGTGTGTGCAATGTCATGAGTACAAAATCGTGCAGGAATTAATGGGTGTGCGCAATCAGGAGGATGAAGTGGATGCAACGAGTTAAAGAATTTTTGTGTGTGTGATTGGTAGAAGGTAGGATACATTCCTTTGCGTTAAAGTAGTGTCAGTTTGTGCTAATGTAAAGTGTTTAGCAAGTTTGAGAGCTGCCAAATAGTAGCATTTGACGTGTAATAAATTTCCATTCTACGCTTTGCAACTGCTTGCGTTAATTTTACATAAGAAAATGTTTAAAGATGAAGTTGTACTGTATAAACTTAGCTTCCACACACATTTCGTCTTAATACCTGAATTAACTTAAACTTACTCTACTCTACTTACTGTTTAAGCCAAATTCGTTAGTGAAACCTAATCTATAAATTTTCACTAAATGGTTTAAACAAAAAAATAGTTATTTGCGATTAATAAATCCGCCGATTTACTTCAAAATTTATACAGTTGTTCTTTAGGCCATAAGAAAACTATTTGATGTGGATTATTTGGCGAAAAATAAAAATAAATCGGAACATTTTTTTCATATAATAAAAAAAACAAATTTTTATAATTTAAAATTAAATAAGTTTTTTTTCGAAATTTCACAAAAAAAAAAACAAATATATTCCACAAAATTTAAATTTATTATCATAGATTGTTCTATTTAATTTTTTAATTAATTTAATTTTACTTGTCCTCATTTCATAATTTTTTTTTTTATTGTTTTTTTATAATTAAACAGATTTTAGAATAAATGTTTTATTCGAAAGTTAATATATTTTACTTTTTTTGGAAGAATAATGCTTGTTTTAGATCCTTTGCCAACAGATAATGGCAAATTGATTATTTTTATTTTTTGGGAATTTTCGTTGAAGTTTGGCAAACATTTTTTTTTTAATTCTCAAATATTTTAGATTTTTGGAAACAGATTTTTTCATATTTTATTTTACCAAACAAAAAGGAAAAATAGCGGGTTTTTAAATTTATTTTTTATATATTTTTAATTCATTATTTATTAATAATATTATTGTTTTTTATTCATTTATTATTTATTTTTTGTTATTTTGGTTTTTTATAGTTATATTGAAACTTACAAAAAAAAATATTCCAAAAATTAAATTGTTTTATTCGATATTTTCGCAATATTTTGTCAAACTGTTTTTGTTTTTTATTTCCAAATATATTTTACTTTTTTGGAAGAATATTTTTTTCTTAATAATTTGCCAAAAAACTTAATGAGGAATTATATTTTTTGCTTTTGAAATATATTTTTCTAATTTTCAAATATATTTAAAGTTTTTGGGTACAATCTTTTTCTTATTTTTTTTTTGCCGAAGAAAAACGACTTCTAAGGGTTTTTAAATTTATTTTTTATTTACTTTGATGTATTTTTTTATTAATTAATTTGTTTTTTTATTAATAAACTTTTTTATTAATTTTTTTTTCGTTTTTATTAATTCATGTTTTCTTTATTAATTTATTATATTTTTATTAATTTAGTTTAAGTTTTTTTTCTTGTTTTGGAAACTTACAAGTTTATCAAAGTTTTTCATTTATTTTGTATTTTTACTTTGATTTATTTGTATCTTTTTATTTTTTTTTTTTTTTAAATTATTTCTTTAAATTATTTTTTTTATTAATTTATTTTTAATTTTTATTAATTTATATTTGGTTATTAGTTTTTTTTTTTATTAATTAATTTTTTTTATTAATTAATTTTTTATCAAAATGGATTTGTCCATATTTTCATTTTTTTTTAATTCCGCGAAACAAGGTACAACCGAAATTGTTTGTTTTTATCACACCAGGAACCTCTGTATAAATTATGAAGCACATAGGAGGGGTGACTTAATCGGAAGTAAAGCTTAAAAATTAATAAACTTCCCTATACTTAAGTGCAAAAATGTTGCACTTCTCTCTAATCACCTAAAAATAGTAATAAAGTATAAATAAAAAAAAAGTATAAATTACTGAAGATTTAAGGCAAATCAAAAATACAAAACAAAAAAAAAAAACAAAATTAAAAATTACAAATATATACTACTATACTACAGCATACAATATTCATATGTACAAATATATACAAAAACAAAAAAATAAATAAATAAAGTATACTACATATTCATATATATTAAAGGGATTCAAAAGTCTACCATAAGTTAAATACTAAACTGAGTAATATATTTACAATTTTGATGGAATAAACTGCTAAAAGTATTTACAAATATCCGAACCATATTGCGAGCTGCAGTTAACAAAAAAACATAATTTTAAGCAATGATCTCGAATACAACTGGAAAATTGTACATATATACTATAAATATATAAATTACTAAAAGCTGTACACATACATATATACAAATATCTTACTATAAAAGTAAAAAAAAAATATGCTGAAATGTAGCTTGTTGCGTAATTGATGGCTTTATAGCTTTTAAAAGACACTACAAATAATATTATATTGAAATGAAAACATTGTTGTTGCTTTAGAAATGCTATATACTATATATTGTTGCTATGTAGTTGCCATATTCTACTATGTAGTAGTGTTGTTGTTATAGTTGTAGTTATAGTTGAGACTTTGTAGAATTGCTGTCAAATAATATGCTTTAGCAAGCCAAATTATAGCGAACTATTATAGCAATAACTTAGCAAAATATCAAAAAATACTATTAACCGTTAAAAGTTATTGAAAATATTGAAAGAAGCAAGCGTTATGCGGGCTGGTCCTGTTAAGCAATCGTTTACAAAGAAAGTAAAAATTATTAATTGGAAAATAACCTAAAAGTTGTTCGGTGCAATATTTATTGTCAGCCAAAATTAAGCTTAAAATGTAAAACATTTAAGGTATAAAGTGTCTGACAATTACGAATTTACTTTGTAGATTGACAATTGTTAATATTTCTATACAAATTTAAAGGTTTGTCTTAGTTTTTGTTGCCGAAAAAATCCCATCTCTGAAATATTCTAAAAAAATGTTTGAAAATATTTTTTTTCTTTAGAATATCCCATAAATGCCAAATGAATAAAGGTGTTTATAGTTTTTGTTGTTGCCAAAAAATTCTATCTCTGACATATCCTCAAAAAATTTCGAAAATATTTTTTTAGAATATCCCAAAAATAACATTTAAATCTCAAACAACCCCATTCGACTCGTGAAAAATCCTTACCGAAAAAATTTTATCTCTGAAATACCCTAAAAAATTTTCGAAAATTTTTTTTTGGAATATCCCATAAATGACAAATGAATAACTTTATTATATTCCCTAAAATATAAATTGAAACTATTTTAACAAAAATCACAAACATTTGCATACTTTTAGGGGTAGCACTTTAAAAGTAAAAAAATATAATTTGGTTTATTCGAAAACCACGAACCTTACTCTAGGTCTTAATAACCGAAATGTTCCCGGACAGAACTGTCAACTTGACAGCATAAAACCCGAAAAAATCTCCCATTATGTTTTGCCGTTATAAATAATAACTTATAAATCTCAACAGGCCCCGTGCGACTCATGAGAAATCTATGACATAAAAAAATTTTACAGATATTGACTAGTGATGAATATACACGATTTGCGAACACGTTGAGTCATTTAGAAAACAATAATTTTTAGAATGTTTCTTTTGCTCCAATTCCATAACATAATCGTGATCAAAACACATACCAACCAGGGTTGCAAATAATGATTAAAAAATAATTATTTTCGAATTAAAACATATTTTTATTTTGTGATCCCAAAAACGAGATTAAAAAATATTAAAAAAAAAATAATAATTTTATAAAAAAATTGTTTTTATTTCTTAAAAATTATTTTCTAATCTCAAAATTAAAAAATAATTTTGGAAAAATAAAAATTTTTAGACCCAAAAATTTAAATTTTTTAATCACACATAAAAAATGAAATAATTATTTAAAAAAAAAAATTAAATTTTTTTTAATAATAATTTTGGTTTAAGTCCAAAATTTTTAATAAAAAAAATTCCAACTCTGCTCCCTTCCTTCTAAATATTATACATATGTATATCCCTTTTTCTACAATTAAAAAAATATATGTATGTATTTGTGTTGGTTAATTAGACTCTTCACCTTGAGTTGCAACAGGTTTTCAGATATTACATGACAACTGGTTTCTTAACGCAACTACTTCATCTTAAAAACGGTTTTTGAACTGGTTTCAATACCTACACCAATGTATGTATACTCAAATGCCAAAATCTCATTAAAAATGTGCGATTCTTAATAATTTTCTTTAAACAAATTAAAGAATATTGTTAACAAGCCTTTCAATGCCTTTACTATCTAAGCAAATTAAATAAATATTTTTAATTGTAAAATTTTAACTTTTTTGTATGATTTTTCAAGTGATTATTTTAAAGTTAATTTAGATTTGTTTTTAAATTTATAAAAAAAATTATCTGCTGCTCGATACCTAAAATTTATTAAGAACTATATTCTACATATGATGTGTAAACTAAAGTTAACAATAAACTGGAAAAATAACTAAACTAGAAAAATGCAGTTTTTTTTACTAATTAATCAAATTTTAACTTGACAAAAAAAATTATATAGCACTATATATATATATATCATATATAACCTGAATCACCACGCGCAGTAAGCGAAAAAAGAAAAAAATATTTAATACAAAGCATCTCTAAAGTGAGATCGTCCATGCATCACTTTTAACCTGATCTAACATAAAAATATTCATTCTAGTCGCAATACGATTAACACCACTGTTTATTACCCTCTGAAATGTTGATAATGATCCTACCCATTTCTAATCCGTTAAAGGAATATATATACTTGCATATCGGAAAAAAGTTTTTTGTACAAAAATATTGTACATTAACAGAGTTTAATGTACAAGGTAATCAATTTTCGAGGTTCTCTACTTTTTTTAAGGAAAAACACAGAATCTTCAAATCTAATAGTGAAGGTTTATTATTATTCAAAGGAACAGTCTTTGACATTTATTTTTTGGAGATTATCTCTTTTAAATATTAGCCGCGGCTTCGTGTTTCAGATGGTCCATCCTTTGAGTCCAATTTTCGATGACTCGTTCGAGCATTTCGACTAGTTACTGGTGAATGATACGCGTATATACTCCAAGGGCTGAATCGAAGCGGTATTGTCCGCATAGACTTTAGACTTTACATATCCCAAAAGCAAAACGTTTAACAGTGAGATCACACAATCTTGGTGGCCAACCGACCGGCCAAAATGTGAAATTATCTGCTCATCGAAGTGTTCTCTCAATAAATGTTGAAACCAAATGTCGCCGAGATTACAAGCTTCTATTTCAGGCATCAAATAGTCAGCTAGCAAGGCGCGAAAACGGTCGCCATTGACGATTACGTTCTCACCGACATCTTTTTTAAAGAAATATGAGTCGATGATTCCGGATAACAAACCATACTAAACCGTCGTTTTTTCTTAATGATGGCAACTCTTGAAATCTTCAGGTCACTCTTCGTCCCAAATGCGGCAATTTGGTTGTTTACATACCCATTGAGCCAAAAATGAACCTCATCGCTGAACAAAATTTGTCTCGAAAACGTCAGATCTCTTGGAACTTTTCAAGAGACCATAGATGGCGTGGGAAGGTCGAGCGGCTTCAGCTCTTGCACAGGCTGTATTTTATACGCTTTCAATATGATTTCGATGTCAGTCGACTCTCTAAACTTCTCCTGTGCGACTGCTATGTCTTTTTAGTGTTAAACGCATGAGATTCAGATATTTTCTCTTCCATTGTACAGCTTTTTCATGGCATATTGACGCATACAGAAACTTTCTCTTCTATACTCAAGTTTATTTAATCGCCTCAACAAATTTGCGGCAGGCTCAAAGCTTTGTCGATTTTTATACCCTTGCAACATGTTAGTATCAGCTAAAACTAATCGACTTAGATATAGAATTATATATATGTATATGCAAGTATATATTGAAGTGACAAGTTCGAATCCGTGCTACTGTCTGTCCGTTCGGTCCATCCGTGCAAGTCGAGTAAAACTTGATATATCTTAATGAATCTTGGTATACATATTTCTCGTCATCGTTAGTCGGTTGGTATTGCAATATGTGTAATCTAACCACTGCCACGCCCACAAACCTTTTGACGATTGATATCTCGTAAATGCTTAACTTAATCAAATAGTTTTGAAAGACCATTATTGTAGAGCAGTAAATTCCCTATGACATTGATAAAATTGACAAGAAAAAAAGTTGCCTTCAAATAATGAAACTTCAACTTCAAGTATAAGTCAATAACATATTAAAAAATGTTGTTATTCCTTCACCCTTTCGTCGAACAATTAAGGTATTTCCCCGACTTTCATCCTTGCGAGAGTATAAAATGTCCCGAACTTAGTTCTTCCTTACATATTTTACTAAACAAAATTTAAAAGTGCAGTGAAAAGCCAAAATGTCTTTTGAAAAGATAAAAATTTTAAAATATATTTAAGCGCATAATTTTGAAAAAAATATGGCCTGCCGATGTAAAGAAAATATACAAGCTAGAATCAAAAATTCTAAATTTGAAAATGGACATCTGAAAAACATAATAATTTTTCCAAAATCTATATAAATAAAAATGAATCGTCAAAATGTATGTACGCTCATAACTTTCATACGACTGAACCAAATTTGATAATTCTTTTTTTAAAATGTTCGTTGAGGTTCAGAGATGGTTTCTGCGGAGAAAAAATTTCGAATAATTGCCGGAAAACCCCTAAAAACAGCCCTTTTCTTTTTCTCATACAAACGAATGAATGTTTGTTCGTTAGTAACGCTAAGAGAATGGCTGAACCAATATTAATGAAATTTTAAGAGGTTGTTCCTTGTGGATCAAGGAAGGTTTAGAAATAAAAATATCTTATACTTTTCATGAAAAGTCAGCAAATTGGATAATTCCAAAAAGTAACTTTTTTCATAAACATTTTTTTTCAATTTTAGTTTGTTTTGTTTTTCAATATTTTGATTTGTAAATTATTTGAATAGTTCAATTTCGGTCGCTTGCTTTTTTATTCCGGCAATTCAAAAGAAAAATTATTGAAAATTATTCAGTGAAAACTTTACGTGTGTTTCACACAAAGAGGTCAATTGCAGATTGAAATTTGTTACGAAGCCACCAAGAGGTCGCCCTAATATCGGTCGGTGTTCTTTTTGCCATCAAAGTATGGCAGCCCAAGGCAAGGCAAGAAGTTCTCCCAAGATGCGGCGACATACGTGCGGAATTATGGATCGCGGTTAATCAGCAAGCGATCGTCACGATGTCACAGCACGTCTTTTCAAACAACTGTTACGATGTTTGATTGACCTTATCTTGAAGCAACGTATATGTGGTGCTGTTGGATGTTTTCCGCACGTACACATTCTTCTTTGGATGATGATTACACCAGATCAGATTGATGAAATCATTTCTCCGGAAATTCCTGATGTAGAGAAAGATCCAGTATTATATGAAGTGGTGGAAACCAATATGGTGCATGGACCTTGCGGACACTACAATCCCTTTTTGGTTTGTACGTCTGACAATAAGTGCACGAAACACTATCCATGTGCTTTTCTTTCGGAAACACAAACTCGAAATGATGGATATCAACTCTATCGGCGTCGCTCACCAGACGACAATGGCAGAACATTCAGCATTCAACTTAGATAAGTGAATATCGAAGTTGACAACACATTGATCGTACTATATTCACCATTATTGTTTAATTCATATTCAAAACTCATATCAGTGTTTAGTATTGCAGTTTGGTGAAATCGATAAAAATACGTTTGAAAGTACGTCACCAAAGGAAGCAACATAGCGGTTATTGGTCTTAAACGATACGGGCGATACGTGAACTGCAATAAAGCGCTTTGTAGGATATTTACTTTTGCAATTCATGAACGTTTTCCGACTGTTGTGCGTCTCGCAGTTAATTTGGAGAATGGCCAAAGAGTGTATTTCAGCCCAGAGAATACAGTATAGCCAGTGGAAACATCGCCAGCAACAAAATTAACATTGACGAGTTTTTTCTCAACTTTCGTCAGTCATCTGTTTGCGAGAACAATGCTCTATTCGGAAATACCTTGATATTATGCATGGAATGCATGGTCGAAGAAATAGTTACGCAGAAAGCAAGGTCAACCAGTAGATTGACATCCAGGTGTCTTATCAACTAATGCATTAGGACGAATTTACACAATCCACCCGAAAAACGACGATTGTTTCTACCTCCGGTTGCTATTGATTAATGTACGCGGTTCAACTTTATTTGAGTCATTGCGTACTGTGAATGGTTCGATATGTGCAAGTTTTTGAGAAGCAAGCCAGCAATTACAATTTCTGGAACACGTTAAGCACTGGAATGAAAATGAAGTTCGTAACTTTTCGCGATAATCATTTCGACATATCAGCCTTCAAATCCGTGTCTATTATGCGATACGAACAAAAATCGAATTGCCGAAGACAGTTTACATCGTCTTCGCTAAAAATTGGAAATGGTACAATTTCGGTTGATACTTCCGGTGGTTCGATATCAATTCCATCTTCCCTTTATCAATTCACGAAAGATGAACTCATCACAAATGTTCGGACATCGCCCAAATACCGATGTTGTTGACTTAAACTGGAAGTTTCGAAGTCAAATTCCGGGAGACTTGCGCTCATACATATCGATC
This sequence comes from Bactrocera zonata, assembly GCA_037783105.1. Taxonomy (NCBI): domain Eukaryota; kingdom Metazoa; phylum Arthropoda; class Insecta; order Diptera; family Tephritidae; genus Bactrocera; species Bactrocera zonata. The sequence goes on along the minus strand of JBAWJQ010001955.1, from coordinate 251,504 downwards.
GATCGTCTTGACAATGAAGACGACGCCGTGAATTATCCAGTGGTATTTCTAAATTCTTTGGACAGGCTTGGTTGCCACCGTATCATTTGCGTCTCAAAGTAGGATCCGTCGTTATTATGATCCGCAATCTTCATGCTCCGAAACTGTGTAATGGAATCCGACTGATTGTGATGCACCTATCGAATACAAGGGGGAGAATGCTTGATTCTACGAGTTCCTATGAGTTCTAACGATTTCCCATTTCAGTTCAAACGTATTCCGTTTCCAGTGAAAATTGCATTTGAGATGACAATCAACAGGACCTAAAGATAGTCGCACAGTGTGAGGCATCAATATGGAAATGCTACGTTTTTCAATCGGCTGTGGCGTACTCACGAGTTGGAAAACCATCTTTTCTGTAAACCTTAACAGAAACCCAAAAATGTTGTTTATAAAGCTGCGTTACATTGAACACAAAAAAAAAAAAAAAAAAAAGAAACACCAAAAATTAAATGATGAATTTAACTTTCTTTTCATTTCAAAATACATAATTTCACGCAGGACAACGGCTGCGGGGTCAGCTAGTTACTTAATAAAGTTTCTGGAATCTGGGTTTAACGTACAAAAGAATCGAAAAGATAATCTTATTATATACTATGTTATAGCTATGGTGTGGTCTCTGGAATTTTCCTTTCCAAATTTAATGTATTTCAAAAAACTACCTGTGAAGAGAAGTGATTAAGGACCTGGAAAATGGTCTAGACACGTCTGCCATTATTTTAAATAAAAACATTCACAGTTTTTTTTTTTTTTTATTTTCATATCCTTTATTTCATGAAATACATCGCATTAATAAAAATATTACAACACTAAAGAAATTATTTCGTTTTTTGTTGTTTTCAAAAAGTATAAATAAGTTGAATTGCTAATAAAATGTTTAGATATATTATATAGTATATAGTATGTTGCGAAACAAAAATGATATAGACACACCGTTATAGTGTTTGAGTAATATTTCTTATGATTTCGTGTTTACAAGATTTTTTCATAATTTAAATTAATATAAAATTAACAAATTTCGTTACACATGCCACAATAAATTGATGAAATAATCAAAAATATGCATAAAATGAAGGACTTAATTACAAAAAAACATAACTAAGAATACACAAGTAAAATATAATAATTAATAAAAAATGAGTTAAGAACAAAAAAGTGTTAGCGCATTTTTTCGTTGAGTTCTTCTTCTTCCTTTGCAAGTCGATATTTTTAATTTTTTTTTATAAAATTTCATATTTCGTTTAAAAATTGTTTACATTTTTAGCTCTGCTTTGCGGCATTCGATAAGTTTCGTTACCTTTTTCAACCTGCTTTTGTTGTTTAATAATTATCGTTTTCCTTTGCAAACAAAAAGTTTCACATTTCATATATGTTTCACTCCCCCTCAGTTAGCGTACAATTCAAACATCTTTTTTTGCTTAAGTTTTTAAGTGGTTAATATTTCGTTATTCATAAACTGCCGTTAGTTCCCCCAAAAACTGTTTAGGGCTCTTATAATTATACTTCATCGCCAAACTCCAAATTGTTAATGTCGTCTTAGTAAGCACTAATGTACTAATGTTGGACAAAAAATATATATAAACGAAATGTTTATTTCTTTATATTCATTTAAATAAAATCTATAACCAATTTCTATAAGTATGAGAAATAATTATAGATCTGATTGTCCAGGCCCTGAAACGAAAATGATAAAAGAGAAAAAGTAGAAACAAATTAGTTATTTTTTCATGTATATAAAATAGTTTACAAAATATATATTGAAACATAAAAAGCTTATTTAAAAAGGTTGGAAAAAATGTCAAGCTGCGCGGACAAAGTCAGAGTGTAGGGTACAATAACGGTACAGGCGTGTGGGCAGCAGCACTACGTGGGCATACAATGACAGTTAGAGTAATGTAGTCCACGCTGGCGTAGTTTGTGAACCCGCTGTCGAAAATCTGACAGTTCTTTGACAGCTTTTTGAGCTCACCTCCTTGGTTTTATTTGTCGAAGTACGACAATATTTTTTATTATTTATTTTCTGTAAAGACATACAGAGTGGTAGAAAGGTTGTGGCAAAATTTTAAATATTTTAAAATTATTTTTTATTTCAAGTTTTTATTATATTAATGTATATTAGGGTGGGTAAAAAAACGATATTTTTCTTTGCTGTTACTCTAAAGGCTAGGCACTTAGACAACTCAACAAAAATCGTACCAAGTTTGAGCTCTTAATTATAACGGGAAGTTACTCCGCCTTGCAGTTTTCTATTTTTTTTTTATTATCATACAGAAAAATTCATATCTCGCTTCCGAATAGTTGAAAAAATATGCATTCCTAAGCAAAAAAATTTGCCTTGAAATAATCAAACTTCGTTAATATCTTTAAAACCTTTAGGTCTAAGAAAAAAATAGTAAGAGACCATTTTTAGGGCATTCAATTTCCTATAAAATCTAAAGAGATATTTCTTAAAGTAAATATTTGGAAACGAGATGTGTTTATCTGATAATAAGTAAAATTTAAAACCGTAAGTCGAAAGAGCTTTCCGTTACAATTAAGGACTCATAAATGGAGAGATTTTCATTGCGGCGTATAAAAACCTACTTTTTGGAGTACCAAGGCAAAAAAATATTCGAATTTTTTGACCCACCCTAATGTATTTATGACCAGGGTTACAAAAAACATTTTTTGTGTTTAAAATGGAGATTTTTTTTAGTATTTAAAACTGTTATTTAATTACAGTTTTAATAATTTTTATTTTTAATTTTTTGTTATTAATTTTTAATCCGTTTTGAAAATAATTGTATTTAATGGACTAAAAATATTTAAAGTCTTTCTAATTTTTAAATATATTTGTTAATTTATTTTTCTTTAATTTTATTTATGTTTTTTATACAATTTTTATTTTTTTATTTTGAAAACAATTATATTTAATAAATTAAAATTTTTTAAGTGTTTTTTAGTTTTTAAATTTTTTTCATATTTTTTAATTTTATTTACATATACAATTTTAGCAATACTTTTAATTCTTAAATTTTATTCAGCTTTATGAAATTTTTTTTGTATATTTTTTAGTTTATTCCATTTATTTTTAAATTTTTAGTTTTCTATATTATAAATAAATATTTTTATAATTTTTAAAAATTTAATTTATTTATTTTGTTTTTTTTTTTAATATTTTATATAATTTAATTTAAAAAAAATGTTAAGTTTTATTTTTTAATATTTAAATTTTTTTGATTATTTTGTTTAAAATTTGTATATATTTTTTTAAATTTTATTTTTAAAATTATTATTTTTAATTATTTCAGTTAAGTTTTATAATATTTTAACAGTATTTTTAATTATAAAATTTTCTGCAGTTTTATAAGTCATTTTTATAATTAAAAAAATTAATTATTCTGTGTCATTTAATTTTTAAAATTATTTGATTTAATTTTATAATATTTACAGTTTTTTTTTAATTGTTGAAAATTTTGTTAAAATTTTTATATATTTTTTAATTTCAGTTTAAAAGTAATTTTATTTAATTTCATAATATTTTAACATTACTTTTAATTTGTACATTTTCTGTATTTTTATTTTATGTAATTGAATTTTTAAAATAATTTTATAGTAATATATAGTTTTCTTTTCAGTTTTTGATAATTTCATTAAAATTTTTAATATATTTTTTAATTTTATTTTTAATATAATTTTATTTAATTTTTTAACATTTTAACAGTACTTTTAAAAATTTTAAATTTTGTTATATCAATATTCTTTTATAATTTTGTTATTTTATATAATTATTATTTTTTTTTAAATTTGATTTTCAAATATTTTTAGTTTTATCACTTATTTTTTCATTTCAATAATATAGTAACAATACTTTTGAGTTCACTCCATTAATAATTTGCCAAGGGATTTCAAGGTGGTCACACATCGCACAGTGGGCAGTATAGAGCCAAAGCGCATATAAAAAAGGCCAGACAAAGAATTTAGCCAGTGTACAATCAAACAAAATAGCGACACATAAATAGAGAGCTTTGTATGAGAGAAAACTTCACCTTTTTAATTTAATAAAAATATTATTTTTAAAATATTTGTTTTTGTTGTATTTCCATTATATATCTCGCACTTAATATTATACAAACATTATTGCCTTCATGTTCAAAAAATACTCAAACAGTAAAGCCATTCACAGATCAAGAGAATAGAAAACCATTAGAGTTTATTATAAATAATTATATTAGAATTGTTATACTAAAATAGAATTAGAAGAAAATTAGGCGTTTATAAAAAAGTTAATCGGTTTTAGAAGGAAAACGTTGAAAAAATAATTAAAAAAGAAAACATTTAGAAAACGAACGAACGAGTATTGAATGCGGTTATATAAATCAAGTCAGAGTATATTACAGTGTTTATTTTCATTTATTTATATGAGGACTATCGAAATTTATAAAAAGAAAAATTATTCATTCGTTTCGTCGGCAATTCAGTGAGATATTTTTTTACATTTCCTTACGCATTTTCACGCACAGTAGCCAAAGGTGGAGTTCTTCTCTCCATACAACAACAAAAATTCATTTTTATTATGGGTAGAATTTGTTTTCAAAAATCACAAAAGCAATATAAAAGCCTTTTTGCATTAAGCAAAATATTTGCGATAAAATATCTAGACAATGACGTTTCAAAATAAAAAATAGACAAAATTAGAGACTCTAAATGCCAATTTAATTAAGTTTAAATCGTCACATTAAAGTGTTAATTACAGTACAGTTAGCCAAATAACAGTTCAATATTATACAAACCTTCAATTGAAAAATAAAATTCCAATTATTTTTATTTTTTTTTTTTATTTTTAACTTTAAATAATTTTTTTATATTAATTTCAATTAGTAAAATAAAATTTAAGATGTTGGAGAAGAGTTCAAGAATTAATTAAATTAAAAGCAAAGGAATTAATAATCCAAAATACAAAATGATTTGATGTGTTTCTAATAACGATATGAGACTGACGATTTTTTATGAAAGTATTTCTTTTTTTTAAGTTATAGTGAAGAAGAAATTCTAGACATTTGACGTATCGCAAATATTTTAACCTTTTTTTTTTGGAAAATTGGTTTAGTTTAGCACACTAGGTCGAGCGCTGAAGCAGCTTAGCGCGTAAGCTTGTTTTCGTAAGAGAGTCCACAGTTGGTAGAATATTGAGAAAAAAGTTTGTTAGCATTTATAAAAAGTATAGATCGCCCGGGTCGAATTGTAATAAGAATAAAAGTCAGAGATGGTAAAAATCATGTTTAATTTTTTTTTCTAAAAACAAAATAGATTTTAAACATTATGAGGCGAGATACTAATGAAGCAATAAAAAAGTTTAGCTCTATGAAAACCCAATGGTCATATCAAACATTTTTGAAAGTGTCTAAGAGACCAAAACCTTGTCAGAGTGGCTACTAAACTCTCTTGAAGCTCTAACGCTAACTTTTCATAATTATGCCTGAAAGTATGCATCGTTGATTACACATACATATTGCACGCTAAAAGGTATGCTTCATTTTTATTGAAATAAAATTTTGTTGAAATTTTATCTTGTCGATTTTTAGACAACTCCTTAATAGCCGTTTCGCATAGCCATATTAATTTAGTAGATTGATATTATAATTAAGAAACCACTTTTACCTTTTCGCATAGACGACTACTCGATCAACAATAAGCTCGATTAACAATCAGCTGTTATGCCACTTAATTTAGTCAATTATAAAATAGGCGGCATTGCTAAATGACTAAATTAGACGCTGTGGATTTTCTCACGAAAACATTTTGGTTGATTAGCACAGGGAAAAAGCCAGCTTTGCGTAAACTATATATATCTATGCAAAACAAAAATTGGAGAACAAAAAATAATTCAAAATTTTTTTTTCGTTTAGATACCTTAGGATTTCGAATGAGCTTGGCAAAATACTTTGTTCGTTGATGAAGAAAATTTTTGTTTGAACGTTTTATGATAAATTTTGGTTTCGCAATTTACAAAAGACGGCCGAATTGCTGTTTACGCGCTTTTTCTTTGTGCGTACGCATGTGTGTGTTTGGCTGTTTACGATTGACCTACAATTTTTACACTTGACTGAGGTGCTTTTTGATTGCATGACTTGATTGGTTGGACGATTTAACGATATTCTCTCGATTTAGCTCTGTACATATTTACATAGAAGTATGTAGTACGTGATTTTGCACCATATATACAGGTGTGTATGCATGTGTGCTTGTATGAAGGCACTGAGGTAACGAACGAACGAATGAACGATTTTTCTTTGTTTTTTTTTGTTGACGACTTTATTATTGCTGGTGTTTTAGTTAATTTTTATATTTTTTGTTTTTTCTCGAAATGTTGCAAATGTTGCAAATTTTACAATTTTTATTTTTTATTTACTGTTAATTTTGCTTATTTTTTTATATTTTGTTGTATCGTTTGTTTGGCAGAAATGTGAACATTTTGTGTTTGTATGATTTGTGAGACTGTGCGGCTGGTTGGGTTATTGTGAGAGCATGAATGATTCGGCAAAATGCAAAATCTGGCTGGCTAAATGTAAAATTCTGCTTACAAAAGTGTTTTTTTTTTAAAAAAAAGATTAACGCGGCTATCACTTTATGTATTTATGAAATATTTAAAATTACTTTTATTTACAATAAATTCAAAGTTGAACACACTCTGTGCGCCAACTTTGCTATGTTTAAACTTTTTCCATTAACTGAGTACAAAAAGGCAGTGTTTGGGTTGGTTGAACTGTGCGAGTTGGTGCTACCACCCAGCTAATAAAAAACTAGTAAATTTATTAAAATGTTGGCCTTGCATATGTGTGCCGGTTGCCTACAGCGCAGCTGTCGCAATGAGACACTTTTTTCGATACTTTTTTTTGATAATTTTTGATTTTTTTTTAATTACTTTGGTGCCATGCACCAGAAGCGCTTTCCGCCTTTCACAACAATTTTAATTTCAAATTTTTAATTTGCATCACCGTTATTTGTATTTTCCTACAACTAAACTTTAAACAGCTATTTTACTTAAGCATTTACGATTTCCCCCAGTTTTGGCGACCCGCTCACCCGCTTTGTATGTGCCGCCACCCTAATGAGCCCGCTAAACTTTGCGCCAACGACTCACCGAACCCTCGCGCGATTGCGAGAGACAGTCGGGGCTTTTGCTATTTCGTGCGAAAATCTCCGGCGACTCGGTTACACGCGCCAAGTCGCGATTTATCGTTTTCGAGCTGAGCACACGTGGGCAACGCACGGACCAGGGGCTGCGTCGCGGCACATCTTGCAAGGCGCGATACGCTTTTGGTGGCATGCCGTCCACGCCGCTGCCGTTCGCGTGCGACCATGTATCGTAGTAGTCGGCATAGCTTTTGTCGTTTTTGATGTCGTTTGGTGTGAGTGCCGGTGTCGTCTCGACCGATGTATTCTCCAATGAGTCCAGCTCCTCTTCAAGCACACGTTTGGCAGCTGCCTGCAGCTTTTCCATGGGCATTTGACGCAAATGGCTGCTATCGCGTTTCAATAGCAGACTCTGTACCAATTCATTGACTAGCTTATCGCTAACGCTAGTATTACTGGACGGTTGTCCCATAATGGGTGAGGCCGGACTGTTGGGTGTCGACGGGTTATCCGCATCGATGCTGGTGTTTTTACGTAGTGGCAGTGAGAGGCGTTCGCGACGTTGTGTCATGGTTTCGGCATCGGCAAGCGCTTTCGGATTCTGTCGACGTGTGATGGATACATTGTGTACGATCTTGCGGCGACTAGGTTTGAAGTGATACTCGTCAGCGAGCTCTTTGCTTAGTTTTTCGTCTTCGAGCGGATCGTTGTCGTCTTGCAGCAGCTTAAAGAGTCTGGAATGTGTGGCGGCGCGTTGATAGCTGCTCATTTTACGCAGCTCGGGGAAGCTTTCGGATTCGGTGTCGGTTTCGGAAAGTGGTTTATTCATATCCGTTACACCAGAGTCATCTTCTTCAATTTCTGACTCGGAACGTTGTGAACTGTTGCGCGACAACGTGCCTCTGGGTGTGCAGCTCTCCACCGAGAGTGAGTGTGTTTTGCTATCGTCAGTTTTCTTTACTGTGGTTGGCGTTTCCACTGCACCAGTTTCGAAAGCAGAGATTCTATCGCGGACTGAAATCTTCACCTCTTCCTTCTTAAGACCCAGATCTGGTAAACCGTTAGGTAAACGCTTTCTTTCTACAATGGGCTCCACATAAACTTCGGGTAAGATCTGCTCGAAGTTTGTTGGTGTTTTATTTCGTTCCGTAAACACTTCCGTTGCGTTCGGTTCAGTATATACCTCTGTGTTCAGTGTATTACAAGTTATTTCCACACCTACACTTTTACCTCTAGTCCGATTTATGGTTCGTTGTAGGCTATTTTCAGTACAGAAATTGTCGGGCCCGACGCTCTTACCTCTTGCTGTCGACTGTTCAAGGGTTTCTTTGTAGTAATTGTTTACTGCATTTTCAATGCTTTCTTTTTCATTTACATTCGCGTTTTCTGTACCGACCAGCGAGTTCCTATTTGACGAACGGCCTTTACGTGGTTTTTTCTCGGCGTTCACTTCCTTCTGCTCGTCAATGGACGTAGTGAAGAAGGCCATAGCTTTACGGTAATTATTGCGTTTGACATTTGCCTCATCTGGCTCTGCAACGCGTTCAATTTTAGTGCACTCCTCCGTCACCGGTTCGGTATTTTCACTATTATCGTTGTTGTGTATCCATTGTTCGAGATCTTGGTATGGCTTGCTAAGCTCATTGGTCTCTACCGGTGGCTCCCAAACATTTGCCACAACAGGTTCGTGTAGAGAAGCTACTTCCCAAATTTCACTTGAGCTTTCATTAATATCTTCAATATTTTCTACTTTATCTTCTGTTTCTTCTTCCATTGGGATCTCATTGAATTGTGCGGCTAAAGCCTTCTCTTCCTCGACAGCTGGATCAATGTATTCTGGTTCTTCACCTTTCGCGGCTTCTAATGCTGCCCATAGACCCACGTTGACAGTTGGCTCGTCCGGCAGGTTGGCAGGGAATGGTTTAGGCAACACTTTGGAATAAGGTGTTTCATCGACAGAATTATGGCGCTCACGGTTGGCCCAGAAAGATGCAGATTTATAGAAATTAACGTCATCTGTGTCTTGATTCTTAGCTTCAATTTCAGCCCAGAAATCGATCTCTTCATCGGTATCAACTTCACGTGGTTCTTCGGGGTAAAGTGTGGGATCGTAGATATGTTGAGGGGCTTGCGTTGTTTGGGTATTGCTTTCAATGTTTGCCCAGTAATTGGTCTCTTCAACAACGGCTTGTGTTGAAGGAGCTACCGCATTATTGGTTGTTGAATATGATACCTGTTTTGTTGTAGTTTTATTATCCTTATTATTTTCAATTTCAGCCCAAAAGTCTACTTCCTCAACAACCTCTTGGGCTGGGGAAGACTTTATATTACTATGGGATGATAACTCATTCGTTGTAGTTTTAATATTCTTATTCTTTTCTATGTCGGCCCAGAAGTCGACTTCTTCAACAACGGCTTGGATTGAAGGCGGCTCTACAATGTTGGGGGTTGATAACTCTTTCGTTGTAGTTTTAATATTCTTGCTCTTTTCAATGTCAGCCCAGAAGTCAACCTCTTCCACAACCGATTGTGTTGATGGTGCTTCTACTTTTTCGTAAGTTGTATGTTGTTTTGTTGTACCAATTGCGGCTTTAGCTTTTTCCACAGAGGCCCAGAAGTCTTCCTCATCTTCTTTCTCCTCCACTGGCGCTTTTGCTTCAGACAGTTTTCTGCTAACATTCATTTTTTCATACTGAGGCGCTTCTTCGTCTGTCTCTGAATCATCTTCCTCACTCTCGCTCGACTCTTCTTCTACCTGCACTGAAAGAGGCGGTGTATACAAATCTGCTTGTAGCGCTGTTGGTAGAACCTTTGTAGATGACTTCATAGTGGTTGTTGTATGCATAATCTCACTTATTTCTTTACGCTCGTATGCAGTAGAGGTCTTGAGTTCGGTTTTCTTTTCAGTTGTCTTAGTTTCCTTGGATTTTTCGATCTCTGCCCAAAAGTCGACTTCTTCTGACTCGTCTACAGTTTCGACCTTGTCTTTAATATCTACCGTATCTCCAAATGTGACCTGACGGCCAGCTTGGACTTGAGCGGTGGCTTCATCCTTCTTGATATCTGTGTTTACCGACATTTTTTCTACAACAACATCTTCCGCTTGCGCTTCCTCGTGTGTTTTTCGTGTTGCTGCTGCAAATGTGGACCAGAAATCGTCTTTAGCATCGGCTAATTTCAATTTCGGCACTGGTTTCGGTAAATCCTCGTTTCTATCAGCCCAAATATCATCCACCTCTTGCTCGGGCTCTGCTGTAGTTGCGACGACAACTTCTTCTTTTACTTCTTCCTTTTTGGGTTCCTTTTCCTTTAATTTGCCCCAATAGTTCGCTGATGTCTCCATCATTTTCTGCGCTTGCAGCTTAGTAGCGCGTAGTGTAGCAAAGAAGTCCAAATCGTCGGACGATATTACTGGCGTAACTGATTCGTTTGCCACGGGCTCTTTTTTCATCACTGGCCTTTCTTTCATTTCTTTCGTACCTATATCTTGTTCCTTTATTTCTTGTTTTACATGTTCCTGTCTGGTCTCTTTGTCCGTTACACTATTGCACATCGCTATGTTATTGGTCACATCATCCCTAATAGTTTGACCCATAAATTTGTTGCGCGAATTTAATGAGAATGACAGCGAAACGTTTTCGTCACTCGATGCTGGGCTTGGCGGCTCTGGTGTTGGCAGCTCTTCAATAGGATAAGCTGCTGAGACGCGACGTCCGTCGGGTTTGCGTTCCATTGAACTCGAGCGTGAAGACCCACTCAAGCTTATCGTTACACTTACTTCACAATCATCATCGTACTCAAAAGCTGCTCCTGCTTCATTATCGGAATCATTTTGAGGTTCCGCAACGACAAATGCAGTGCTGCGCTTACCTTCCGAAGACGTGCTATGGCGTCTTTCTTCAATTTGTGATTTGCCGACCTCCACAGTGGCTACATTCTCATTGTCGAATGAGAACTTTAATGGTAGACGTACGGTGACCGAGGTGGAGTCCTTCTCTGCGTCGTCATTGTTGTCATTCTCCTCAATTTGCTGCTCCACAGCGTCGTCACGCTCAACTGTTGTAGCATCACTGGCATTAGAGCCATCACGCTGTATGATTGTATTCGGCTTATCGCTGCTATGTTCCATTTCACTCTCCTCTTCGTAGATGACACTCAGATTATCGTAGTCCATATCATCGTTTTCCTCAATATATTCATCCAACTCAAGTTCCTCAGCGACATCTTCTTCATTGTCTTCCTCATCGAAGATATCGCTCTCGCCGTCAGCCGTTGTCACATCGTCTTCATCATCGACCTCGTTTATATTTATATTACCATTCTTATAGATTTGTATGTTTGTGACAGATTTTATTGCCTGCAAACCATTCGTTTCGACACATTTGGGTGTCGCATCGGAATCCTCATCACTGCTGCCATCTGAGTCCGAACTTACTTCGGTCTCCGAAGCTAAAGTCACAATACCTACCGGTACTGGTGATGCGTTATCCGTTGGTGATTTCTCGCCGAATTCCTTATCACGCTCGCCGGCATAGTTCTTCTCGACATCTTTGCTCATATTTAAATTGTGTTCGACAACTTTGGACATATTCGCCAAACGTTGTGACAACATATCAATAACGGAACCCTCACGTTGTTCGCGCCTCAATTCTGGCGGCCTCATTTCATTATCACTCGTAGCGACCTCTTCGATCACGACAGCATCATTGCGCTTCGGCGGTTCACTTTTCTCGATTTTTATGTGGTGTTGCAATATAACCTGTGAGGGCATATCATCGGTGCTGGGCGTAACAATGATATCGGGCAATACGCTGCTAGCGCGACTCGATGTCGTGCTCTGACTATAGCTAGGCGCTACTGGGTAAGGGTATGGATATGGCGGCACATAAGCAGGATATGCGGCGCTGGCATTTTGTTCGTGATAAACATTTTGCGAATCGAATTCATTCGGGGTTTGAGCGCGGTGCGGTTGCATATAAGCATAAGGGTTATGTGCTGGTGGCAGCGGTGGGGGATAGTAAGGATAATAGTAGGGATAGTGTGCGGCATATGGAGGTTGTGGCGCGGCATCGCCGCTTGGTTCGTTAGTCTGTGCCTGTGTTGAAGGTGGTGCTGGTGGTGGGGGCATATTGTATGGGTACGGCCATGTCGGATATGCCTCACCGTTAGTCGGTGGCATTGGCGGCGGATACCAAGGATAAGGATATGCATAGCCATAGGCGGGGTATGGATGTTTGGGTATGGGATAGGTGCAAGAATCGGAGCTGAGCGATGATATAGATGATGAGGATGATGTGGTTGATGGTGCATGTGTTGTGCTATGGGTATGTGTAATTTCGGATGTGCCTTCATTATATTCATTCACATTTTCAGTACAATTTTTATTCAAAATATTTTTGCTTTGATTTTCTTTGGCTTTCAAAGGGGTTTCGTTCAATTCAACACGATCTGTAGCTGCCAACTCGGCTAAAATATTTTTCGTTATTTTTTTTGTTTTTTGAATTTTTGGGGAAAAATTTAAGTCAAGTGAATGAAAAGGAATAGAAAGAAGAAATAAGAAAGAGTATAATTAACTTAATGAATGCTAAATAAATGTGTAAAAATGTAACGATTTTGAATTTTTTTTTTTCAATTTTTAATTCTAAAAATAATTAACCAATATTATGTAACATACAAACAAACGAATGTAGTTAACGTGTGTGTTGAATGTGCGTGTGATTGTATGACATGAAATGTAATGAATATTGGGTAATTCGATTTGTAACTCATAGACGAAAAAAATCTAAAAAATAAACCATTTAGGGGTGTAAAAAATGTTGGGGATATTCTGTTTTTTATGAGAAATTGTAGGTTTATCTTCTTCTAATCACATTTTTTATAAGTTTTTATTTTTAATCATGCCATTAATTACTGCAATTGTAATGTACTTTTATACAAATTAGTTTGAAATATTATTTATGTATATAGTTTGGTTATATATTTAATATTATTAATAAAAAATATTAATAAATGTAGTATATAAACATTTTTTTTTTTTTTAATTTTACAACCCAAATGGATTAGTTTTAGATTTTTTTTGCGGTGTCAATGAATATAAAAGACTGTAATGCATAAATATAAATTACAAAAGAATTATTTAAATGACAAACGTTCGAAAGATAAGCGGTTCGTTTCTTAGTAATAACTTTAAGGCACAACAAAGGTGTCATATCTATTAACATTAATATATATATATATTGGATATTGATTTAAATAATAATTTATTGCAAAAAAAGGTGAAATTTCTCTTTAACTCATAAAAAGTTTCTAAACAATAATACATAATAATTACGAAAATAATAAAAATAAATAAATTATAGTATACATTAATCTAATGCAAAATAGTTAGTGTGTCTCTCTTGAATTATATTTTTTGTTTAATTCATATGTATGTATAGTATTTTTGTTGTTTATTTGTATATGTTTGCTTTGTAAGTTTTTAATGTTTATGTGTGTATGTTTGATTGGTTGAGTGTAACGGTATCAGCGGATGAGGTCCTCAGAGGGAGAGGCAAGAAATTAATTATCATTAATTATTTACCTAATTATATGACATTTCAGACTAAAAGCCTCACGGAAAGTCAACTTAACGATTTGTAGACACTCTGCCTTTCGCTATCTCTACTCTACTCACAGAAATCCTTCAATGCTTCATAAAAATTAATGATCATAATCCCGAAACTTCGGTATTGCTTGTTGTACACTGTTCCAGTTCTCTTGTTTCTGATAAAAGTCTTCTTCTGACAGAAATTATTCTATATATATTTTTATAACATCAACAGAAATTAACTTTAGTATCGAGAACATAAAAAAAAACAAAATATAAAAATTACGAAAAATTATAAAAAGTAATTAATAAAAATATTATTTTTCAAATTGATAGTTGTCTAGCTTGAAAAAATTAATTTATACATTTTGAATTTGAATTTCGATATATTTTGGGATGAAAAGTGCTAAAAACTAACAACTATAGGGTTTTCTAATAGGACACTACAAAAGTAGTCCAATAAAGACAGCAAAGGACACCATATTTTCCCCCGCTCTTCTGATATTTCTCTTCAAGAAGCTATGCCATTTAATTAAAGAAAGATACATATACGAACCAATAACGAGTCGAAATTATTAAAATTTAGTACCGAAATTCGGAGTCAGTGGCCTTAACTTTAAGAGCGCTACGTCCAATTTATAGTCGTCATAATCGCCCTGTCAGATTAACAATTAAGCATCTAGTGAAAAAATTTGAATCCACAAGCATAATACGAAATTTTCCTGTGCCAGTGTGACATAGAAGTGCCTGTAGTGTCGAAAATATTGCTGCCGCTAGCTAATCAATTGAGGAAGACCCAAATCAGTCTCTGACACGTCGTGTGGCGAATTTTGCAAAACGGTCTTGGCCTACATTCTTACAAGACCAAATTGACACAAAAACTGAAGCCGCTTGATCGTCAGATCGTCGTATATTCGTGAATTGGACTGAGCAACAACTGGAAAGTGATCCAGATTTTCATCGAAAAATCATCTTCAGCAATGGGGCTGATTTCTGGCTGGATTGCTTCGTCAATAAGTAAAATATGCGTTATTGGTCAGGCAGCAATCCACACGTACTCCATGAGTCACCATTGCATGCCGAATAAAATACCGTTTAGTGCGGTTTATGTGCCGGTGGCGTCATTGGGACGTACTTCTTTTGTGATGATCAAGACCTCCCGCTAATTCCGATCGAATTGGATGATATGGATGTGCGATCTGACGCCGTTAGACTAATTCCTGTGGGGCTACGTCAAGCCTATAGTCTATGCCAACAAGCCTGCGACGATTGATGTACTTCGGACGAATATCGAACCTCAATTTGTAGCGGTATCGGCCGATTGTCTGGACTTCTGTAAGCGTGCCCGTGGTGGCCTTGCAAAAGAAATCGAGTTCCATACATAATGACATCGAATGTACTTTTATAGGAATAAAAACTTTCTTTGATATTCCAAACTTAAAAAAATTTTGTAGCGCTCTTATTGAAACCCCTTTAAAAAAAAATTATAATAACTTAATATTTCTGAGTAATATTGTCTGCGGTTAAACTAATCAATATAAGATTTATATGTTAACAAGACGTCATCATAATCCTTTGGCGCTGCAGCTCCTTGTGAACTTTGGCCCCCTGTACTACCAGATACTTCGGTAATTTGCTTTATAATTTTATATGCCAAGCTTCTTCTTGTCGAAACAATTTGATCGGGGTCTTCCCCTTACTTTAGTTTTGAACGCTCTGGCCTCTACAATTTTATTATTGTGGCCATTCTCGTTACCTGATCGATTCATCTTTGTCGCTGTCTAGAATATTTTAACCTTTTACAGCATAAGCTGGTCTAGCTCATAGCTTCAACTTATACGCCACTCGTCACTATTACATTTTAATTTTCCAAAGATTTTTCTAAAAATTTCACTTTCAAAGATTTTCGGTTCGATTTTGTCCCTTTCAAGTAGCGCCAATGATTCTGCTCCCTAGGACAAAACTGGTTGAAAATATGTGTTTGTATAGCGCCATTTTACATTGACTTTTGTATCAAAAAGTACTAAAGCAAATTTTGTATGACCTAGTTTCAAGATCCCGAAAGGCTAATGTAGGATATTTAGGGACGAAATGACAAAAACGCCCATAATTCAAGCAATCTCAATATAAATGCCAAACTAACCGATATGTATTAATTTCTAAAGTTGGCTTATTAAGAATAAGCAAATTTATACAACTTTAATGTCTAATAAGTCCGTTTTCGAGGCTTGATAAATATACAAAATTTTCTACGAAAACTTAGATTCCGATCATTTTAAGGATTTTGACGATCTTCGTTCAAAAATTCTACCTAAAAACCTCAGTACAGGATCCCAAAGCCAATATTACGAGACTTAAAGAGTACGCAGGATTCGTAGTATACGTAAATATCACACATGGGTTTTGGTTGTTTTGAAGTTGTCTTCTCAGATTTTGATTCTAAACCCCTAAATCCTGTTTACGTACGTACGGCTCAAGTCAAAACTCAAAAAGCGTAGACTTCTTTGAGAGTTCGGCTCTTCAAGTTTTGGTTAGTTCCGCGCAGAACACACTTTCTTTGAGATTTAGAGTTTTGGTTAAATCTAGGCTCTTGTTATCTTAAAATATAAGAAAATTCTAGCAGCTTATAATTTATAGCATATACCTAAAGTGTTGAGCCTTTTTCCCATTTTATTCCCACCATTCTGTCCAAACCTCAACCGCTGATCTCACCGTGTTCTAGTAAGCATAAGTTATTTACGTTCGACACAAACATTTAATGAATCAATTTGTTAATTAAATCAGTTATTTTTTCTCCAAATTATAAATGTAGTATCCATAATTTACTGAGCAATGAGGTTGTAAAAGCACTTACCAGCATTTTCTGGTGTTGTCATCGCTTGCAAAATTTTAAACGATCGACTTGGTATTGCGCTACCGGTATATTTTTTCGGTTCGGGTACTTGTTGTTCACTAGGGTGGATATATGGTTGTGGCATGTCTAAAATTATATAATTATTAGGTTTTTAAATGCACAGAATCACAAAAATAATATACAAAAACACATTGCGTCAACAAACTACAACAACACTACAGTCCAATAAGCTTCCAAAAAGCTCACCATTGTTATTGTTGTAAATGGTGTGCTGCTGTGAGCTTTTTAAAGCATTACCTAGAAGAAAAGAAACAGAAGACGCATATAAATACATAATTTCAAAATGAGGGGTAGAGCGGTAAAATTTTGTAGGAAATATGTGTGTGTGTAAAAATGTGTGCAGTGCTGTAAATGTGTTTTGGGTAGTTGTGGTGTGCGTGTTAAGAATATTAATGTGCTTTTTATAAAAAAGCTACACATTTCCATTCACCAAAAACCATTAATAGTTTTATGAAGCTTAAATCAAAGGAAGCTTAATTAAGGAGGTAACAAGTGTACTCAAAATTAATTTTTTTCCTCTTTTTTCATATTTCAGTAGTAAAAGAGTAGCTAACTCAGTGAACCGCAAGCTTTTTGAACAACAGCGCCTTAAAAAGCTTTGCTGCAAACAAATGAGTTTTAGGTATATAAAAGCCAATTAAACTTGTTTTACCTTCCCGTTAAGACTCCCCATTTAGTAATTTAATTATTATACTATTTACATAGTTATTGTGGTGATGGTGCCCTCAAACATACAAAACTTTCTAAGTTGAGCTTTCATATAACTCAATTCACAATAGCTTTCACCTTTAACTTCCACTTTTTCTTTTTTTTTTACATTTACTTCTCAACACCATCTTTACCGGTAACTGTGTGCCCTGTCGTTTTCTAAGCTTTTGCAGGGTTGTAACCCACCTTGATTCCATGCCTGTGGCGCTTGTGACTGTTGCTGCTGTGGTTCGGCGGCGATTTGCATGCGTCTCATTTGCTCGACATTCGGTTGTTGACGCGCCTGTTGGGCGCTCATTTGTCTCGCGTATTGTGGTCGTTGTAATTGTGGCTCTACGTCGACATGGCTCTCCGCTTTCCTATCATCGCCGCTACCGTCGTCAATAGTGTCAGTGATTTTTTGCAAAATTCTAAAGGATTTCGATTGTATGGGTGACGAGCGTGGATCGCTAGAAGAAGTGGGCGAGTTGCTGGTTAGATGTTTTAGTGATGATGTCAATTAGTAGCGCATATTCTTTTGATTAGTAGTAGTAAAAAAATACAGACTTGTCGAACACAAGCGGTGCTGCGATTAGGTGACAAAGATTCGTGTGGTGTGTGTCTAAGTTTATAGTGCTTTTAATAATTATAAGTGCTCTGTGTAGGTTTCGACAAGTTTCCTAAACTCCTCATATTTGTTGGTACTATTTTTACTTATAGTGACAAACTATTATGCGCCTATTACTCGCTTAGGAATATTGTAACAAAATATAAAGCTTAACACTCAAAAGCTTAAGAGCTTTCAGAAAACGTATTTATAATTTAAATGTTCAATCATAATTTGAGAGTTCTAAACGCAAAACATAATAGCTAATACTCAACAGCTGATGAGCTTAAGAGAGACAAGATTTTAAAAAGCTCTCGAAGGTTTTACATGCAATTTAGTTGGTTTTTGATATTTTGTGTGTTCTACAAACTAAACCTAAAACCTAACACCAACAACACCTGATGAGCTTAATAGAGCTTTAAAAATCTTTCGAAGGGCTTGCTTATAATATTTCTGATATTTTTTGGGCCCTAAAAACCAAACATAAAACTTAATGATGAAAGGCTTATAAGCTTAACTGAGTTTTAAAAAAGCTTTCGAAGAGTTTACTTATAATTTAAAAGATTTCTGTTATATTGCGTGTCCTAAAAGCAAAACATAAAACCTAACACTCAAAAGCTGAAAAACTTAACTGAGCTTTCAAAAAGTTTTCGAAGGGTTTGCTTATAATTTAAGGGATTTCTGATATTTTTGGTGTTCTAAAAACAAAGCATAAAATTTAATACTCAAAAGCTCATAAGCTTTACTGAGCTTTCAAAAGGCTTTCGAACGGTTTACTTATAATTTCAATGAATTCTGATAATTTTTATAGCTCTACCGGTGTATTGCTTTTTTGTTATTTTCGCGACTTTAGAATTTACTGAAAAATACTGAAATCTTTGAAGGCTTCGAACTTTCCTAGGACACAAAAGATCATGCTGATAGTTTCTCAAAGAACATCGAAAACTTCGAAAGCTTTGTAGGCTTACATATTGCCTCTCATGATCTTTTAGAAAAGTTTCGAAGGTTTATTGACTTTCTAGAAATTTTAGAAAAGCTTTGTAGAAAAGCTTATTGACTTTCTTGAACTATTGGAGTGAGTGTTTTGACATCTTTTTTTATGAAAATAATTAAATTAGGGTCGCATGTATGCCGAATTAGTAAAGAATTATAGAATATTAGATTTAGAACAGTTTTGAAGTTTACAAGTTCTCTGGACTGGGAGGAAATGTTATTGTTGGCTGAATTGAACTTCTGAAGAGGGGTATTGGTATTATAATCCTGCAATTCAAAGACATTTATTGTCAAAAATTTATAGAAATTTCAAATATTAATTTTAAGAACCCATTTTAGAAACAAACGTTGAAAAGAACTATGCGTCTGAAATCTATCAGAAATCAGTGAATTAAAATGTGGTTTTTAGGTTATTTATTTTTAGATATGATTTTATGAAATTAAAAACTTTTCAACTGTCAAAACAAGTGTTTGTTCACATTTTGTCATGCTAAACACACAAACTGTAACAACACTGACATGTGACATGTGACATATGACACAAGATACATACATACAATTTCTTTACATCTCACACGCTACCTGAGACGATTCATTCTGTACCGTATTTCCGCCTCAAGTGGACAATCGTAAACTACCAGATTGTAGTTTTCACTTGATCACCATTAGCAGAGGCAACAAAAAAAATACCAAAACAAAGAATAAAAATGTTAATAAAAAGCGTAAAGTTAGTGAAAGCTTTCTAAAATATGTTTGGTTTACTAGAAAAAACTCGAATGAAAGAATATATGGAAATGCGTGCCATCGAAACAATGAGAAAACTGAGCCGATCGAATCGTCAAATAACGAACTTTAAAATGCGAGCTTTTTCGCAAAGCTTTCACTCAACAGCTGACACACTTACTTTTGCAAAACGATTGGTGATGGTGAAATGGGGCCACGTGTGCCCTCACTCTCCATAGCGATGGGTATGATGCGTGAGCGATTACCGCCATTGTTGTTGTTCGTATATTGCTGTTGTTGTTGCACAATGCGTGGAGCATTCAATTGTTGTGTTGGTGACATCACACGCTGAGCTGATGGCTGTTGATTGGCGCCAGCTGAGGGTGGGAAATTGTTGTAACCTTGATCAACGAATTGATTGGGCGAACGCACCACATAGCTGCTCGGTGCTGTGCGAGAGATTGCGAGTGCATAAAGCGTTATTACTTGTTAGCAGAGGTTACTTACCAGTGGTGATGCCCCCATAGCTGACATTGAAGTTCGGTTGCTGTGATGTAGTATTCGTCGGTGTCTGCTCCAACTGGATGGGTATGATGCGTTCCTGTGATGGAGAATAAAACTTTATTGCAAAACTACATATTAACAAAAAATTTTCGTAAGTCACTCACCCTTGGACCAGTTTGTTGAGTTGCTGCATTATTGACAATGGGGTTGGCATTGATTTGCAAGCGTAAGCCGGTGCTGCCAATGCCGTGGCTACCGAAATTCGTTGGTGCTGCTGCAGCAAAACCGTTACCCTGCTCCGGCTGATAGCCGTAGAGCTGAGGTTGGGGTTGTTGTTGTTGATGGTAGACTTGCTGCTGTTGTTGTTGTGACTGTGGTGGCGGCGGCGACTTAATGCGATTCAGCGACGAAGGCACCACATTGCCATTTTCCTCGGGACGCGCCCATTCTGGCTGATCGTTTGCCTTTGGTTTTGTGCTCAGCCAAGGCACGGTAGAGCGTAAAGGCTGTGCTTGTTGCTGTTGTTGTTGCTGTTGCGGTATTTGACGAATTGGTGATTCGCGTGCTTGCTGTTGCTGTTGTTGTTGCTGAAATTGACGCACAACATTGGGTGCTTGCGGCTCAGCAGGTGCTGTCAGAGGTGCAATATAGAGCGAGCCGACATTGGACTGAAATAAATTCGGAGTATAGAGGTGAATTGTATAAAATGTACAGTTAGATATTGAAAATTCAAGAATGGTTGCGAAAAAGATGCTAGATCTAGACCTATGTTTCTGGCAGCCGACAAAATGTTTCTGGTCATAATTACAGGACTATCTTAAGATTTCTTTAAAACTCGGCGAAATAATTCAACGGGTGAAGATTTTTAGAAAAAAGATAATACAGGTATATTCTAATTTTTGAAAGGATTACTTGAGATGATGTCCTGTTATAATCGTAGTCAGGTGATAAGAATTACGAAAAGACTTTTTCGACTTCCCAATATTTTTTCTTCAATAACTGATTACTAACCAAAAATTAATATGCAAAGTTTGAACATTTTTTAGTAAAAAGCTCTCCGATCTATAAAACTTTAAACTCTCTTCTTAAAAGCTTTTCGATCTCAGCAGATTTTAAAAGAATAAATAAAACAGGCCTTTGCCAATTTTTGAAACTTTTACTAATAATGATGCCTTGAAAGCTTTACTAAGGATTATGATCCGCTACAATTTTTTCATAACTGATCTCTAACCTAAAATTAACCAACAAAATTTGAAAACTTTTCTGTGAAAAGATTTTTGATGAGAGTTTTGCTACTACTTGTTCATTCAATTCTATATTTGATATATGTATAACCTAAAATTAACAACCAAAATTTCAAAATTTTTCATTGAAAAGCTTTCGGAATTACAAAGCTTCAAAAACCTTCGTTAAAAGCTTTCCGATCTCAACAAATTCCAAAAGAAACTATAAAAAGCTCTTGGCCAATTTTCGAGATGTTCATAAACTCAAATTTTTTCTTCAATATCTGATGTCTAACTTAAAATTAACCACCAAAAATTTCAAAATTTTTCCATGAACAGCTTTCGGAATTACAAAGCTTCAGACACTTTTGTTAAAACTTTTCGATCTCAGCAAATTTTAAAAGGAAATATAAAACAGGTCTAAGCTATTTTCAAGAGCTTTACGAAGAATCATGCCCTGAAACTTACATAATGTTTATTGGATCAAATTTATCCTTCAATACCTTTAATAAACAAAGTTTTAAAACTTTTATAGAAAAAGCATTCGGAACTAAAAAGCTCCAAACACTGTTGGTAAAAGGCTTTGCGATCTCAGCAGATTTTTGGAGAAAATATAAAACAGGTCTAAGCTAATTTTTGAGAGCTTTACTAAGAACGATGCTCTAATACAAAGAATCAAAATATTCCTTAATAGCTTTAATCAACAAAGTTTGAAAATTTTGCTATGAAAAGCTTTCGGAATTACAAAGCTTCAAACCCTTTTGTTAAAAGCTATTCGATTTCAGCATATTTTAGGAGAAAATATAAAACAGTTCTGAATTAATTTTTGAAATCTTCCAGAAGGAAGATAATGGCTTGCTGCAATGATCAACAAAAAAAAATCTAATCTCTAACCTAAAATGAATTCACAAAGTTTGAAAATAATTCTATGAAAAGCTATTGGAACTAAAAAGCTTCAAAAACATGTTTTAAAAGTTTCCAATCGCAATGACGCATTCTGTTTTAGAACATTATCTGGTAAGAGCTTAACATCTGAACTGTAGTAAGTTGTACAGTTGGTTGAAAGACGTCAACAGCCGAAATCTGGACCTAAAAAGTTAAGAAAAGTACACGCAAAACCTTTGCAAGCTCAAACTACACGAATGTTACTAACGAAACGACGCACTCAGCGCTTATCAAACTACGTGAGTTTACACCCAAAGAAAGTGAAGGTTGTATGACTCAATTTAACTGGAAGTGATGCTTTGTATAGTATCAACGACATTGACATTGTAAACATTTCTTTCATGAGCCAACGAACACAATGCAGAAATCAATGAATCCAAATTTCTACAAATAAGCACGTACGAAAGTCTTTGCTTGATTCAAGTGCCAATTGTCATAAAGCCATCACATCAATTCCGACAATAATTGGTGACAACTACACCAAACTGTTCATGAGCTTTAATTAAGAACTGTTAATAAGCATCCAAAAATACGATTGCACAATGAAATTATTGTCAAATGAATTTACAGCAGCTGTGTAGCTGTACATTTATGTGAAAAAGCAAAACAAAACAAAATCATAAAAATATCTGCGAAGAAATCTTCTTTAATTAGATTCTATATTAATGAACATACACACAGCGTACAAATAAAAACAGCGCGCCATTGATAAAAATAGACTCTTCCGCAAGCTTTGCATTTACAGACGCAAAAATATTCATGAATGTGCCGCTGTATGTAATTTCAGACTATGTTATTGGGTCTAGAACTATATTCATGCATTTTTTTATATTTTATTTATGACAAAACATATGGAATAGTATTAGATGCAAGAGTCCAAATGAAACTATAACTTTTTAACAATTTTCTGACAAGTTGTGGACTCCATCCCAAACGAACTTAGAGGGATTGGTATCAAACCAATTTTGGATACCCTGTTCTGATGTGACTGGTATTCCAGTGAGGACGTTATGCATCGACCGTAACAGATAGTATTCAGAAGAGGACAGGTCTGGACTATAGGCCGATTGAGGCAAAACTTCCCAGCTGCTGTTTTCCAAATGATTTTTAACTGGCCTTACAACATGTGCCTAGTCTTGTCATGTTAGAAATTATTGCCTCGTATGTGAATAAATAGGCGTATTTTGCCAATCACTCGCTTCAATTTGATGAAGACTGTAGAGAGTTGATTCCGCGCCATTCGGAGCAACTCGGACTAACATATGGAACGAATTGGCGCATTTTACATCTAGATCTTAAACTGGAAGTTCGTTTCGCTCTATAGGCTCTTGAAAAGTTCTAAGAACATGCGTTGTTTTCGAGCCAAATTTTGTTCAGCGATGAGCTGCATTTCTGCTAGTGATCTCGGCGACATTTGGTTTCAATAAGACGACGCCACTTCATACGCATGTCATCAATCTATGGATACATTGAGAGAACACTTCGCTGAGCCCGTCGATTGGTCAACAAGATCGAGTGATATCTCAACATTAGATTTTTTTCCTGTGGAGATTTGTAAATTCGAAAGTCTATGCGGAAAATTCCGCTTCAATTCAGGCCTTCGAGCAAAACATCACGCGTGTCATTCGACCGTTTCCAGTCGAAATGCTCGATCGAGTCATCGAAAATTAGACTCAACGGATGGGCCATCTGAGACGTAGCCACGGCCAACATTTGGAAGAGGTAATCTTCAAAAACTAAACGCCAACGAATGTTCTTTCAGTGATAATACATATTCCCCATTAAATTAGAAGTTTCTGTGCTTTTTCTTTGAAAAAGTAGGATGTCTCGAAATGGATCATATAAGTATGATATATACGTATGTACATATTTCTAAATAAGCACAGATTTTTTTTATCTCTCATTCCCTATGTTATACCATTTTCATAGATATAAAAATCCGATATAGAAAATCTTCATCAATTTATCTTGCAAAAGTGAGTTAAATATGATGCCGTATGTAGATCTAGACTAGAAATTATTCTAGAAGTATGTATTCTTCTATCTCACATTTTGTTATAGATTCAACGTGAGAAGGTCCTAACAAGTTTTCCAGCATAATTTTATGTTTTATTATTTCACTTACCGGCTTGGGACCCTGATAGCCCGAAGCTGGCTGAGTTTGCTGCTGTTGTTGTGGCGAGACATTGTTATATATCGCAGTCGTTTGTGGCTGCGACTGTGGTTGTTGTTGTTGCGTCGGAGTACGTTGAGTGCGCCAGGGCACAGTTTGTGCCGCTGGCTGTGAGTTGGGAGAATTGTTGGCTGTTGTTGGCTGTGCTGGGGTTCCAGCGCCGGTCGGTGATGAAGTATACAGCTTTGTTGGTTGCTGCTGTGCTAGCGGGGAAATAGCTGGTGGAGCGCGTTGTTGTTGCGGTGGCTGCTGCTGCTGTTGCTGTGTTTGTGGACCGCCATATCGGAAGGGACTATCGGTGGCGCGTTGTGGCGGAGTGCCACTTTCAGCACGTGGACTGTCCGTTTGACGCGTGTAGACATGGACACTTGGCGATTGTGGCGGTGCAACGCTACGGAACTCAGGGCGTGGCGATTGTTGTTGCTGCTGTTGTGATGGCGATGAAGCCGACAAGGGTGGTGTGCTGTTGTTATATTGAGGCTGTTGTTGTTGCTGCTGTTGCTGTTGCTGCTGATAGGATGGTGAGTACGTGGGCTGAGGCGGTGTGTATTGTTGCTGTTGTGGTTGAGTGGAGTTGTTGCTGTTATAGTTAAGTTCAGGTTGCTGGGTAGTCGTTGTTGGTTTCTTGTAACCTGTTGTATGATTGGAAATATATATTAGATAAAAACGCTTCAGAAAAATATGCAGTATTTTGAGGTTAGTTTTCGGAACCATTAGAATTCGATTTGGTATAGGATTAGCGTGTGACTTGTGAGAGTTAGCGGCGCCAGCACCATTTAAAGAGTTAGTAGATCCAGTTGTTTTGCTGAAATACCATATTAGTTAGTAGTAAACTTTGTAAACTGTTCCAAAAAGTGGAATCCATATATATAAGGAGACCCACAAAACCCAAAGCAAAAGTATTCTATTATATTAGCATGTGTCGGGCGTATTTTGGCTTCGAGGTCAACTGGGTCTTCCATGAACCCTTTGGCCTCTACATACTGAGTAGTTGTGTAATGAGAAATAACTTTTAGTCGATGCATAAACCACCAAAATAGGACCAAGGTTAAACCCATACAAAGCGTTGTTGATGTGTGGATGAAGTGATGAACCGTAAAATACATAGCGTAATTTTCTACGCGCATTTCTCACCATCGACATGTTCGTTGACATCGTTGTTATTGTTGTTGTTCACATTGTTGTTAAGACTGACCGTGGCTGGTTCACCGCCACCGGCGCTAACGGCATTACCATTAGCAGCGGTATTCGGTGAACTAGCACGATCATTTTCACCCACCATGGGACTCTTGGAGCGATCGCGCACATACTCATCCTTCCAGAAGGTATTCTTCTCCACCGGCGGTGGTACTTTGCGCAATGCCGCCATTGGATTTGGCGGTATTTTGATTTCCGGTCGGAAACCCAATGGTGGCGGTTCGAAACGTTGCGGTGTGGGCGACTTGCGTTGCGCGTTGGGCGAACCGGGCGCACTACCCGGCCCGCCGCCATTCTGTGGTGGTGCTAATGTATTGGAGGAGCTAGGTGGTGGTGGTGGTGGCGGTGCCGATGTGCCATTCAATTTCTTACCCGCTACTCCGGTTGGCGCTGGTGGTGGCGGCGGCGGCAACACCTGGAACGGCATACCCATGCCGGCGGCGCCGATTTGCGACGCCGCATTGCCGCCACTGCCCGGCGATTGTGGCTGTGTTGGTCTGTTCTGTTGGGAGGCGCCCGTGGCGCCTTCGGCTTGTGCGTTGCGCGCCAAACGTTTCGCCATGCGCTCAGATTTGATTTGTGAGAGATCAATGCCGCCCGGTGTGTAGGTGAATGGCTTCTTGTCTTTTGTCACCATTGCATTCTGTACGCAGGCGGGCGCTTCGCAGCCCCGTTGAGCGGAGCCGCCATACCTGTGAAGGAAATAAAGTGGAGAGTATTTGTGGTTATTGAAGTGGTTAAAAAGTGGTTAGAAAACTAGTTATATTCTAATTTAAAAAATAGTATGCTTATAATATTTCAAAATAAATAAATACAAACTAGTTTAACATAAATAAATGTCCTAGAATGCCACTGTGATTAATTACTATCCGCAAACAAAATATAAACTATAGCTTTTTAATCCCTAAAAAAAAATATTTATGTAAACATGAGTTCTTCTCATTACGTTCGTTGACGTCATGAAAGTTTCGCAAAACTGTGCACACGTTAAGTATTTTTTTATGCTTCGCAACCTCACAGCTGACGCGTGAACTGTCAGTTCTGTTTCTGGCAACTATTTCTTTCGATTTTTTTGAATTTTCCCCAGATAAATCAGCAAGCTCGACTAAAAGGCGCAAACACGTGCGTTGGCGATTTTTTCTCTAAGATTTTTTTTAGAAAACTGCAAACTTTAGATGTATGATGTAGTTGTTGTCAAAACATAGCGCTTTAGCTGTAGTCACTTAATACTTATGTATAGTACAGACAAAAATTCGACAATTTGTGCGACTTTATACTATTATGTTCTGACGCATTATAACCAGACGACATGCATCTAAAAGTTATAGCTATTTGACAGGTTTGACATGAAAACTAATGCCATATGTTTGCGGTTTCAAAAGCGTGTTGGATTGGTTTTAAAGGATTGCAGTGATTTTAAAGTTTTGATTTTTAAGTGGATGAAATTTCAATTTATGATATATTAGCGGCACTTACTGCTTGTCTAGACGTTATTGACAGCCTTTGAACCCATTTGCGGTGTTTGTTTTGAGGTTATCTCGAAAATCAAACGTCATACAGCGCCTTCGTAGCCGGTTGGCTGTACTTTTGTCGGAACTTCAAACGAATATTTTGGCATGTTCAGTCAACGAGCAATTTATATCAAAAGCTGTATCTTTAGTCGGTATTCGAAACCTTAGACCTCTTATTTTATTAAAGAATAAATACAAAATTTAAGATTAAACGCTCTGTAATATGCCTAGATGTTTTTCATGAGCGTTAAAATATTCCCTCTGACATGTTTCAACAAAAGGTTGTTAACTGTAATTTCTGGTTCCTTTTCTATTAGATGACAGTCATATGGAGCTTCTAAAGTACTTGAAAATGACGACTTTTGAATAAATACATATAATCCAACATTCAGATCATTCTTCCCTAAATCACCCCTTGGTTGAACGGGTTCTCATTCTAAAGAGGTCTTCTTCCTTTTTCTTGTTTTATTTATCGTCGATTTCATTTATCTTAAGGGGCACATCTTAAACTCGTATTTTTTGATGATTAAAAAAAAATACTGCATAAATTATTTTAAAATCTACTAAAAAAACGCTTATTTTGAATTTTTTTTTTTATTTCTTTTTTAACTTCACTCTAGGTGTGCCCCTTAAGTATCCGTTTTATTTTTTAGATGTTCAAACTTTTATCTATATTGTTAGATAAAATATAAAAGGGTTATTCATGGATGATTAATTGTTTTTGAAAATATTATTTTGAAAATTATTCGGATGCTTGGAGGATTGTTTTAGCGAAGGGTCTTGAACTTTAAATTTTTATATAAAGTAAGTTCATATTAACGATAATCTTTTAGATTCGCTTGGGTTCTTCTTTTTGTAATGATTAACAGTCAATACCTGATGCTATTTTTTCTTTGCACACAACCAAACTCACAGCATGAACAACAACCTGCAGGGTTAAACTTAACCAAGTTTAAAGTGTGGACAACAACCTGCAGAGTTTCATTCCAGTTCTAGCTCGATTTGAATTCGAAATTAATATAGTAAAATAAGATTTTAATTTTGTATTGCAAATCGAATCTAAATTAGTGCTTTTGTGGAGCAAAAGAGGGTTAATTGGTCAATTAAGGGGTTACATAGGTTTACGGGTTTCAAAAAATCGTTTTTTTTATTATATTATAAAATTCAACTCTAGAATATTTTCCTAAATTTTCAAGTTGATTTGAGTCATAGTTTTGGAGATACAGTCTTGAGAACTTGAAGACTTCTGTCCCTTTTTTATTGTCACTCAAATTTTTAAACGCGTTTTTCTTGAAACTGTGTTTTTAAAGATTTCTCGGGAATTACTCACACGCCTTCCATGCAATTTTTTACAGGTCTTTGAGATGAAATTCTTAAGGATTTTGGAGGTATTTTTTTCCCATTAAAACATTTGAAAAAAAAAACTCGCTAAATTTTCACTGAAATTTTCATTTTTTTTTTTATAAAAATGCCTGCCAAAAATCAAATTCTCAGTTTTTTTTCTTTTTCCAAGTTCTAAGTTAAGGTTTTAACTGAAAAACGTATTTTTTCACTTTAGATGATTCTGTAGCGAGTTATGCTGCAAATGCGAGCGCATCTTTTTTCTGAAGGGTCGCCGGAAATGGTTTCGAAATGGCCGAACTTAAAATATCTTTTACCAAAAATTTCAGAAATTCTTTGTTAATAGTGTCTGTTTCTAAAAATAAAAAATTCTAATAAAATATTTTATTTTTTATAAAAGAAAAAAATTGTTGAAAAAAGGCTGTTTTTTACTCGTGGAAACCCATGTAACCCCTTAACTCCTGTGCGAAAAGGCTAGAAGCATACAAGTTTCAAAGCTCCTAAAAAGCTTCTTTCATTGGGAAATGTTTTATTATTTTAATACTACCATTAAATTTCCAATACATCTATAATACTTTTTGACTTTTTAAGACATACATAATCGACTAAAACAAGTCATATTTGCGTATATTTTACTCTCAGTTCACTATGACCCAGCGTCATTAACGTAGGGTTAAAAAAAACCAAACTCGTATCAAATTTGAGCCGCCACAAAAACACCTAACCAAAATATTGACATGCAACTGTTGCTTGTTTACCTTTTGCTCCAATTGGTAATTTGTTAATTTCGAAAAAATATGCGCGATTTAATGACTTCAACGAGGAAATTAGGTTTTCCTAACTGTTGCAAATCAAGAATTGCGGTGGCGCGCTTGTACAGCACCGAACTCTGACACAACTACAACTAAAACAGTTGTGCGACAATTGACATTACCATAAAATTATAGCAAGACAGCTAATGCGGGCGATAAGAAAATATTTGTATGTAAATGAGTTGCAATGACAAGACAAGAAATCGTAGGAAACCGCTAACCGCAAAACCGACAATTTTAATACAAATGTTAAGGTTGCGCGCTTAGCATATGTTATATTTAATAGACTACAGGGCTTAAGGTGTAAGTATGTACATACTATAGTATGAAGGGAAATGAGTGAACTGAAATGTGGGTCGATTTGTAGGCGCCATATGCATTGTATATAAAACTGGTACCTACAGATAACATAAAGGTAGTCGAAAAAGTCTTTTCGTATTTTGTCAATAGATGTCGTTGCAGTCATATATCTCCAGTGCTACCAATTCCATTGTATCATACCAAATAGTGTTAAAAAGGTGAGATTTTAAGCTTCATTAACCGAAAAAAAATTAAATTCGGGGAAGTTGAAAAAAAGTTACAGCTGTTCCAAAATGAGTAAAAATAATGAAGAAATTCGCTATATTTTGAAATTTTTGTATAAAAAAGGAAAGAATGCCACGCAAACCAATAATGAAATTTGCGAAGTTTACGAAGACGATGGTGTATCAATTCGTGTAGCACAACAATGGTTAAAATTTGATTAGAAATACGAAAAGACTTTTTCGACTACCCAATATACATTTAAATATTCCACACTTTGTAATAATTAAATAATATTAATTAGTAACGCAGTTAAAAATTGTAAATTAACGTCATTACAATTGCCATACACCTCAACGACGCCACAACGCGTCATAATTAATTACATATGAACAATTCAATGTCATAATAATCGCCAACTATCGGCAATTATACTTCGCTGCTTCCAAAAGCAGATAAATAATCCTGAACGAGCTGGCACTCATAATTCAAACACTAATACATACACATATTTTAATTCAATTTTAATTCAAATGTGGAAATTGCATAAATTAAACATGTTCCGCGCCCATTTATGGCTCTTTTACGATATGATTTGACAGGTGTCACTGGAGTCAGTGTAGAGGAGGGAACTATACATACACATTGGCTCCAATCTACTGGGTATTTCCCGCTCAGCTGTGAAGTATGAAAGTTATTCCGTTAATCGAACGGGAGCTGTATGGTAGCTATAGCTTTGACAATACTGGCGTTTGTGCAAGTGGCTTTCGGACAGATATGGTAGCATGAACTTTATTTTATTGTATACATAAGTACTTATGTGTATAAACACATGTATTGAATGTGTTTATGGCATTTTTCCGTTAAATTAAATATAAAAATAATATAAATAATTTAAAAAAATTCAACTTTGAATGTGGTTGAACTTGAACTAACGAAATAAGGAAGCTGAGAAAAGACGAGGTAGCATAAACGTGGAACCGACTATAATTGGCGGTATGTGATGTTATCCTTATGTTAGGTTATGTATATACTATATGTCAAATAAGGATTTTTTAGCGGGTGTCGCTGCTGACAGTGTCATGATTTCAAGCTGGCTCCTATCAGAATCGTTATATTACGGGCAGGCGGCTTTTAGCGAAGGCTGACGTATTTGCACAATCATCCCCTTATTTAGTTGAATTGGTAATACAACACTCATTACTATGAGGTACCTGGCGGTAGGTATAAAACGCTAGGGGTAGAGACCCCCTAAGCATAAAACTCAACGTCAACAAAGAAACGAAGCGGAGGGACTGGGATATCAGTTCTAACGTCAGTGGGAGACGAGGCTTCTACTACCAGTGGTCACAGCGATCTAATGAGCTCTGTCGTCAGTGGCCACACTCCCACAGCAACGGGAGCAGGTTGCGGTGGTTGTAGTAATACTGCCTAACCAGCTTTATAGCGCACTTCTTCGCTATCCTGTGCAGACGGCCAAGGATTTCAACTCTGGCAATAAGAAAAGGCGTCGGAAAAAGCCAAGCAAGGAGAGATCGAAGACAAAAGCGAGGTAGAAGGCGGCGGTCGCAATATGCAACCGTTTCGGAGGGAAGTCCAGCCGGAAGGAAGAAGAGGTGAAACGGCCGCCTTGGGCTAGAGAGAAGCTGACGAATAGCCAGGCACACTTTGCCACTCGTAATTGGTATAATGCCTCGGATCCATCGAAAGCAAAACGCATTGAGGGGCATATCGCTCGAAAAAGAGGAAGTGCAGAGACGTAGCCGTAGTTAGCATAATTTATGTCCGAGTAATCCCTCAAGCAATTTGTTCGTCTAATTGATAAAAGAACTTAAAGTTCCCATGCGCACTTCTTTCAAATTTCGAGCTTTCGCAATAGTTAGTTACAACTACTTAAACTGTATTTAGAATTGCCAGAGCTCCCACTTTTTCCCAAATACTCGTACTTCGGTCAAAAATATCACAGGTGTTAAAACTGGCAACCGTTTCTAGTATGACCAGGTTTAACCAGTCCCACGAGCTTTGATTATGGCTACACGATAACATAATACACAAATACTATACATATATGTATATCTAAGCACCACGAAATCATAATCATTTAAATAAAGTACAGCATTAGATTTAATTTTCATTACTTTTTATACGATGCCGCATGCTCTTCGTACGTTCATAAATACATATAACGGGTGATCCACTAGAGTTACTTTTTTCAATAGCCTTTGTTTTGATAGATCACGCGTGGGTCGTGTCAAGCTGTCATCGCTCTATGGGCTCTTGAAAAATTCCAAGAAGATCCAACTTTTTCGAGCCAAATATTGTTCGAGGATAAGACCCATTTTTGACTCAACGGGTATGTAAATAAGCCAAATTGCCACATTTAGAACGAGAAGTAACCTGAAGACATTCAAGAGTTGTCATTTTATCCAGGAAAACAACGGTTTGGTGTGGTTTGCGGGCCAGTGGAAAGATCGGTCCATATTTCTTCAAAAATGATGCCGTTGAGAACGTAACCGTCAATGGCGACCGTTATCGCGCCATGATAACCGACTTTTTTATGCCTGAAATTGAAGCTCGTGATCTCGGCGATATTTGATTTCAACAAGACGACGCCACTTCCCTCACATCGCATCAATCAATGAATTTATTGAGAGAATACTGCGGTGAGCTGATAATTTCACGTTTTAGTCCGGTCGATTGGCCACCAGGATCGTGTGATATTACACCGTTAGATTTTTCAGGTCCGATTCTGACCTTGGAGCAAAACATCACGCGGGCCGTTCTGTGTTTTCTTTAAAGAAGTAGGAAACTTCAAAATGGATCACCCTATATATACTGACTAGTTCGCGCTTAGAACATTATGCAGTTGTAATTACGCGCTTTCACAAGCCGTTAAGCGTTTAAGTGGAAATGCGTGCGAAGCGCGGACAATTCTGTTGCAGTTGACCATGAAATGAGTCTTCAAATATACAACCATACATACACGCAATATATTCTAATGTTAACTGCCATTATGCGTCGAGTAACATATCTTGGTTTGATTTGTTACACTTGTTTAACGTTGTAAACAGCCGGCTTTACTGGCTCTAAGCCAACAGGTTTCTCAGACACATTTCGCAATTATTTCGCGCTTTTTTCACTCTTTCACACACATAAAAGTAGGAAAGTAGTTCTATCGTAAACTACTTGTAAGCGCAGACGGACACTTTGAGGTGGCAGCGCCACACCAAAGCAACAACCGGCTAACCGCCACAGGCCAGCGCTGTGAAGCGCGCCAAAGTTGTATTTACTCACTTTTTCTAGGTAATGCTTTGGTGGCACCGAAAATTTGGGTCAACAGACTGGTAGCATCAGCTTTATAAAATTATTAATACACATGCATACATACATACATACTTATATACATAAGCACTTATATATATATGTACATAGTATGAATAAAAATGTGGCAAACACTGTGCGCTGCTGTGGCAATCACAATTTGTTTGCTGATTTTATGGTTGCCACCTGATGGCCAATGGCTTTCAACGTCGCTTCAATAATAAGATTTCATGGCGTTTAAGCAACAACTTTGGGTATTGCACTTTTATTGAATATTTTTTATAATTCCTATTCATTTTTATGTGCTACAAAACAAGCTATTTTTAATAGTTTGCAGTTGATTAAAGCCATTTTGTTAAAAATAAAATATTTGTAATTAAACAAGAGAGGACGTTAATGTCGTTTGCACCGAAGACAGAGCACCTTTTACCAGTGCAATAGCTTAAAAGGGTATAAAAATATTGTTATGTTAATTTTCATGGCTTCTTTTGTATGACAGCTATGTATATGTTGGAGTGACCCAATCTGAACAGTTTGTTCGGAGATTGTACCGTTGCTTCTAACAATGATTTATGCCAAATTTTTTGAAGATAACTCGTCAAATAAAAAAGTTTTCTATACAAGCACTTGATTTTGTCCTATCAGTTTGTATGGCAGCTGTATGCTATAGTAGTCCGATCGAAAGAATTATTTCGGAAAATGTATCAATAGATTTGGCAATCATATGTCCTAAATTTTATAGAGATATCTTAAGAAATAAGAAAGTTTTCCTTACAAGAACTTGATCTCGATCGTTCAGTTCGTATGCCAAGTATATGCTATAATGGCTCAATCTGAAAAATTTTTTCGGGGATTGTTGCTATGCTTTGAATAATTAGCCATGCCAAATTTCGAAAAGATATCTCGTCAAATAAAAAAGTTTCCCATACAAAGACTAGATTCCAATCGTTCAGTTTGTATGACAGCTATACCATATGGTTCTTGGGAAGGAAAATACATGTAAGATTTCTGATCCATTTCTTAAAAACTGAGGGACTACAGACAAACGAATGATGGCTAAATTGACCCAGCTTGCCACGATGATCATTTATACTTATGTACTTAATAAGGTCCCTGACGTTTTCCGCTGTATATTTCTGTAAAAAGCTGTTGTAAAGGCTATCGTTGACTAAATATAGAATATGTCAAATCGCTTATTAGTCCTTATTATTATATATGTGTATGATAAATACACGAGGATTGCGCCGCGACCTTAGGTCTATTTTGTCTTCTCCCAAGCCACTCAGTCTTACCTAGCCCCAGCATATTCATAAAGTCCAAAATATTATTATATATACATAGTTAATAAATATATGAATGACACCTCTACATATCGATTTCAAATCCTTCAAGTTAAGTTACTCCGAATCACAAAAAAACCCTCAGCTTATTTCCATACGAATTTTCAGCAGTTTATGTAATATTCTGGTGCTGCTAGATGTAAATCTGACATTTACTGTATGTTAACCCACATAAACAAGGGTCTAAGCCCTATCGGCATGATTTCCATAAGCTTTGCTATGAATTTACTATTTTTGCTGCCTAATATCACATTTCTTTGAAAACATTAAGTTTTTGAGAAGAGCAAGGTTTTATGTGAAGAATATACTCGTTGAAAACTGTAATAAAACTGTATATTCCATTCCGGTTGATTTCATATCAATAAAAGATGAGATAAGTATAAACTTGCGGTTTTAAGTATATTCACAAATCCTTGAATTTTCTATATTTATAGTATATATGTTCTAGAACCAAATTGTATAAGAAAAGGGTTAATTTTATGATTTTTCTCAAAAGTCAGCAACATTTGTTTGACACAAAAATGAAGCAAGAAGTTAAGCAAGCTGAAATCAAAATTTCATTTCATGATTCTGATCATTCCACTAATGTCTCATGTATCCAGAGATAATAACCATAAAGGAGTTAATCATCTTTCTCATGATCTGATGATAATTTAAGAAAAATCATCGGGACATATGGTTTGTGATCTCAAAACTCTCAAAACAGTATTAACAAAAAACATTTATGTAATTCTAAAACCAATTTCCCAACTGTGAAATAATTAATTTCATTAATTATGCGTTAATTAAAAAAGCATGATATCGTTTGAATATATACAGTCATAAGAAATGTTCTCAAACTTCGGTAATGAGAAAAGACAGCCGAGCAAAGCAAATAAATGCCTGAACCCTATTCGACCTCAATTTTAATCATCTGCCTGATTGCCTCCTCCACAAAACCACAAATAAACAATATTCTATAAAATCCGAAGAGCACAGCGCAAAACATCTGACTCATACCTTGGTAAATTTGTTGTTTTTGATTTAATATAAAGAATCTTGCAATTTATTTCTACATGTTTTTCTTACATTTGGCATGAGTAATAATTTTTCACCACCACCACATTTATTGGACGAACAAAACAAAGTGAAATGGAAAAATAAATTACGAATTGTTGCAACTGACTCTGCAACTGTTGAAAGAAAATAGCCAAAAAAAGAAAGAAAACACCAAACAACAAAAAACATTAAGAAAATTAATTATTTGTGTTTTCGTTGAAAAAGTGTGGCAGCTGGCGTGTAGAAGTATCAATATTATGCACTTGGTGCTGATGGAAGGTGTAGTCAGATATTTGCATTTGAATTGTGGCGAAAAATTGTAAGCAGTTTGTACGTGCTCTTTTGATGGTTTTCCTTTCTGCTGCGTTTGAGTATAAGTTATTTCACTTTTTTCGTCTATTGTTTTGGTAGTCGATCTGTTTAGTCTGCCTTATGTTTGCGGCAATTCAATAACACTCAGAAATTTCCTTGAAAATGCCTTACACAATTATTTATTCTTTGTAGGTTTCAATATATTTTTTCACAAAAAAGTACCCGGCTTTTTGGTTTTTTGCACTCAGCAACCTTGAACTTTTAAGAAAAATATATAACAAATATTTATTTCAAAAATATGAAAAATTATCGGAATATTTTAGAGGCTTTCTGAGTAATTTTTTGTTGTACGAGTATATGTGATGGAAGCAACATATATACATATGTACTTGAAAGTTGCAACCATATGATTAAGCTTAGTGAGATTGTGAAGCAAACACATAATGTGACGACCTGGCAGCTCTTTTCACATATTACCCGGACTGTCTTACCCTCGAAAACTTCTTCAGTGACACTAATGAATATTTTAAATTCGGAGCTGTAAGACTGAGAATGTTTCTTTCACCTTTCTATCAGTACTATAGACTCTCTGATGTATTGAGATAATTTCAACAAACAAGAAGCTTTCTAAACATTTCTAAACCTTGATCTTCCCAACATTATTTCTGTTTGCAAAATTGTGATATTCAGTAAAGTAGAGACCTAACCTATGGATAGGTTATCAAATTTAATTTCACGAAACATGTACAAAATAACATATAGTTGCAAAAAATAAGAGGAGGCAGGATGATTCGTACAAAATTACTCATAGAAACATAAAAGAGAAGGAGGGTTGATTTCCGAAGAGGCAACCATTGCATTCTTGCGCTTAAAAATATCTGCGATTTTTTTAAACTTTACTTCACTAATGATATAAAGGTGCTCAAGACTAGATCATATTATGATATTAGTGAAAAATTTTAAAATTTCTCAAGTATACTATGCTATAGTATGTACCTATTTCTTTTCATAGATCACCATCGAAAGTGGAAACCTATGATAAAAGACTACACTAAAAGCTCAAGCCCCTCCATATTGTTTTTCCAACACATCTGCATACTTTACGCCACCACTGTGCTGTTGCTATTACCCGTTTCACTTCGCATGTCTTATACAAATTAAAAAGACCACTTCATATATTTTTTCAAGCACTTCATTAAACATTTTTTATCCTCTTTCTATAAATTTCAGTGGCACACAATATTGACATTTCTAATTTCTATGCGCCACTTCCTGCGGCTAACAAAACTCAAGTATCCGCTTTGATGGCCACTTTTTTTGTTTTGAAAATCGCCAGACCCGTTATGAAGTTGTTTGAAGAGTGGATAATGTGCCAAGTGTTTGGGTGCTGTGCCGGTAGTATGCTGGGTACGAGCGTTCAAAAAGCTAAGACTGACGCAGCTGAGCACCAGGAAAAAGTAAACAAAGCTGAATGACACTTTTGACAGTTAAATTATGCAAATCAACTGATATGATAGGTGCTTGTGGTTTACAGAAATCAATTGAGCAGTGAAATGCTGCTTTGTTTGTCTAGAAAAAAAGTGAACAATAACGAAAACTAATATTGCACACTCATTGCTGAGTCAGTGTATTTGCTGTGACCTATTTTGTGATGAGTTTTTTAACGTAAAAAAAAAATTGAGAAAAATATTTTTTATTTGTTTAGATGTATTTGGCACGATATATAGTAGATATGGAGTTGTATGTGCATATATATTTAACAAAAAATTCTAAAATTAATCATGAAAACCACCGACTCCAATTTTTTCTATTTTTAAACGCTTTTGTCAAAGTGAAATGATTTTTGGTTGCTTTTATTATCATACAATACAATGTTGTCACACAAAAATAATGAAATCTCTTGTATTCAAAAATAAATGCATCCAAATTATATTTAAAAACATCGTAAATATTTCAAAATTTTCGAAAATTATGTTCATTCAAGAGGTCAGTGCTGACTAATCAGCATGAAGGCGACGTGTGTGCTTTGTGCTTGATGCTCCTCCCAAAGCGGCACCACCCAAAAGAAGACTCATGTCATTTGGCACGACGCTTTATGACAAAAAAAATTTGTATTACAATATTTGTTTACTTTTTTGTTTGCTCTGGAATTGCACTTAGAGCAATATTCGAAAATAAGACAAATATCTTTGGTGACATATAAATGACTAAATGTTGTTGATATACATATAAATATTTGTACCTGGCATATACTATATATGGTTATATACATACATATATCGATGTTCGTAAGTGTATGCAGTAAATATATAATTTGTATATTCAATTTTCATTGTTGATTTACGACTTGCCGTTTGCGAATATGATTTCATAAATAGAAATCCACAATCATCAAGAAATTGCGCCTTCAAAACCACTCACTCCTTAAACGTAGTGTTCTCGGTTATTGAATTTTTATAGGTTTTTTTTTTTTAGATTTTGTTCTATATTTTTTCTTATGGTTAACAGTATTTTGAATAAATATCGCAAATTTGCCATCTGGTGCCCTCTTGGTTTTGAAGAAAACCATAATATTTGTTTTTAATTTTCTCCACGAAAAAAAAATCCTCAAAATAAAAGAGGATTTTTAAGGAAAAGGCTTGTCATATTAAATTTTTCTGTATTTTAATCTATGCGCCAATTGACTGTTAATTATTCAATCAATTTTGACAAATAATTGCAATGCAATTTAGCTAATTGTCTTACAATTAATATATTGAGCTTCTTGAAGCGAAAAGGACGTAGGTAAAATTTCAGAACGATATCCCAAAAATTGTTCTGAAATTTTGCCCAAGTTTTTTTTCCCCCAAAGGAGGTCCTCACTTCTCGGAATCATCTACATTGGACCACTATATCGCATAGCTGTCATACAAAGTGGTCGAAAAAATCTAGTTTTTGTGCGAAAAACTTTTTTATTTGTCAAGATATCCTCACGAAATTTGACACGGTTTTATTATCTTAGAAAATTATCTAATATCTGAGGAAATCGTTTAGATCAGATTATCATAGCATATAGCTTCCATATATGTTAAGAGTTCGAAATATAGTTCTTGTAAGGAAACTTTTTTATGTGACGAGATTTTTTCACAGAATTTGACACAGATTATTATCTAAGGCAATTATTCAATATCTGATGAAACTATTCAGATCGGACATCTATAGCATATAGCTGCCATGCAAACTGATTGATTAAAATCAAGTCCTTGTAAGAAAACTATTTATGTGACGAGATATTTTCACAAAATTTGGCGCAGTTTATTATCCAAGACAACGGTATAAGCCGCGATGAAATTTTTTCAGATCGGACTCCTATATCATATAGCTGTCATACAAACTGATCGATCTAAAGAAAATTTTTGTATGGAAACTTTTTTATGTGGCGAGATATTTTCACGAAATTTAGTGTGTATTATTATCCAATATAACGGTATAAGCCCCGATGAAATTTTTTCAGATCGGAACACTATATCATATAGCTGCCATACAAACTGATCGTTCAATTTTCAGTCCTTGTAAGAAAAACTTCCTTATTTGACGAGATATCTGCACGAAATTCGGCTCGGATTCGTACCCAAGACAAAGTTATAATTTTCACAAAAATTGTTCAGATCGAACCACTATAGCATATAGTTGCCATACAAACTGATAGATCAAAATCAAATTCTTATACGGATACTTTTTTATTTGATGACATATCTTTTTGAAATTTGGCAACGATTACTGTTAGTTTAAGCCAAAAAAGGTGAGTTAAAAGGTCAGCATTACATTCTGTAATTTTTCTTATTTTTTATGACTTGCTTATTATGATTTAATTAATTTCGCATTTTTGAAGTGCAACTCAATTCTAATTATTGTCTTGGAAAAATGTGCATCACCTAAAAATAAAATTACAACAACGTCGCATAGAGACTTCCACTTCCCTTACTCATCAAGTTTCGATTTTCTTCCCATACTTGGTCCTTTTGGTTGCGCTGCTGATTCCACAGAAATCTGTGATCGCTAAAAATAGTGCAGCGACACTTAAAAATACGACACTCAGTGAATGTGCGACCCATATGTAATACTGATTCGTCGTGCAATTATTTTTTACACGCCTTTTTTCACAGCGACCAGCAGCATCCACAATTTAATGAACGCCATTTAATCTCGTAATACTCACTTCACTTCAAGTTGCATTTTGCTTTGCCCAAACAAAGGCTGCAACAAAGAAATGCGGTATACTCGTACGGCCTTAGCCATAGCAACCAAGGAGCATATATAAGTATATGTATAAATATATGCACTCATATATTTACAAGTGTGTTCATATATGCATATACATATATGTACATACAAGTAGATATGTCAGCTTATATACATAGATGCAAACAGTATAAGGCAAGTCATGACTCTGGAGCAACAACATGTTGCTGCTGCAGCTACTGCTCTTGTGTTATTGTTGTTTGCTGCTGTCGTTGATTGGCATCACCCATTTGTTGTTTGTGTTTTTTTTTGTTGGTGTTCACACATTTTTCCTTTTTTTTTTGCCTTTTTAATGTTTCTTTCTTCTTGGAAGGCATTTTTAAGCGTTCAATGGCATTTCACTTAGTGTCGCTTGGAGTGAGGGGGCCGCCTTGGCGCTTTATGGCCCGCGAAACTTTTGCTTTTCTTTATTTTCCATCAAACACAAGAGCACAGCGGCACCCTCCGCTTCACCCACACAGCCAACAAACTGACTCCCAGCGATTTTTCAAGATCAAGGGCGTCATGAAAAAAGAAAAGCAAATGCGTTGCTCAGTACATAAGTATGTGTATGTGTTTGTATATGGAAGTGTGTTGTATGCATGTGTGAGTGTTTTGTTTGTATGTGAGGTGGGGGGTTAGAAGCAGTTGACTGTTGTGTCGCGCAAGCTATTGCATCTGCAGTACATGACATAATGACAGCATGTGTTGCTATAAATAGATGCACGTTAACAAGTCGGCGAAAAATGAGTGGCGAAACCACAAGATGGCGTTTTTGTGGTAGATTGGGGAGGTAGTGCACACATACGGGAATGCATGTAATATACATACAATATTCGAATAATAAATGGCACAAACAATTAAAAAAATTTACTTTCAAGAAAATAATGTTTGGTTTTATTATCAAGAATAATTTTTTTTTTTGGTAAAAGTTTTTCATAAACACATTTATTCATAATTTTTAGTATGAATGTACTTTTTGTACGTTTATGGAGGCCTTTGGACAAAAGATATTTTTCCTTTGCAAGCTCTAAACTGTATTTTAAAGCTTATAATTTAATTTTCACTAATATTAAGAGCTCAAACTGGGGAATCAATCATCGGCTTTTACACTATTCAAAAGCTTTGAATTTTCTGAGTAAAATCTCTTTTATTTGTTTATTTATTTATTCGAAATTTTGAGTTAATTTTAACATTTTAAGTAATGATTAATTTTTTTTTTTTTAATTTATCATTTTATTCTCCAAAATTGTTTTCTTCAGTTAATATTATAGTATTAAAAATTATTTCAAAGACGTTATTTATATTTTAACAAAATTTTATTTTGTTATTCACTTTAGGTTAATTAATATATTATTTCATTAATTATTTTTACCGTGTAATTTTATTTAAATTACTTAAATATTTTAAATTTTACTGCTATTTTAGGAAAAGTTGAAAAATTTCTTTTGTTTTTCTCTTATATTAATTAAAAACCCTTTATTTTTTGTTTCTCAAGTAATTATTTAAATTTAAAAATATTTTTATTTTTCTCTTCACTTTTGTCATAACAAAAAAAATTTTCGACCCACCGATAATAAATGAAAAAAAAAAAAACAGAATATCGTCAAAAATCAATCAAAAAGTGTTTAAATGTAATATTTCATTCATATTTTCTGTTAATTTTTATCAATCCTTCTTCACCACTCATAAATTGCATGAATTCAATAAGAAAACTCTAAACTCATTCAAAAAACCCCTAACCACAATCACAATCAAGTAAAATGTGCGCACTTACAATTCGCTTACACGTTCACCCTGTGCCGCTGCGGCTGCAGCCGCCGCCGCGGCCACTTGTCGTAGCAGCGCTGCCGCCGCGCAATTCGGTGGCGCCGTGCCATTCGTGTGCGCTGCTGGCGTTGCTGTGCCAGCAATTGTGGCTGTTATATGCTGACTTGGCGGTGTAACTGTTGTTGTTATTGTTGATCTCGCTGGTATGCTTATAATGGTTTTCGACGCTACTGTTGCCGGCACTGCCGCTGTTGCCGTCACAGTCACCGCGCCGTTGGGCTCACAATGAAAGCCGCGATCCTCGCGCACCATATAAGCGGGCAGCGTTTCGATAATTGCATTCGCCTTGTCGTTGTACGAGCCCAAAAGTTCGCGGTATTTCGAGTAGACAATGCGCTTCAGTTGGGGGTTTGTGGCCGCATTCGCTGGCGCGGCACTCTGTTGCATTGTCGTGGCCATTTTCATACTTATGGGCGTCGCGTGTGCTGAGTTTTCTTGCAATTAAAATGCACTAGACTTGTTGTTTTTGTGTTTAGCACTTGTTGTTGTGCGCAATTTCACTTGCGTTCAGAAAATCACAATGAATTGTTTTTGTTTGTTGTTGTTGGTTTTGCG
Source organism: Bactrocera zonata (assembly GCA_037783105.1). Classification (NCBI taxonomy): domain Eukaryota; kingdom Metazoa; phylum Arthropoda; class Insecta; order Diptera; family Tephritidae; genus Bactrocera; species Bactrocera zonata. Next base: position 208,955 of record JBAWJQ010001955.1, on the reverse strand, counting down.
TGTGCAGTGCGTGCTGCAACGTTCACTGTAGATCACTTGTTTTGATTATGATTATTACAAGTATTTCTTGTTGTTGCTATTATTTGCGAGCGTATTAACACGTTGCTGACTTAATCACGTATTTAAATTGGTATTTTATGATTTTCTTTATATTCCGTTTCAATTGATTTTATTACTTTATAATCACCTCCTAATTGTGCCGCCACTCATCACTGCCTTTATTGGTATGCCTATAAATTTTATTATCAGTTACATATGTCGGAGTGTACGTGCGCATATCTAAGCGCTTCTAGAAAATGCATCGTCCGTCGTTATACACAATAATTAAAAAGCTGAAGTGTGGGTGCCGCCGGATTCCTTTGTTACAATAATATCGTATTTCAACGACATTTGAGCACAAAGTGTTCATGATTTTTTTAGAAATACATACATTGATATATATAAAGTGATATATATGTATATCGTTACCTAAAATGCAAAACAACGTATCATCGAAAAGAACGAAAATAAGTTCTTTATTGCCACTGCTATTGCCACTGTCACATATAACCTATATATAACCATTTTATAACCAATATATAACCATTTTATAACCAAAAATCGAAATTTAGTTTTTTGTTGCTTACTACATCATAGTAAAAATTTTCAGTTGCCGCTGTCAGATGTAACCAATATAAAACTCTTTTATAACCAAAATTCAAATTTTGATTCAAAATGAGTGGTTTCTATTATATTGTTTTTTCTTCGCCTTTGAACTTATGAAAAATGTTGTTACGTTATTTTGTATATTAGGTGCCGATATATATATGTATATATATTTTTTTTAATATAAATATTCATACATCCACATATATCGATAATGCAGCCATTAAAACCGCTTGGTGGCAAGATTTTTCAAAACAAAAAATTACTAAATTTTGCAAGGGGAACTTTATGGCTTTTGGTCGCCTGTATAAAGTCCAGGTTATGAAAAAATATATATTTTATTAACAATTTTTATAATTTAAAATTTTATTAAGCTTTTAATCGCTACAAATATAGTGTATTTTCGTATAATTATTTTTTTGTAATATAAATTATTATTGTGTTTATTTCAAAAATTATTTTTTAAGCGCTTACAAATTGGTTTACTGCTAAAAATTATTTGGACACTTGTCTTGCCTTTGTTGGCACTGGCTTTTTCCCAAATTACTTTTTTACTTAATTTTGATATTTTGTTTTTGATAAAAAATAACAAAAAATAAAAAAAAATATAAAAGAAACAAAAGTACAGTTTGTTTTTTCTAGAATTTGAGGCCTGTCTGGAAACTGCGCAAAAGCCAAAAAGTAAGCAGAGCAGTGAACTCACACTCAAGCTTAATACAAGATGGTCCGAGGTTGAGGTAACTAAGCTTTCAACATTTATTCACCTTAAAGTCTTAGCCGAAAAAATAATCGAAAACCGGCCTTCAAATGGAAATCTTAGTTGAGAAAAGTGCTGAAAGTCGATATGACGTTTCACACAGAAATCATTGAGTACCATTCGTGTCACTTTGAGATCACTTACTGTTTGATCTCTTTTTATTTAGAGTATTCAATTCTAACTAATTTGTTATAGAAAGCTAATTCGTTCAATCAGTTAGATTTCAAGAAAGGATAGTTTAGCTTAGATTAGATGGCTGATTCCTTCACATCACGTAGGGATCACACTTAGATTCTTATGTACAATTCATTCATATCAGCTATCAGCTATCGGGCTATTAGATATTCAGAGCGCTTGAACCTATCACAAATCCGCTTAGGTGCATCATTGCTCTTTTCAATTTTTCAGCTGGATGTCTAAAAGTATGATAGCCGAGCTGGTATTGCCTTGATCTTGCAAAGGCGGGACATAGGAAGTGGAAGTGTTGAGTTGACTTTATCTCATCTTCTTCCAAACCACTAATGCAACTGACATCCAGTAAAATATTCAATTTAACGCATAAGAAATGCTGTAACCATTCAAAGAAGTATTTTGTTGGAGGGCAAAAAATTCCCTAGACTTCTTACGATTTCCTTCGGCCAGAAGGATCTGCATGGCTACTAGTATAATACCAACTCAGATTTCACGTAACGCTAAGATAACATTTATATATGTACGGGAAGCCTCATAACAGATGCTTTAACCCTAACAAGATAACGATACAACTCTTGTAGCTCTTTGTTCTCCTAGTCTACACACTTTGACTTCATACCAGATCACTTGGATGATGGTGTCGCCAAACCGAACTCTGGTGGCTCCTTCCTTGCCTATTCTCTTGTACTCTACTACTAAATAGCTAAGCTTCGCGGGAACTTGGCTCAGTTTCCCCCTGGTTGTGGGGATTTTAACAGGCCATTACCCTATTGATGTTCATGTTGTAAGCCTGCGAATCAAATTCAAAGGACTACATATAGTGATCACGTGCAATTTCTCTAGATCAGCCACCTAACCCAACCGAACCTCACCTAAAAAATCGTTCGGATTAACTATGTACTCCTATGAAAGACATTCTTGATGAAATTACCGCTTTTCAAATGAACTAACGGTATTTTGCGTCAAGTTATTAAATATGGTAAAAGAGCTTTCTTGTCTTCATACAAAAAATTTATGAAACCAATGTCGGCAAGATCAGCAAGCCAAATGATCTTCATTACACGAAGTGATCTTTATGGTACATAAAATTGACAGCTGTCAATAAATAACACTTACAGCTGAATCAAATTTCCAGCAGGATATCGCGCTGTTTCGGCTTACAAACAGACGTAAAATTCACGGAAAACCATAACAAATGCGTGTAACGGCAACCAAAGCCGAACAAATGGTTAGGCAGCAAACGTAAAACGCATCATAAAAGCGTGTAATAAATTCGCACTCATGGCGAGCGCAAAACGCGGCACTAGTAAAGTACACACACACACATACAGCTAAACAACTCGTATAATAAGCGCATGAGGTAATAATAAGCTTAAAGCATTAAATACGCTCGAATGAGCAATTAATGAGGAAATATCAACATTTTATTGATTTGTGCGTGTGTGTGCGTGTTATAGTAATGCAATATACTGCTTGGCCTCGTATTTGCCAAATCTTCAATTTGCGGACATTCATTTGTGCGCTGACAAATAGTATGAAATTGATCAGCATGATCAGCAATGATCATGCTATGTGATCTTCTTGAACCCCAAATAAAGCAAGCAACTGTGTTTGAACTCTAATTCAATTCAGCTAGCCATTTGAGGCTGTTAAATTTTGAGGAAATACTGCTGACTCATAGCATACGCTTGGAGTATGGTTTCGAAATGCCAAGCGACATACGACCAACAGCTGATCGCCACACATACATATATATACTGCAGTTTGCTTGTAAGTAAAGTGTGTGGGTATTTTTATGTTTTCCTTTTTATCACAAAAGCGAACAAATTATTCATGATCACATCACGTCATAGTGCCCTGATCGCTTACCAAGCCAAGAACAAAATGTGAAAAAAATACGAACTCAATACAATGCGATCATGAAAAGTTCTAATGAAGTAGAAAATGCGATAAACATTTTTGAGCGTGAGATGGAACCTTTTAGTGTGATCGGTTGCACATTTTTCAATTTTATTTCTTTTGCTACTCGCTTTCAATGCCTTCTGGCAAGGCATGAATGTCTTAACGTGTCTGTCGGGCTGAACTTGGCTGGCATTTACTTAGTGTTTGCTTGCCTTTGGGCTAATAGGGCAGTCAGCGCAAACATTGTTGTTGTTGTTAGGTATGCTATGCATGTGTGTTTGTGTATGTGTAGGTGAGTAGGTAGGTGGTGGTGTTTCTGGCACAAGGTGAATGCGGTTGCCAGCCGCCAGGAGGCCAAATACTCGAGTGTTGAGTGCGGAGCGTGCGATCTATTACAAAGCGTTGATGTCTGCCAGGCCACATTCTTCTAAAATGCAACAACAAAGTATATAACTTAGTACATATATGTAGATATATATAACTTATACAATACATATATGTACTTGTACTTATATTTATTTATGTATGCCATTTGGCCTGCTCAATCGGCGGCACATTTAGCCGGTGCGTGTGGGGTGCTGCCACATATAAATACACATATACATATTTATACGTACGAGTATACGAACATAGCTATGCGTTTAGTGCCAAGCGGAATGATTCATCACGTCCATTCATATCAACAACACTGTGCTGCTGCCTGCTCGACGGACGCGCACTCAGTCATCCATTGTGCTTCCTCACCTCTATTATCGTCTTTTCAAGCATAAATAAAGACAAGCAACAACAACAACATAGAATAAATAAAATTAATTTGTATGAAAAAGTGCAGTGCGGCGCTGAGAACTACCACATACATACATACATGCATATAACTACAATTATGCATAAATACGCGCATTTACAACAACATCAACTACAAATACTTTGTGTAAAAAGGCCAAAAGATGAAAAGTCTTCGTGTCTGCGGGAAACTGCAGAAAGTGTTTTTTCCATTTTTCAAGTAGAAAATTTATTGCATGCACCCACACATACACACACGTACATGTGCGCGCACCTTTAATAAAGTCATGCATGCATTTATTTAAATAGTTTATGTGGAACATTTGCGTTCTCACGCAGCTAACCGCATTTTTCGTGATTAATGGGCATGAAAGCCGAGAGAAAAGGAAAATATAGAAGGAATTTGTGTTAACGTTTTAAGAAAAAAAAACAGAAACAAATTTCTTTTCACTATATTTTTTTAGCGTAGTGATTATGTTTTGCTAATTTGATAATCGATTTTATAATAATAATAATAAATTTCAAAAACTTAACCCAAAAATAATATTTTCGATTTTTTTTTAGTTTTCGGAAGAAATTTAATACTTTGTGAGTAAATATGGCAAAAACAATTTTTTCGAAAACTTTTTTTTTTATTTTTGAAAGAAAACTAATACCTTTTTTGAGAAAGTATTCAAGGTTCTAATACTTTTTGAGTAAAAACAGCAAAAAAAATTCAAAAATTTTCGAACTTCGAATTTTGCATTTTCGAATTACGAAAATTTTCGAAATGTTTTTCTTTTGAAAAAAAAAATGTAATATTTCTCTTGACTAATTCTTCAACTTATTCAAAAACCGAAATATTATTGTCGAAACTAATTAGTTACTTATAAATTTTTAATTTTTGTTTTCGGTTATTCTTTTAACGAATCATTATCATTTCCTCTAAATAATTTTATTTTACATAATTTATTATATTATTTTATACCGAATTTGTATGCTTTTGTCTTTAAAATATTTTATGGATGACTTAATATAGTATATCGTACACTATAGACTGTAGACTTTAGTAACGAGTTGTTTAGTCGAAGAGACCGAAACCCATGTCGTCGTCTTCCTCGGCCTCCGACTCCTCCTTTTTGGCTTCTTTCTTCTTTTCGGCAGACACAACTCGAAAAATGTACGCAAAAGTAGACCTAACGGTGATTTTCCAGTTAAATAAGGTAACGATGACAATGAAATTTCTTGGACAAGTGTATTACGTATAGATATTGGATAGTCGAAAAAGTCTTTTCGTATTTTCACAATAGATGTCGTTGCAGTGGTATTTCTGCAGTGCTACCAATCACATTGTGTCACACCATATAGTGTTGGAAAGATGAAATTTTAAGCTTCATTTAACCAAAAAAAATTAAATTCAGGGAAATTGAAAAAAAAGTTGCAGCTGTTCAAAAATGAGTGAAAATAATGAAGAAATTCGCTATATATTGAAATTTTTGTATAAAAAAGGGAAGAATGCCACACAAGCCACCAATGAAATTTGTGAAGTTTACGGAGACGATGCTGTATCAGTTCGTGTAGCACATCAAAGGTTCGCGCGCTTCCGTTCTGGAAATTTCGATGTGAAAGACGCACAGATGAAAAAGTCGACTTAATTATGGAAAAGATTGACCAGGACCTTATGTGACGGCCATGACATCGCTAAAGAACTTAACATTCATCATCAAACGGAGTTGAACCATTTAAATAAGACTGGTTACAAAAAGAAGCTGGATGTTTCGGTACACTATGAATTGTCTGTGAAAAATTTAATGGACCGAATTAACATCTAAAATTCTTTGCTGAAACGAATCTAAATCGAACCATTTCTGAAGCGAATGGTTAGATGAGACGAAAAATGGAGTAAATACGACAATAATGTGCCAAAAAGAACATGGTCCAAGCGTAGTGAAGCTCAACAATTGTTCGCAAAGCCACGCTTGACTCCGAAAGGTTATGCTGGGTGTTTGGTGGCATTGGAAAGGAATCATTCATTATGATCTGATCCAGCCTGTTGAGCGATTGATTCTACATTTTGGTGTCATCAAGTGATCAGATTGATGGCTCGGCGAAAACTGGGAGAGTTTGATTGGAAAGCTTTGATGCATCCACCATATATCCTGAGCTTGTACCATCGAACTACCATTTGTTTCGGTCAATGCAGAACTCTCTTAACGGAGTAAAGTTGACTTCAAAAGAAGCCTGTGAAAATTACTTGTCGTAGTTTTTTGCCGAGAAACCAGAAAAGTCTTATACTGATGGAATAATGCCTCTAGCGGAAAATGGCAAAAAGTGGTCGACCAAAATGGTACATATTTGCTTCATTAAAGTTCATTACAAATATAGAAAAAAAATAAGTTGAAGTTTGAATGGAAATACGAAAAGACTTTTTCGACTACCAATATTTTTTATTTATTTATTTTAAATGCTGTTTGGTTTTAAAAATTTGTTTTATTATTATTCTTATTTAAACAATATATTTTTATTATCTATTTTTTTAAATTTAAATTCACATATTTTTTTGTTTTTTTCCTTTTGTTTTCTGTTATTATATACTATATGATTATATATATTTTTTTGTTAAACCGAAAAGAAATAATTTGTCATAAAAATATTTTTTATAAATTGGAAAAGAAATCCACGAAAACATATTTCCACAATATGTGATATTTCAAAATTCGAATATTCGAAGTATTTTCAAAGAATATATATACTTATATATATATTATTCTTTTGGGCACTAAAAAATTTAATCCTTGAATATTATATTTGAATTACAAGCTTCACCGATTTAGTTTAAAAAGGAAACTACTTCAAATTTAATTAATATATATTCTGATTCCAATTTCTTTCAGATATTTTTTACTTTTTATAAAAAACCAAATTTTTTCATATTTTTTACTTTTTTGATTTATTAATTTATTTGAAATATAAACAGTTGTTGATTTTATTAAACAAAAATATTATTCCAATTTAATAAAAATATATCCAGCTAAAATTTTTTTTATCAAGATATATTTTTTTTAATTTATTGCACAAAAAATATATTTTATATAAAAAAAAACTTATTTTATAAAAAAATTAAAAAGTCTTTGTAAAAAAATTATTTTCTATAAAATATTAATTATACATAAAACAAAAAATTGTATACAAAATATTTTTTAAATAAAAAAAATTTTATAATTTTTTATACAAAATATTTTTTTTTAAATAGAAAATAAATTTTGTTATTAAATTTTATTTTTTTATTTAAAATTTTTTATGTACTGTGATATGTCTAATTTTGCTCAATTCATGACCAATTTATTAAAAAAAATTTTGTGTGTAATATTTATAATATTTAAACACTTTACCGAACAGAAAGAGTTTTTTATATGTACTTTTTACATACATTTTTTTTTTCAAAAATATCATAAAAAAGTGTATTTTTTTCATAATTTTGACTTTTTCTGCAGTTCCACTTTATATCAGTTGCGAATATATATAATATATATATTTATATATCATATATGTATGTATATTTGTTAAATACAAAATAAATCTCGTCGTTTTAAATTAAAGTGCAAATATAATAAATATTTCAGTTTCTTATTATTATTATGATTTTTCAAAAATTGTATCACCAGGCAGCACTCGCACACACAATTAAATTTTATCAGTCAACAGTCAAGTTGGAAAGAAATTACTCTTTCACAACTTGCAAAACGGTAATTTGCAATTTTTTCACAATCTCAGAAAGCGCACAGCATTAAATAAACCAATTTTAAACAATTTCGCGCACTAAATGCGTATTTTTTTTTTTTTTTTTTTTTTGCAAAAAGCATTCGACGAAGAATCGTGGTAAATTTTTAAACGATGTTGACACTTGAATTATGCGGACTTACGCGCGGCGACGACAAACATCAACAGCTGACAAACAAAAAAGCTGAACTGAATTGCGAACGCAACTTAACCGAACTGGAGTGGAGTGGAATACTAGTAAAAAAGTACGGAAGAAAGACAGTTGAAGCGCGAAAAGGCGAACTGCACGCCGCGATGTGTGGACGCGCAATGAGCTGAGACGCGCGTCGAGCGTACCGTCCAAGCGACTACGACGCCACAGTTGGGGCGCAGTGACGTTGAGACATATCAGCAGCAACAACAGCAACAATACGATAATCAACAACAACCATACGAGAGTCAACAACAAGTTGAAGCGCGTCTGAGCCACAGCAAACGGCGTTACAAGCAGGGCTCACACACAAGTGCGAATGTATATGTGTGTGTTGTCAGTGACTATGCGGGTTTTGTGTGTGCGGTTTCATTTCGTGTGCTGTGCGCTTGGCTATAAATTGATCTTGTTTTGTTGTTGTGCATTATTGGCGTTATTGATCATGTTGCAATTGCTGTTGTTGCTCTGGTTGCTGGTTGATGGTGACTCGAAATGTGGTTGGCTTTTTTTCTACCCATTTGAGTTGTGGTTGTGGCCGCTTTTAATTTCGTTTCAAAATCGTTATTGTTGCTATTTCCTTTAGACATATTGTTGGCTGGTGCGCTTCCTTTGTGGCAATGAGGCGCGCGATCACTACTTTTGTAGCAACAGTCACGGACAAAGCGCGCTGCATGATGACGCCAACGTCACGGCAGGAAAAGTGACCAAGACGATAAATGTTTGGCGTCCGGTAGACTTACACACACACACGCACGTATAAGCGCACTCGCACCCATACAGGCAGTGGAAGTGGTCGGACAGGCCGAAAGTGGCTTGCAGGCGTGCAGACCAGACAGACTCCCAGTGCTGGGCACGCCGCCGCCAGAAGTTGCAACAAAGCAGCAAATTGCTGTTGCTAATGCCCAAGCTGTGTGGACTGTCTGTCGTTGGCGTTGTGCGCTTGCTGTGGTGTTGGTTGCGGCAACAGTTTTGCGCAGCACAAACGTCCCACTTGCTACAGCAGTGTTTGGTGTGGGCAATTGCAACTTGTTGCCGTGAATTGGGTTGGAGTTCTTGCATAAATTTATTAAATAAAGAGTTTTATTTCCTTGAGTTGGTATACATTTTATTGAATTAAATAAGAGTGCGACACTTGTGCGCGAAACTGGTCGTTTTAAGACCTAATATATTATATATAGTGAGAGATTTTTGTAGAAGCTTAGAATAGATGTTTAAAATATACATATATGGTATATCTTCAATCCATGAAAGTTAAAAAGGGAACTTTAGAAGTTAATGTTTATTTGAGTTCCGGAAACTGCAAAAAAAGTATTAATTTAGTTATAAGGGCCATGTATGTATCTGTCTATCAAGGCGACTAAGCCAAGAATTTTGTTTAATACAAAACAAACAACTAAAATGAACTGTCTCGACATGTAAAAAGTGGCTGAGAGCAACTACTCTCTCTCTTCAATGTAAACATAAGAAATGCATTTGCAATTGATATATTTTTTAAGCTGAAAGAAGGGCTTAAAATGTCTGCGCATCTTATAAGAATCGTCATGCTACATGAGTGGTGTATCCACTAAAATACTTCCACCTTCTATTATAGATTTTTCCTTGCTCCAAGACCTTTCGTGTTTCTACACTCCCTGCGTACAGGGCTGCCTATTGCTTTGTCGCCAGCATCAATCTATTTAGAGCAGTTTCTATTGACTCGGATTCGCCAGGGCCACGTAGTGTTCGTCTATACCCCAATTTAGATGTCAAGACCGTCAAATGTTATGAATAATTTTCCAAATATTTGGAAAATTATTTGGAAAAAATGTTGAATTTTCTATGATTATAAAAAGGTAAGCTCAACCTTTAATTCCTTGTGTTATAATGTAAGATTCGTAATTTATTTATTAATTTTTTTAAGCCTTTTTAATTTTTTTATATATATTTTAAAATTATCTTACTTTTAATTCATTATTATAATTTCTAATTATCGCTTTTTATTATTAAATTATTACTTTTATTGTTTCAATGTAATTTTTAAATTTTTTATTTATTTTTTTTAAATAATAATAATTATTACTAATTAAAATTTTTTTAATATTTATTTATCATATTACTTATTTTGCGATATTTTTTTTTAATATTTATATTTTTTAATTTTTTTTTTAAGTTTTTACTTATATCAGTTTATTTATTTTATAATTATCTTATTTTTATTTCATTATTTTAATTCCTATTTGTCGGTTTTTATTAATAACTTTGGGATATTTGTTATTTTTTAAATTTTTATTTATTAATTTTTTTTTATTTTTTATTAATATTACTATATTTTAATTTTATTATTACATATTTAATTTTTCTAGTTAATTTTAATTTTAATATTAGGTTTTTTTATTTAATATTTTATTTTTTAATTTGATATTTATTACATTAAGTAATTTTTTAAGCTTTTTTTATTTTTTAATATATATTTTAAAATTATCTTATTTCTATTATTAAATCATAATTATTATTATTGTAATGTAATCTTTTTAATCTAATTTAAAATTTTATAAATTTTTTTATTAATATTTTTTTATTTAAATTATTTTAGGATATTTGTTATTTTTGAATTTTTATATTCTTTATTTTTATAATTTTTTTTTTAATTTTTTATGATCTTATTTTAATTTTTTTTATTATTATTAAATCTTTTTTGCTATATTTAATTTTATTTTATTGCGTATTGGAGTTTTTTTTTAACTAAATAATTGTTTGTCAATTTTAATTTATTATTATTATTTTTTAAACTAGATTGAACTGTGTTTTGAATTTTATTATTATTATTATTATTATATTATTTTTATTAAAATTGCTTTTTAATTTTTTAGTATTTTATATATTTTTTTCTTGTATTTCATTTACTTAATTTCATTTTTCAATATTAATTTTTATTGTTTTATTCTTTTTATGCATATACATATGTAATACATTTTATTTTTGGTAGCACTATCTTCTGCCCTTGCACTGCTTCAATATTCGCTGCCACCAAAGTCAATCTAATTTATCTGTCAAAATTTCGTCTTTCAAGTGAACATGCTTCATTATAACCAATTTAATTTCCAACTGCGTTTCTGTTTTCTAATCTTTAACTTAGCCAAGCTATTTGGTGTTGTTTCCCCTTGTTGTTGCTGTCGTTTGTGTTACATATTGCCGTTTTTCTGCGTTTTCAGTCACATAATTGCTGTTAGCTTTTGTTTTGTTGTTTTTGTTTACTAGTTTTTCGTTTGTTAAATTCATAAGTTCGCTATCACTTGAATTGTTTTGATTTCATTCCATGTTTTTGTTTATTTTTTCGCTTGCAAACTTATATTGTTAAGTTTTTGTTTGATTGCGCTTGTTGGTGTGTTTTTGTTTGATAAATTTCATTTATCTCTTGTGGCGTGTAGTTCCTTTATTTTCTTAATATTTCGCAAATGTAACTGCTTATGTGCAACTATTTGATTGAATTTTGTAAAGAAATTGTGAAAGAGAAAATGAAAAAGATTAAAGCTATTCATATTAGGGTGGTTCAAAGAAAATTATTTTCAAATTTTCTTTTTAATTATTCTTAATTTTTTTTCTTAAGAATAAGAAACAAATAGGAAATTTAAAATAAAATTAGGAAACTGAACTATAATAATATAAATTCCTAATAATAAGGAGAGCAGAGTATAAAGTGAAAAAAGGAGTTTAGGTTTTTTAAACCACCCTAATACACATACATACTATATATGTACATATGTATACAAACTGAAATATAATAGTATTAATTCTCACTAATATGGAGAGCAGAGTATAAAATGAAAATAAAAGTTTCGTTTTTTTAACCACCCTAATACACATATGTATGCCTGTTTAAAAAGCAATAATTTATCGCGCTTCGCCTCGAGACTGATTGAAGTAATTAATCTCCTTTTTTGTGCACACAAATATGTTATATGCAGTTGTTGTTGTTTTTTTTTATTTATTGTTATTAGGTGATTTGTAACAGTATTATCTGGCTATTACAACTGCGAGCGTCAATAATAGAAAATTAATTAAGCCAGCTTTCGCTGGGCGTAATAGTTTGGTAGTGTGTTTTTGTAACTAATTTCTTTGTTTTTGTAATTTTGATATTTTTTATGTATATTTCTTTTATTTTTATTTTATTTTTTAATGTCCTTTCCAATTATCAGTATTTTTTATATTTTTCTTTAAATAATTAATATAAAATTAAGCTTTGAATAGAAAAAACTTAAAGCTTAATATAAAAAAATTATATAAAGAAAAAACATCGTTTAATCGTTTTTATATATCGTTTATATATTTAATTAGTTGTTTTTGTACTTTTTTATTATATTTCTTATCTTTAGTATTTTTTTTAATTTTTTTGTTTTTATTTTAGTAATTTTTTTTTTAATTTTTACAATTTAAACTTTTTTATTTTAGTGTTTTTGTACTCTTCTATTTTTATTTCAAATATTTTTTTTTTTAATCTCGTTTTCGTTTTTCATTTTGATATTTTTATTTTTAATGTATTCTCCAACTATTAGTATTTTTTATATTTTTTCCTCATTTAATTTTCCTATAATTTTGTATATTAAGTTTTACTTTTTTTATTATATTTTTATTTGTTGCTTTTGTATTACTTTTATAATATTTATTACCTTTTAAATTTTTAAATTTTTTTTTATTTTTTACGACTTAATTTTATAAATTTTTTTTTTAATTTTTAGCTTCGAATATCTTTGTTTATTTCATTTTTTTTATAATTTTTATATTTCAAGTTTTATTTTTTTTTTCATTTTATTTAAACTTTTATATTTTTATTCATTTTTTTTGTATTTTTCAATTTTTATCACATTTTTTATTTTTAAATTTTTTAATTTCTTTTCTATTTTTCATTTTTTTCAATACCTTATTTTTAGTTTCGAATTTTATTAAAGCAACCCAACAACAGCTGCTCAAGTGCACCCTAAACATGATTAATGATAAGAAGCTACAAGGTGTCACTAATTAGTTGGCAATCTCAACGCTAAATTCGCTTTTCGCAACAATTCCATAAATGTTGGATTTCAATTCACCGCAATTTTTGATATGACTTTCGCACATAATTGCACTTACCTTGCAGCTGTATGTCAATTTGCCGCTTTCAAGCGTTATGAAATCACTGTCTCGCGGCCTTTCTTAGTTAAAGCAAAGTTCAAATATTTTCATTTATTTATTTATTTTCTTTGTTCCTTTTTTATGAACACAAATCCTTTGTTTTAATTGTTTATTTACTGATCTAACTGCGCTCAGACACTGGGTTTGTGGAGCAAGCTATTTTATCATTTGCCCTTCTAGGCATTAGCTAAGCTGTTACACTTTCATAGAAGTCATTTAAATGAGGTACACACAAGTAGATATTATGATCTAATATTTATATGGAAATAAACTTTGTCAACATCAAGCAAATTCCTCAGCGTGTGCGCAATTCTCGCAATTTTTCTTCATAACTACATACCTATATTTGTATTATATGCAAGTATATGAGTATATACATAGTTACTACTGTACATAAGTTTGTGAAATTCAGTAATTTGCTCTAGTAGTTCACTTAGTATGCTTGTATCTATGTTTACCGCTGACGAAAGGTAGTATATGCGGAATATAAAAATCCAATGAGAAAGCAAATATTTTGTTTTTTAGCGCAGAAAATGCGAGACTTAATTCAATGGGGAAGCGGCACTATGAAAAGTGATGAGTGATAAATTTCAAGAATTTTACAACGTAAGTATACACGTATTTGAAATTCCAGCCAGTAGAGACAGAGGAAGAGTATTTTTCATTTACTCAATTTTAACTATCGGGTAGTCGAAAAAGTCTTTTCGTATTTCTAATCAAACTTCAACTTATTTTTTTTATATTTAAACTAATAAAGAAATAAATTTTGGTCTACCACTTTTTGCACATCTTCCGTAAGACTTTTCTGGTTTCTCGGCGAAAAACTGCGACTAGTAATTTTCACAGGCCGCTCTTTAAGCCAACTTTATTCCATGGTTCAAGGCCAGGAAACATTGCTTGTATAAAATTTTCTAAAATATACGAAATTGAAACGAACTTGAAGCTTTGTTTTGAAAAAAAAAAATGAAGTCTCATATACATATGTATGTATGGGTACCTATAACAAAAGGTGTTATAATGTTATTAAACTTTTCAAAGCTCATGAATCAACGTATAACCTGTTTTAACCCACATTTGTTTCAAAAGTCAAATGGTAATTTTGTTTTGCTTTATCGGTAGAAAAAATTTTAAGAAGTCGATATGGATCAGTTTCGGTTACATAAATCCTATGCGTGGGCTGACAGTCTGGCGACCGTTCCAACGACAATCGGGTCTAAGTAAGCGGAACGGACCCGGATTTTTACCGACCAAGGACTGTCAACTTGGTATTATGCCTCTAAATTACTTCAGTAATTTTTTCTGTCGCTACAGCAACAGCGGTGGAGGAGAAAGAGCAACCTGAAGCGATTCAAGAACTGCACTTTTTTCCAAAAAAACGACAGTTTGGTGTGGTTTGAGAGCCGGTGGAATCATCAGTCCATATTTCTTCAAAAAAGATTTCAGTGATAACGTATCCTTCAATGACGACCGTTAACCATAATAACTGACTATTTGATGCATGAAATTGAAGCTGGTGATCTCGGCGACATTTTGTTTCAACAAGACGGCGTCAATTCCCACACTTTGCTTCAATCAATGGATTTATTGAGAGAACACTGCGATGTGAAGATAATATCACGTTTAGGCCGGTCGATTGGCCAAGAAGGTCGTATGATACCACACCGTTAGACCTTTTCCGGTGGGGATATGTAAAGTCTAAAGTCTATGCGGACGATCCCGCTTCGATTCAGGCCTTGGAGCAAAACATCACGCGTGTCATTCTCAAGTTAGCAGTCGAAATGCTCAAGCGAGTTATCGAAAATTGCACTTAACGAATGGACCATTTGAGATGTAATCGCAGCCAACATTTAAAAAGATAAACTTCAAAAAATAAATGCCGAAGAATGTTCTTTCGAATGATAATAAGCATTCCCCATAAAATTTGAAGTTTATGTGTTTTTTCTTGAAAAAAGTAGGAAACCTCGAAATAGATTACTCCTTTCATAAGTCTATCCACAGCGTTTCTAAAGTGATCTCTACAAGGCATACCTAATTACTTTCTTTATATTTAATGTTCATCTTCGTGTTTCTCACAGCACTACGTCCCCAGCCTAAACACGCCATACATATATATTTACTTGTATTCTGCGTCGAAATCGCTACTCAAATTCACTTTCATTTAAAAATAGCGCTTAACTCACGCACATAATTTTTCAAAACAAACACATATGTATATTTTCTTAAATTTCTAACATCGTTTCCTACTCTGAAATTTATCGCTTTTATCCGAAATTCGCGCGGAAAAAAACAACAAATCAACCGAATTCTATGTAATTTCTTTATTTATTAAATTAAATGTTTAAATACACGTATTTATACGCCCACAACAGACGGCCGCGTAAAAGGCGAATGAAATCAACACCAAAAAGAAAACTAAAGCAAAAAGTGATTAAAG
This sequence comes from Bactrocera zonata, assembly GCA_037783105.1. NCBI lineage: Eukaryota > Metazoa > Arthropoda > Insecta > Diptera > Tephritidae > Bactrocera > Bactrocera zonata. The sequence goes on along the minus strand of JBAWJQ010001955.1, from coordinate 193,148 downwards.
ATTGGAAGAAATTAACAACAAAGCACAAAGTAAAGCACCGTTCTTGAAATTGTTGTACAAAAGTCATTTTGGTTATGATATATAGTATAAACAATTTTCAAAAAAAATTTATGAGTAAGGTGGTCTTGCTTTTGAAGTGGAGGTGTGTTTAACTAAGTTTTTTGATTCGCGGCCTCAAGCATTTTGAACTTTTAGCATTATTTTCTGAAGATAATGCAAACTATTTTTCTTAAATAAAACTTTTTTGTTCAAATTTTTTTCGAATACCCTATTTTGCCATTTAGACTCTCTAAAGATTTTTTGTTTTCTATATTTTGACCCAAAACTGTCTGAAATAGACTCCACTCTATTATTGTTCTTCAGCTATTAATATTATTTCTTTTATTTTTCCTTATTTTTATAACATTTCCTTAGTGGTTATTGCTATACAAAGCAACTAACAAGATTATAGCTCGTCATATTTATTATTTTTATTTTTTTGGTGCTAGACTAAATTGTCAACAACATTTAATTTTATATTTGTCAATGACTCTACACAACAGCTGTTTGTCTTCGCATTCCGTCAAGCGCTTAACGAGTTATGTCTGCCTGTTCGTTTGCTTGTAAGTTTCCGGAATAGCAAGTGTTCCGCAGAAATCGCAAACGGTTGTGGTCTCTAATAGCTGTAGGCAGCCGTGGGCGTTTGAAATGTATCGATGCAGAACAGAATGTGGCGCTTTTCGACGCCTACCACCGCTGCTGACAGACTGCATTTTAATAACTCTGATTGCTAACGGCAATTTGTTGAGAAGTAGGTGCAAATACAATCAATTAAAAGTGTAAATTGAATGATTTTTTTATTAAAATATGCGATATTTTATAATAAAGAGATAAAGTTGATAAAAGTTAAGGCTATAAACAGATTGAGAGTTAGTGTTGAAGTATACGTTTTGAGATAAAATTAAGGTTGCAGTCAATGTTAAGGCACAGATAAAGTTAATGTAGAGATAAGATTAAAGAAATATGAGATTTAAGTGCTAGAAATAAGATCAAGAATAGAGATAGAAGAAATGTGTAAACTTTTATAAACTAGTAACAAATAGTCGAAAAAAAAAATTAATTTAATAAATGTTAAAGACGCAAATAAACGTTAGAAAATGGAGCTCAATTATTATTGCAGTAGTTCAAGGATAACAGAAAGATAAAGACGTAGTTAAGTCATAGATAATGTCAGAAGATGAGAAAAAGACTAAATAACACAGTTATTTAAATAAGAATTAGTAGAAATGGGGAAAAATAGATAGAAGGGGAAAATAAAAGTTAGATAATTAAGCTCAATTATGGAAATAGTTGAAGGCAAAATGAAAGATAAAGATGTAGTTGGGTCATAGATAATGTCCACAGGTGAGAAAAAGACAAAATAAAATAGTTATTTAAATAATATTTAGAACAGATAGAAAAAATAGAGAGAAAGCGAAATTAGGTAAGACGGAGCATATATAAATAACGGAATTAGTAGTTATAGATAAATAAAGAGTTTGACAGTTATCAATATAAATAAATTTAGAACAAAAACTTAATATTTAAACTTATTAATGCCATAAAGGGTCTAATCATAGAGGAAGCTCTAGAGTGATAAGTGTAGGTTCGTAATAAAAGAAGTGGCAATAATATAGAAATTATTAGAAGTGCAGCTACTCAAAAACTTAAAAGATAAAGTTTCTTTCATACTTTAGAGAAAAAATAAATCGAGAGCTGCGCGTCCAATATTCGCTCGAGGTAATTGCTCAACAGAGTCTGTTATTCGATCAACCATGGATCGGTTTTGCACCACGTTAACTCTAGTGGATAATGCGCATCTTTAGATACGCCGTACATTGCACACAGAAAACACTATTGCTGCTGTGGAGCACAGATTGAAGAAGACCCGAAAGTGTCCATACGCCGTCGAGCCTAAAAATTGAAGTTGTGTCCAACCACTTTCTGAAAGATTTTTCGTTAGGTTCTTGGTTCGCGTGCTTACAAGACCGAACTCGTATAAGAACTGAAATCGAACGACCATTAAAAGCGTTGCACGTTAGGTGGATGGGGGTGGGCAGAAACGATTATTTCACATACGGCTCAAGCAGTTTACGTCTTCCGGTCTTAGACCAAGTATCCTCGGGGCAGCCAAAGAACATCCGTTTGAAGGGGAGGTAAAATGAGAAGGATGAGCGCAGGGTTCGAGACCCACCACGTAAAAAAATACGCCCAATGAAAAGTAAATTACTGCCTCGGACGCAAGCAGTAAAGACGAAGTGAATATGTCGCATTTGGAGTGATGATAATCCACAAGTCATTGTTGAGGCGCTGTTACATTCTTCAAAAGTCACTGTTTGTTGTGCTTTATGGTCAGAAGAAATCGTTGGTTTTCTTCAAAAAATGAGGTCGACGGTTGATAAATAACCTTTTTTTTATTAATATAAAGGACCTTTGCTTTCAACAAAACTGTGTTATATGTCATACAACTCAAGAAGACATCAATTAACGGAAGGAAACTTTTGGTGACTGTATTAACTCGCGTCGTAAGCCTGTGTCGTGACCTCCATAATCGTAAGACTTAACAGCGCTGGACTATTTTTTGTGAGTTTATGTGATGTTGCTTGTCTACGCAGACTTGGAAGAGAATATTGGATAGTCGAAAAAGTCTTTTCGTATTTTGTTAATAGATGTCGTTGCAGTCGTACATCTCCAGTGCTACCAAACTCATTGTATAATACCATATAGTGTAAAAGTGAGATTTTAAGCTTCATTTAACCGAAAAAGAAATAAATTCCAGGAAGTTGAAAAAAAGTTACAGCTGTTAAAAAATTAGTGAAAATAATGAAGAAATTCGCTATATTTTGATATTTTTGTATAAAAGAGGGAAGAATGCCACGCAAGCCACCAGATGATGTTGTATCAGTTCGAGTAGCACAATAATGGTTTGCTCGCTTCCGTTCTGGAAATTTCGATTTACACTGATGAAAGTTTTACGCTGATGGAATAATGTCTCTAGCGGAAAAATGGCAAAAAGTGGTCGACCGAAATTGTACATATTTGTTTATTTATTTATTACTATAAATAAAAAAATTAAGTTGAACTTTGATTAAAAACACGAAAAGACTTTTTCGACTACCCAATATTAGTCTATATAATACTGCCACACAACCGAATTTATTAGAATTAGAATTTTAATTTATATCCACCGGCATAAATGTCTGATTTTTATGAGTTTACCCAAGCTCAAATGCATAAATCTACAATAATCCGTGCCACAACTGCATATTGTTTACCGCACAAAAGCCCTACAATAATTCACATTAACTTTTAGAGCAACAAAAAATATCTTTTTGTTGACATTTTCATAGCCGTGCAAATTTTTGCGATTCATTTTGAGTGATTTATGATTTTGAGCATAATTCATGGCCGCACGTTTAGCCATGATGATGGCGCTTGAACTTCGCCGGGACTATGCACAATGAAAATATATTTAAATATAAAAATAATATTATTTTAGGCAACAAGTAAAATGTTAATTTTTAAGTAAACACGGCGTATAAATATTGAAAAATGTATGGATTTACACACTTGCTAAGCGAAAATGACTACAAGCGGCTGAAAAATTCCATTACTGCAGTCGACAAAAGTCAATAACAACAAAAAAAAGCAGAAAATGTAAAAAATTAAAAGTAAAAAGCTGGTTAGCATGCGCAGTGTTGGCCGCTCGTTTGGGAAGATTTTCACACATAAAAAATATGTTTTGCATGCCGCATGCGCGACTGCCCGCCTTTAAATTGAATGTGTTTTTATTAAAGGAATTTATTATTGCATTTCTTGCGCTTACATATTCTTAGTACTTGTCTACATACAGCCACAGTGACTGTTGTTGTTGTTTACCTTACGAGTACACGTTTTATGAGCGGTGTTAAGGTAATACAATACATCAAAATGTCGTAAAACGTAAATATTTGCAAAAGTTTACAAGATGCAATGACAACAAATAAAGGTGGAAGGTGGCTGCGCAAAAACGAGCTGTAAAAATATAAACCAAACTTCTCGCATAAATACAATGTACATACCATACATATGTACATATTACCACCATCCACAGCGCTTGACGAATTTCATACCGAAAGTTCACCGCGTGAAATTATGTAAAGAAAAGAGCGAAAAAATATTTCAAAACAAATACGCCAACAAAGCCAAAGCCGATATGTAAGTAAAAAATATATTTGCACAACTTTAAGCGATCACGTGTCGCGGTCTAACTGATCGACGACAGGCCATATCATGGATCGCCTGTTCGAGCAGACGCTCGTTCGTTGCAATGACCAGAAAGTAAGCAGTCGCTTTACAACAATCCTTTCAGCTTGCGACGGATGAGCGAGCTAGTCGCCGGACCATGTTAACTGTCACTGCCTAACGCCAATGCGTTCAAGCCCTGTAGGAAATTTGATTGAGTTTTTGAAATTGTTGTGGATGTGAAGCTAGTACTAAGGTGTCGCATCGATTTATAAAACCCTGTCGCAAAAAATACAAAATTTATGACTAATGCAAGTATCATAAAAGAGAGGGCTGTTAAAGTTAATAGAGTTAGCGAGTTAGCCATAACTTGATGACTGAAAACAGAATGCATTAAGTTTGCCCTATAAAATATATGTTGTTGTTGTTGCAACGGTCCTAGTCCCCGTTAGAAATAGATAAGTTTTTATCGAGGTCATACAACGGTAGGCCCAGGAAATGTGCTGTTTCGACGGGGTCGGACCATGGGCAGAGAAATGTCACATGTGTAGGGTTAGCAGGGCATGCAAAGAGGTGCTCGATTCTAGATAAGTAAAAGTTTAATCTGCTATGGTATCCAGAACGAGGCTGGGCAAGGGTAACTCTCGAATATCGTGGTGGTTTGACTCCAAGTACGACATTCAGGGAGAGGAAGTCGGCGAAGGTGTTAATGGCTCCGCTGTGAATGGCGGTCAGTGCATGTCTAAAGTTTCTTGCGTCCGAAGTTTGGTCGGCGTATTGTTTAATGTCGTCGACGTTGTTGAAGAAGGACCATCTGATGCTCCAAGAAGGCGATGCCGCCACAAGCAGATGACTGCAGGGATGATATCTGAAAGGACTCCAGCAGAAACTGCTTGAAGAGGAGTTCATTATGATTCTCAATTGGGAGCAACAGGCCTCACTGTGAAGGTGTTTGATAGGAGACATCTAAAGGCATCCCGTTGTGGTCCGTAGTGAGTGCTCTGATACATCTGCAGCTTCCTCGTCTGCATTTCACTGCATCCAGGCGACCATATTGTTGTGGCGTAGTTAAGGTCAAGCCGGACGATTGCCTTGCATGTTCCCGACAACGTTTCCTTGGCTTGCGTCCCGTTTGTAAAGCAGTGAAAGGAGCACGGGCTGTCGAGTGACACACCTAAAACCTTAGGATTATTGATAGTCCATATAATGGTCAATATGCGACTAAAATTTCCGAAAATATTTTTCAAATCGAAACACTATAGCCTTAAGTAGACTTATAGACTTAAGTCCTTGTATCGAACACCTTTTTTATTTGAAGAGATATCTTCACAAAATTTGGCCTGGATTATTTCTTAAAGAAACCGGAAAATCTCCGAAGAAATTGTCTCGATCGGACCACTATAGCATGTAGCTGCCATACAAACCGATCGTTCAAAGTCAATTTCTTGTTTGGAAACTTTTTTATTTGTATTTAACGAATTTTTTTGATTTATTAAAATTTAAAATCCACAATTTTCCCTACAGGGTCGCTTTACAGCCGTGACCATGCAATGTTGTGGTTATTACCACCGCCGCGCCATTTGTGCGGTGTAAAATTACGTTTCACCTTAACTTTTATTTGTTTTGAAGATTTTTATTTATTATATTTTGTTGTTGTTTCGCCGCTTTTGTTGAACGTACGAACGAATGAAGCATCTCAGTTGGCGCTAACCACAATTGGACGCGCCGCTTCGCATCGCCGCAGAGATTCATCAAAAATTTACACTACATTTGCATAACATTACCACATTTATGCAAATTCCGTCGACACAAAAGAAGGCAAAAGCAAAGCGATCTTCGTCGTTGTCAATAAAAGCCGTTCGTTCAACGAGCCACCGCCATACAAACACTTTGCGAATCGTCGCAATATTTGCGCGAACATTTACGACATTTGTGTTTTGATGAATGCTTTAATGAGTTATGGTGTAATGTTTGGCGGCGGCAATTTGCTCTTATTTATGGCGTTGTTATTGATGACAAACCGTGTGAGATGCATTTTCGGAATTACAATATTATCATAATTACTGTTATAATATGCTGTTATTTCTTTATCTGGCTGACACTTCATATTTGGAATGCAATACGTGCGAGCTGTGGTGTTTGGAGAGCCGGAGAACCTTTAAATGTTTTCACTTTGCTTCAGATAGTCTTAGAGCTGGCAAACAACGGTTTTGTGTGGTTTGTGCGCCGTTGGAATCTTCGGTCCATATTTCTTCAAAAATGTTGTCGGTGAGAACATAACCACCAATGGGCACCATTATCGCCCAATGATAACTGACTATTTGATGTCTGAAATAGAAGCTTGTAATTTGGTTTCAACAAGACGGCGCCACTGTCTGCCCACACATCGCATCAATCTTTGGATTTATTGAGAGAACACTTCGGTGAGCAAATAATTTCAAGTTTTGGCCTGATTGATTGGCCACAAAGATCGTGTGAGATCACATCGTTAGACGTTTTTCTGTGAGGATATGCAAATTTTAGAGTCTATCGGACTTTCCCGCTTCGAATCAGACCTTGGAGCAAAACATTTCGCGTGTCAAATTGGACTAAACCAATTCACTCCAATCGGGATCGAACAACCGATAAAAAAAAAACACAGAGGAGTCAATGTCTACTCAAGGATTGTTAGTTCAGTGCAATAATATCAGAAATTGAAGATTACGGACTAGTTTTTTTTCCGTAAGTGATATTGGAAGTGATTTTTTGTTTAACAATGATTGCTTCAGCATCACAATAGAAGTTTTGTACCACCCACTTTGGTTTCAGTAGTCCAAACGATGCTTCCCATGACAGCCGGATCTACGTAAAAGGAACGTGCCCGGATTTTTTATCTAGTCTAGGACTGTCAACTGACCAGAATTCTTCTGCTACAACAACAACAACATTGCTTTCTCGAAACAAACATGATAATCAATGTTCTCCGGAGAATAAATTATATACCTCCTGGTCGTATGCCGTGCCGTTAATGGAATTTTTTGTGATTTAGGACTATGAAGAGAGTATTGCGAGTTAAAGAATAAAAGTGTATAGTAAGGTATTGGAACAATGCGTTAAGAAGTTAGGCCAATGGAAGTACTCAGTGCCAGCCTGTTCATATAGGCCTAGGACGCAAAAATTGCCTAAGTTTCTTTACATACGGGCTGGTATTCGAGATTTGTGTAGGTCGATAAATTGTCTCAGGCCGCCCCTGGATATACTTGCTCCTTTAAATTATCCAATAACATGTGTAAACTTTGTCCTGCATGAATGAAATAAAAATGAGCAACTTAGACTGAGTTCACACACGAAGTCCCTCGTCACCAAAACTAGTTTTTTGTTCTCGAAAAGACAACACATATCGGTTCGTTTGAGTTCGCTGTTATGGAATTCAACTGCTACTAAAAGTCAGGAATTTCAGACAAAACAGTTTCAAAGAACGTTTTAGAGTGACTTCGATAACAAAGATTTCACAAAAGCAGTGGATGTTACTGTTTGCTCTTCTCTATTTTAATTGAGCTGACTTATATCAGAGTTTCACTCCGAAATTATTGTCATGGTAGCAATTGCGCTAGATTGCGAAAGAATATTTATAAATTATTCGGAAATTTTATAATTTTATTATATAAGCGTACAAAAATTAGAAGAATTGCTATAAAACGGAATGCAGCAAATTTTTGGACTCGAGTTTCCGTACTTGTCTCGCCGATTTGAACTCCATGAGTAACTTTTGCCTTTGCGTGTAAACGCGGTCTGTTCTAAGACCTGGCATTCAATAAGAAATATTTTCAAAAAAAAAAAAAAAAATTTAAATACTTTTCACAGTAGCGGAAATTAAAACATTAATCAAATTGGTAAACACTTACGATTACTCACCTGTACTCAAACAAGTAACGTGTGAACTCTATTTAGCACATTTTTTCTTACGCTAAAGTTTTCCGAATGTTGATTTTTAGTCAACCTCGAGCGGGTAAATCACGGTTAGTCACTCGTACGCGAATTTTGTAATGTAAGCTCAACTCATGAATTAAAGTAGTGCAATGCAATTTTGGGAAAATATTAAAACCGACCTCCAACATACGTTGACGTAAGAGCTGATTATTCATACGCCGGCGATTATTCAATACTGCATTTTTTAATTCGAAAATGCTTCAATACCTTAATTTGTGCTAAATTTTTGCGCCGCTAACCTACCGCTTATGTAATTAGCATTCGACATCGTATGAATGATTGCAGCAACACAATTCGATTGGGCGAACAAAAGCGAATTAAGCACCAATTCAACGCAAATGAGGTTGGAGTTTTGTACGAAGCGCACATTTCCCTTGTTTGTTTGCAAGACAATGTGGCATTTGTCATCCCGCCGTTGTAACCGGCACATTGATTTGCCCATTCGTAATGAGCTCCACGCATGCGCATGCTCATACGCATTGGCAACTAACAACCGTGACGGCCGCAACAAAAGAGGCTGCAGATGCGGGCCGCATTCAGCGAAAATAAACGAAATGAAAATAGTTACGCACAAAACACGATGGGGTGTGTTTCGAAGGCTAGCCAACTGTCTGGCTGGTTGGTCGGCTCCGTTGGTCTGTCTGATCAATGAACCACCGTGTTACAGGCACATTTTTCATAGTAATCACCTCGCGACCGCGTCTAGCTGCGCACATTTATTATGATTATTAATGTAACTCGCTGTATACTGATACGAGGCGATTGCAGCACAAAGTAATGATTGAAGTGCTGGGCTTTTTTCGAGTGGACAGCCGACAACATGTGCGACAAGTATTTGCCAAGCCATCAGGCGTTCAAGTCAACAGCTGTGCAGGCAACATTTTAACCAGCATACAGCCAATAACATCGGCAGTAAAATCATTAACATGGCTGTAGGTATGTATGTACTACCTTAGCGCCCAGCTTAAGTCGCGACGCTTGCGAAAGTTCATGAAGAGTGAAAGCTTCGCGGTATTGGCGTGCGCCAAAAAGTGCAAAGTCGCAAAAATATAATACCAGCATGTGTAAGCATGACATAAATATACGTGTATGTATTTGTATGCGTTTATTTGTATTGAAAATACTACACAATCTGCTGGTTGGTAGCGATTATAAATTAACGAAAGGAAAATCACTGCTTTACTTTTGGTTCATGTAGTTGCAAACAAAAAGTTGTTTAAATTTTTGACAGTATGCGCTATGCATAGCTGTCAGTGTTGTAACTATTAAAAATTTCGGGATTCCGAAAATGTTCGGGATTGCTTGGAAACTTATATAGTTCATTAAAATATGTGAAAATGTTGGTTACAAAGCTTACAAATTTTCGGGACTTGTGGAGAAACTTATACAATTTTTTAGAAACATCTGCGTGTTGTTGTGTATTGCAGTTATTATTAAAAATTACTAAATCCCGAAATTTCGGGATCCCGGAAATTTTCGGGATTTGTTAAAAACATACATATATATTTTTATAATAAAATGTGAACGAGGTTCTTTAGAACGGCGGAAAAAATTTCGGGATCCCGAAAGTATCGGTATTGGAAATATCAACTCAGGTATTTGCTTGCATGATATTTTCCATGCCCCCTGCCAATCTTTTTTAACTTCTTACAAAAATTTCGAGATCCCGACAAAATCGGTTTGTTCACATATTTTATTCTTTTTATTACATTTAAAACCCTCCGTGCCCAATTGCTATTTATGCCCCCATTAAGCAACGATATTCATGCTGCTTTTGTGATTGTAATACATGTTGCATGTTACTTTCGTTGGCACCACATACATAAATGCATTGGCAACTCTGTTGCGCGCTGTTTCTTATTGAATCGAACGTTGTGTATGTGAGCTCATTTTATTTCAGTTTTTGATCGTTTCTTGTAAATTTATTTTTCAACTACAATTCGCTTAACTATCGACCACCGTTCACCCACCGGTTATTAATGCTGGCCAAAACAAGTATCGGTTACATCTACCACATTTATAGCCATTACCAGCGCATGAGAAATTGTCGTGGCTGATTAGGCGTGTCATTGCTCATTACTCAATTTGTTGCAGCATTATGCTGCATCCCGACAAAAATTTCACTTGCATGTTGCAGGCAGCTGTGGGAGCTGTGCCCAGCAGCAGCGAGGAAAATTTTGCAATTTAAAGGTAATGTAAATATGCATAATTATCCGTGTGATTGCTTCGTTCAAAAGTTTCGGTTCAAGGAGAAACTCGAAAAACTCGTGGCTGCGCAGTTATTTGTTTACGAATAAGATCAGATGATAAATTTAAAAATTTGGTTTATTTGTATATGTGGAAAGTGAAAACGACACTGAGAGAAGGTATGAAATGGATAATTTTTTGGAAGATTCTTCACTTGAGAAAATTTCAATAATGCTAAAGTTGACTTGAGCTAAGTCGAACTGTGGCCATAAATTTGTTCAAAAATGCATCAAGCACCCAAGAAACCTCTGGCGAAGAGGCGAACAGATGCCGCCTTTAAATAAGCGTCTATCAGGCTTGCACCGTGGGAGAACCTACCCATGAAGGGGAGACACAAAGTGTGCTGGAAACCTGAAATGGATCAGTTATGACAAAGGGTTGGTGAGAGCTACAGTTTGTCACCTCAGTAGGTAAGAATCTGATTAGTGCCTGAATCTGGCTCTGAACATAAGGTCCCTTAAGGACTTACGTCAATCCTCGCGTGGGCTCCCTGCCTACATAATAATAGTAATTTTTTTTTTATATTTCATTACATATTTTCATATGATTTTTATTTTCTTTATTATTTTATATCTCGCACAACAACTCAGTACACACCCACACATTCTTTAGCGCACATTGCATTCCACTTCATTAAGCACACATTCACTTTCTTTGCACATTCACTTTTTATGCTGCGCCGTAGGTATATAAAAATTGTGTATACAAACATATCTACAAATATGTGTTTATATTCACTTGTTCTAAATAAATGCATTTAATTCTGGAAGTGCATGGATATCGAGCGTTAAGAATCAAGATCTGGGGCATCCAAGCCACATACAAATACACAAGCGTATGTAAATATATATACTTTAGATGTGTACATTTTTATGCGTCTACAGTAGCAAGGCGAGATCGCTGAGTAAGTGCAACAGATCACACCCACATTTGATTACGTAAAAACTTATATATAACTAGACTTGTGCGAGTATATGGAATATGCATACATACAACATATTTATATGTACATTTATTTTTCCTCTTATTTTTTCTTTCTACATTGTGTATATAAGAACATCACTCATTTATATTTTTTTTAAGTGTGACTATGAAAACGCTACCAAACCAAAGATGATTAATGTTTTGGTGTAAATCTGTTTCACATAATTATTTGAAGTATTCATTCGAAAACACTTAAAATAGTTTTTAAAATACAATCGATTTTCCTATAGTAAATTCGCTGGGGACTTGAAAATCTTTACACTATATGGAAACTATATGGGAAGTGCGTGATCTTCTACACATGGCTCCATCCTCCATGAGGTGAGGATTGTCCTCTGAGCGCCATTCACTTGGAAGTGTCCAGAAACTTTTCTTTTATATATGGCTCATGCAGCTCGCGACTCCCGGTTTAGATCACGTATCCTCTGGGTAGTCAAAAAATACATCCGTTTGAAGGCGAAACATCCTTCCCCAGGGTTGTGCGCTGAGTTAGGGACCCGACACGTAAAAAAATACCCTCAATGAAAAGAAGAAAATATCCTTGGATGAGGAGACCACTGCAAACGTATTAAGAATCTAAGCTAAATAAATCTAAATCTAAGAAAACTAATACCACTATGTAAGCTGACGTTGAGCAATACCAAAAGCTCTGCCCGGATACAGAACAATGTTTCAGCCACGGCGACAACCTATCGTGCGACTTCTTCTACTGGTGGAGAAAAAATAATTCGAGCTGCAGAATTTAATCGAGCAGGTCAACAGATTTCGCCAGAAAGGTCTGTTAGTGAAGGAGGGCAAGACGAAATACGTCACTATTGACAGTCATAACTTCGTAGTCGTAGATAATTTCGTCTATCTTGAAACCAGTATTAACTAAGTCATGTCGTCCGAATGGATGGAAACCCAGAGTATTCGTCGCAGTATCCACTGAAGAAAAGGAAGAGAAAGGCCTTAACTCCGTTGGAAAGAGCGGGTGGAGAAGGACCTGGCCGTACTTAGTTTCTCGAATTGGCGCCAAACAGCTAAAAGGAAGATCGTCCTAACAAAGCTTCTGGTTTTATTTATAGTAGAAGTAAAATGACAGCTGGAGAGGCCCACCATTTTAAAGATGTGACATAAACTTCAAATGGAATAGAGAGTAACTTCTTTCTGGCAGAATTGCTCTAAGGCGATTTTAAAGCGTGATCCATTTCGAGCTTCCCTACTTTTTCAAAGAAAAAAGCTCAAACACTACAAATTTAATGGGGAATGTTTGTTATCATTCGAGAGAACATTCTTTGGCATTTATTTTTTGAAGATCATCTTTTTAAACACTTCGCACAACTGCGCGCTTATTCTTAGAACTTTATGGACTAACACATAAGTTGAAAAATAAAATTTTTTGCTTATTTTCCAAAACTTTTCGCCTGAATCGAAAACAATTTAACTTTAGTCTAAAAGAAATAAAAAACAGTTTCTCTATGTATCTAGTATAATGGTCTGTTTTTGTGCTTTTCTTGAAACATAGCGAAAGTTTTGTTTACAAAAAGTGAAAAATTGAAATTTGTTTACGAAACACGAATCAATGAGTGGATGATTCATTCCAAGTAAACAGAAAACATATGTGGCTAAATCAATGACTACATACATATAGTGTTGAAAGAAATTAGTTAATGGTCAAACGCCTGCTGTGGCGATTATAATTAAGCAGGAAGTACTAAAAGTTGTTTAAAAATTAACAGAAATGATAAAAAGAAGAAATCGTAAAAAACTCGAGTGAAAACGAAAGTGAAAGTAAGAAATTGCATTAGATTTATTAGAGAAGTTCTTGGGTAAATTTTGGGATTTTTTTTTTTTTTTTTTTTGAGTTTTCAGGAATCTAGTTTTGGCTTTGGAGATTTTATGAAACACTTGTTTATAAAATGTCTAATGAAATGTTTAACTGGAAAGGTTTACAGACCTAACTCGATGCAAAAAAAAATTATTTAAAATTAATTTAATTTTGTTTAACATTATTTTTTAATATTCAACAATTTTTGTAATTTATTAAGCATATTTTTCAACTCTTTAAATTTTTGGCAATTTTTATTACACAGCTAAATTTATATCCAACTTTTTCCCTCATTTACCTCACGAAATTAGTTTCGTCATAACCCTGACCTATTTTATCTTTCACTTCCTTCCGTACGCTAAACATCACAGTTTGTTTGTGTCCGTTCTAGTGACCTCTTTTAAGTACTCATTTCCAAATGCCGACGCTTTGATGCTTTCTGTATAGAAGTGTCAATTGTCAATATGCGAAATTTCTATCAAAAATTCTTTTCAGATCTCTCTGCAATCGTATACTCTGGCCCATTGTCAAGACGCCAAGCATATGTTGATTTTATTTATTTAGACATTTTTATGACCTATTTTGCTTGGACAGCGAAAAATTAGTAAATTTTTTATGTTTTTTTCTGCAAAAAGTCCACAAATGACTAATACCGGTATTTGCGTGCGTGGATCCACTTGTGCAAAAATAACAATTAGCGAAATTGAAACATTGCTTCAATAATTCAATTATCCGGCGAGAACTTTTGCTGTCATTCGCTCACTGACAAGTGTCAGTTGCCAAATGTCATTATATCGAGTGAATTACGACAGCTGGTAGGGTTTTGAATAAGCCTTTGAGGGTTTTGAATATTTATGCATGTATGAATGTTTTAGAATATTATATATATATATATATGTATATGTATATATATATCTGAACTGCATTCAATTCGATATTTCTCTGCTCACTATTTTGGACTACGAAAGGTATGAATTGAATAATATGAATTCCTAAACCTCCTCAGAGCTGTGTGAAGCTAGAACTCGACAGCAGATTTTTTAGGTCAAATTACTCTTAGTAGCTATTCGGTTTAAGCTGATTAAAGCTTAAAAAGCTCAAAGCTCCTGAAAAGCTTGTCGTTAGAGTCACAGCCTAACTGATTGTTATTCTACCTGTGTTTGATCATACCAGTCGTTTAGGTTTATACTAGTTGTTTGTTCGATTAGACACTCTGATGTTTGATTAACTGATTCGTCTATAATATTTATATATATATATTATTAGTCGTATTATTTAAATATATATATTATTTTAAAATATTATTCAGCACAATTTCGGTCTTCAAAATCATAATTATTAATTTATGCTTAAGATTTACAGTTTAGTTGACTAATCGCAAGTGAAATAGTTTTAGTTAAGATTAGTCTTTATATTTTATTTTTATTTATTTTATTTTATATTTATTTTTATATCGTTTTCTCAGTATTTTTTGTATTTAAATTCAGATTACTTTTCAAAAGTCCTATCTATTTTTTATTTTCAGTTTCTCTCCCACTCTTCATCGTTCTCATCCCAAAGAATATTTTATTTTATGTTGTTTATAATGTTTCGAGTTCGTTTTTTTTTTTTCTTTTTCATAAACACATGTGGATTAAAGAACGTCTTTCTGCGCCAACTAAATTTTAATAGTTAAAGAAATTTTTTTCTTATTTTTAGACATAATTTTTTTTTTAGATTTTCTAATTTTATTTTATTTTATTTGCGTATTCTCGTTGTTGTGTAATAATTTGCTTAAATCATGTGACCTTGAATTCGCACTTAACCGGAGAAGTGAACTGGATTATATATGATTCATCAATGGATTTTTGAGAATAAACAAAAAGCATGGAATATAAGAAAGATTAAGTTATATAATAGTATATAAGTAACATTATGAAGATATTATGAAGAAATCTGCATATGAAAGTGAATCTTGTTTATTATTTAAATTCAAAACTACATTTTATAATTTTTTTTTTACATCGAGTAATACTAAAAAATATATCATGGCATAACCAACTAAAAATAGTTTAGAAATTCTGGTTCAGGTCACAGTTATTTTTCAAAAATATTCCAACTGAAATTTTTATAATTTTTTTATTTATTTATTTTTTATTTTTTATTTTCTTTTTAATTTTTTATTTTTGTTTTTTTAATTTATTTAATGGTAAAAAGTCATTAATTTTCACTGAAAAACTGAAACTGAAAAATTAAAGCACAAAAACAATAATTATGGAATTGTCAAAATTCTTCTCTTATTTTTTATTGACTGCTTTCAACATTTGCTAATTGTTTGCGAAAATAAACACACTCACTAAGCACTGACCTAATTTAAATTGAGCACAAATATGCATATTGGTAATTTGGAACAGCAAATTTTAAAAATAATTTTTTGTTAAAAATAGACATGACGAGACATTAAAATTAGACATAGTTTAAACACTATGATTTTTGTTTATTTTTTTCTAATCTATGTATATATATATATTTTTTTTTTTTTTTGTAAAGAAAGTCTTTCCATATGAAACGTTGCATATTTGTTGATTTTGCGGCAACTGAGTGAATGCGAACAGACCAAGGCGCATTGGCGGCACATCTTAAAATCTTGTTCTGGATTTGTGCGACAGTTCTTGGGCCTGAGCAGCCCCAAATTTGAATTCCATAAACCCAAACTGATCTGAGCTCCTGCTTGTAAACAAGAATTTTGTTATATGTGCGTTTTGTACTAATTTAGTTTCTTTAATTTTATTCGGCATTTAGCTAAGTATTCAAATATTTTATTTAAATGTTGGGGAATATTGCGATTGATTCAGACTGTGTTTTTCCGACAGACAAAACCGGAGTATCATCTGCAAAATTGCTGTAATACAATCGCATGAAAAGAGTAGATAAAGAATGGATCTTAACACACTACCCTGAGAAATACCAGCTTTTATTTCCTTTAAATAGAGTACATATCTCCACGTTTAACTCGAAAAAAACGGTCCGAAAGGCATGACTTTAAGATATTATAATATTCTTTTGTTTACAATACATTTTTAATATTTTTTAAAGTATATACATATATTGTTTTAGTTATTTTTTAATATTTATTACGGTATATACATATATATTTTCTTTTAATTTTTTTTAAGAGGGTATTCTAATTTAGAGTGCCGAATATCAAGCATATTTTGACAATTGAAAAATTATAATAAATTAATTTTATATAATTTATTTATTCATATCTTGAGATTGCAATATAAATAAAAAAACTAAACTTTTCATAAAGGTAAGAGTCCTTTAAGTGGAGCGGAAAAGCCGCGCCTCAGTAATCATAATTTCTACCTTGTGATCACTTAATCAATAAAACAATGGCGAATTATTGATTAAGACCAATATTATCATCACATAAGCCAAAAAATTTTAAAACAAATTGTTTTCATAAAAAGGTGTCTACTCGAAATTATCTGTAGATCTTTTCATTATTTTTTTACTTTCTGGAGTTAAAATATTTCAATTTTACTGAAACATATCATAGTGAGATATTAAAGAAATGTGTAAAATTTTAAATTTGGCGACGACATCAAAAGGGCTATAATTTGAATTTTAAAAATTTTTTTGGGGAAATATTTTATAATATAAAAATAAAACAATGTAATCGGTTTATACACATTTCTAGGCAACCATTCATACCATATCCATAACTAATAGGGATGCATAGCTAAGGTCTACTGTATAGCTTATAAAAATCAAGAGAAAAATATGGAAAAATATTTTTCTAACGTTTTTCAATAAAATTCGGAAAAGAATATCTTCGACTTTCGTAAAATTAATTTTTTGACAAATTTTTCAGAATAATTCTCTGAATGCAATTATAAGTTTCGCAGAGATTTAAAATTTAAAAGCTAATACAATTCCGAGCCGTGTTTATCAGAAGATTTTTTTATATAACATTAAGGATTCTAATTGAGAATTATAACTTTTTTGAAAATGTCAGATGATTTTTTCTTCATTTTCTGTGAATTTTTTAAGAGATTTTTTTTACATTAATACAATTTTTTTTATAAAAATTAATGCACTTTAATATTCGGTGAATCATTTTGAAATAATTTGTATATCCTTGATAGATAAATGTATGCAAAAAGTATCAACTTTTTGAAACATGAGTGCCTCTAGCAAATTCCTTATGGTA
Source organism: Bactrocera zonata (assembly GCA_037783105.1). NCBI lineage: Eukaryota > Metazoa > Arthropoda > Insecta > Diptera > Tephritidae > Bactrocera > Bactrocera zonata. The sequence goes on along the minus strand of JBAWJQ010001955.1, from coordinate 175,701 downwards.
ATTTTTTTCTTGTTCAACTTATATTGTATAAATACTATAAAATTTTTTTATTTGACACTATAGATACACTCAAATTATAAGAAATACTTCGCACTTTTTTATTCTTAATTTTTTGAACTTCTTCAATAATGGAATGCCAAATTTTCCAATAAGATTTTTACATTTTTTTAGATTTTTCCACATTTTTATAAATTTTTTCTTTACAAAATTATTATGAATTTTATACCAAAATTCAGAAAAATGTACTCAATACTTAATTTTATCTTACACGCACCTGTCACGTGCATAGAATCGTATATTTCAAAATCCGCCTACTCAAGTTATCCACTCGCCGGCCATATTTCAATTAATTAATTGTTTATGCGACAGTTTTGCGCGAATAAAATTTCCCATTTCAACAGTTAACCGGTTGAGTTTAGGAACACAAACTAAAATTTGCTATGGCATTGCCCTAAAACACACTCACACGCATACACTTCAAGGTGGAAATGCAAACACAAAACTAAAGAGCGTAAAATATTTAATATATGATGTGTGTGTGAGTGTGATTGAGTGAAGAAAGTCAAATGTCAAATAATGCACTGGCTGAGTGCAGTTGTCACTAAACGCTCTAGCAATGGTATTTCCGGTGCGAAATAATGTGAAGAGAGAATAAAAATTAATTATCTAAAGACAAGAGTTGGGTTGCGCTAATTAAATAAATTTTTAATTAAGAAGTATTCGGTCATTTAGATTTTGTATTAAAGGAAATTTTGACAATGTGAGTATCTACATAAGTGAATTATTTAAATCGTTAGTTTTCTAAAAATTTTATTTAAAAAAATATTTCATTACAAAAAAACCTTATTTTAATTTATTTTTTAATTTAATTATTTTATTTATATATACTTTTAATTAATTTTTATTTTTAATTTAATTATTTTAATTACATATTAATTTTTAATTATAATTTTAATTTATTAATTTAATTTTTTTAACTTTAATCAATTTAAATTACAAAAACAAATTATAATTTTTAATTTTTTTTAATTAAATTAATTTACCATAAATAATTCTAATTGTAATTTTAATTTTTTTTAATTTAATTTCTTTTAACTATTTAATTTTCAAAATATAAATTTTTTTATTGCCCAACTTCTCCAAATTATGCCTTCCTGTTTATTTTTAATCACTTTTCATTTAATTTATTAATTTCTTAGTTTATTTCTATTTTGCTAAAACATCAAGCGCGCACACGCCGCCCATAAGCCCACAATAGTTCGACACTTAGCCAGCGCAAGTTGGTCGGGCGGGGCCAGCTGACGCAACGCATTAACCGTCATAAACGCTGCGCTGGCATGTCGGCGCTGGCGGCCATGAGGTAGTGGGCGTTGTTGGCCTTCAAAGTGAAGAAAGCCACGACAGAAAATAAATATTATATAAAAATACAAGAACCTCGCACAGAATTATTGGCAGCACTATTTGGCTCCTGTGTTGGCGTATGTGAGACGCGGCACTCTTTACAGAACACACTTTGTAGGGCAAGAACTACACAACTCGATATTGACGTTTTAGGAATGTGATATATAATTTTTAGGTTGAAAATTAATATGATAAATGATAAACGATAAACGATAGAAGGGAAGGTAAGCGACAGTTAAAAGTGTTAAATACGATTGTCTTATACTCTTCCCACTATTTCCCTTACAATATTCTCTTCATAAATATATATTTTTATTAAAATTTCCCTTAATATAATTTACCGCAACTTTTTTTTTCATTTTTCTCTTATCATTCTTCCAAATTTTTTTCAAAAGTTTTTACTTAAATTTAAGTTATACAAAGAAAGAAAATATTGTAAAATTTACTCACCCCGCTGAATTCATTGCTGTTCGGTTTGTTGTTGCTTCTGCTGTTTAGATGCGTTTATGCCGATTTTTCTTCTACTCAAAGCAAAACTTTTGCCAAAAAATCGTTGTTTCACTGCGTTGGTCGCTTGCTTGGAAAGTTTGCGTCGATTTCGTTTTTGGTTGACAACAGTCAGCACAGTCCACCAGAGCAAGCACTTTTTCCTTCTTTCGCCGTTTGCAGTTAATCTCTCTTCGTTTGCTAGCTTTACCGCAATTTATCTTTCAAATAATCTCATTAGAATTCTAAGTACCGCAGCGTTGTTGTTTTGCGTTACGTTTTTACTTAATTTTTAATTATTTTTTATTTTTATTTATTTTATGAGCCGAAACTTATCACCAAATCACTGAAAATTCACAGCAAATATTATATAAAAATTCGCCAATTTTGGGCGTGAAATGTAAGAAACAGTTTGCTGGTTGCAAAATTCTCTTCAAACTATTTTACTGTTTTAGGTGTGTGGTTTTAGTCTTTAAGTCAATGTTTGTTGTGCTTTCTTGGTGTATTTTATAACCTTAGGTGTTATTTAATTTTTGTGTAATTTATAATATTAAATGTCGTTGATTATCAAGCCTCCGAAATACAATTGAAAGCCAAAGGTATATATAAATTTCAAAAACTTTTTCCCATAACTTTAAAATGCATTTAAAAAGTTTTAGTTTTCATAAAATCAGATTTGTTTTGTAATTCTCAACTGCTTTATAAATAATTTTTTTTTTTTTTTTTTTTTTTTTTGTAATTTTCGACAGCTTATTAATTTTGTGAAAGTAATTAATATTGAAAAGTTTATTTAATAATAAGAAAAACGTTCATTTCGTCTGCCAGGAAGCACAAGTGAGTTTACTATAGTATAAAGTGTATAAAAAGATATTTAACTTGATTTTGAACGATCAGCACAATTCGCTCGGATGTTCTAGCGTTCTAGATAATAAGTTGTGTCCAATTTGGTAAAGATTCATTCTCAAATGAAAAAGTTCTCTATACAAGGGCTTTATTTAGGACGGTCAAATTGTATGACAGCTACATATATTATACAGGAGTCTGATTGAAACAATGTGTTCGCAGATTGTAGCGTTGCCTTGGATAATAATCTATGCCAAATATCACGAAGATAGAAATAAATAATTTGTCCGCAGATGAACTTCATGAAAAACTTAATATGTACTTCAGGATGAAATTATGAAAAAATATGAAATATTTGTACAGTTGTATCAATGTTATATATTATTATTTTAGCTTTGAGGGATGAAGAATGGAATCATGTGTAAAAGTTCACGCAAATAAGGAAAGTTCTCTTAGTGCCATTTACTTGGGAGTCCAGAAGCGATTATTGTACACAGTATGGTTCAAGCAGCTCACTACTTTCCAAGCAAGTATCTTCTGGGTAGATAAAAAAAAAACATCCGTTTGAAGGCGAGCTAAAGTGAAAAGGCGAAAAATCCTCTCCCCAGGGTCGTGAGCTGGGTTTGGCATCCGCCACGTAAAAAATATTACTAACGAAAAGAAGAAAGCAGCCACGAATGAGAGTCCCCTTTTTGAATACCACTTTTCGGTACTCTTTAAAAAATATGTAGGGTACAAATTAAAAATTTTTCTATTACTACAAAACTTTGTAATCGTTTATCGGTCATGAAGGTACCAGTAGAATGTATACAAAATATTAATAGTTCACAATTTTCTCTCATAAGTTATTGAATTAATAAATCGTCATTCTGATGAAGTTTTTTGGAAGTAGAAACTTTATGTTTTACTTGTATATGTAAGCATTAAGTTTTTCCCAAAGGCAGCCTCTCCGTGTTTTTGTTTTTTGTTTTCAAAGATATGTCTTAAAAAAGTAAAATTGAAAAATATATTACTCCTATTAGAAAAATGATTTTGCCTATGAAAGGAGGATTTTAATTTTCAGGTATGTTCTAAACTTCAATTTGGAATTACAACAGATTTGCTGTCTTGAAACGTTTTTAGTTCCTAAATTCCTAAAAGTTTTGAATAATTTCTAATAAATTAATACAATTAGAACTTAAAAAAAAAAATATTTTTTGAAATAAAAAAAAAGTATTTTTTTATTAAATTGCAGTTTTTAATAATATTATAAATGAAAAGTTATTGTATATATTTTTTTGTTTTAGTTTTAAAAAAATTTAAATGATTTGTAATAAATTAATACAATTAGAGCTTTTGGATAAAATTCGATACAGAGAAGAACTTGACTTAAAAAATTTTGAAATTTTGAAAATAATTTTTTTATTAATTTGTATTTCCCTAATTAAAGTTTTTTCTTAGAACTTGTAGTAGTATGAAAAAAGAGTTTTTTTTAATTGAAATACTATAAGAATAATTTTTTTATTATAAAATAATGTTATTTTTAGATTTTTAAAAATTCCGATTTTTTAATGTGTCATTTATTTATTATTATTACGTTTATTTCCAAAAACGTTATTTTTTAAATTAATTTAAATATGAATGTACATATTATCTGTTCAGTGTAAATGTAATTTCTGAATTTTTATGATCACCAAAACGATCAGATCACAGTTTTTTTAAACTTAGTCAACACACTTAGTTTTTCGAAGTTTCAAAAAAAACAATTTTCCTATTTTTTTTTTGAAAGGCGATATTAAAAAAAAATATATTTTAATATGAATGTGCATATATCTGTTCACTCTAAATGTTATTTTTGAATATCTATGATCACTTTAACGATCAGATCACACTTTTTTCACTTATTCGACGTACTTAGTTTTTCAAAGTTTCAAAAACGCAATTTTCGAACTTTTTTTAAATTTTTATTTTCAAATTTTTTACACCAGTCTTCACAAAGCACCCTTCTAATTAAATTTCACTGTTCAAGTTTTACTTCTCGCACTTTTACAATAATATTCTTGCACTTCGCTATGCTTTTCACACCCAAAACTCGTGTTCGAAATCAAAATCGTTAATATTTTTTGCACTTTACACACGAAATTTTGAAATTCTTAATTTATCCGTTCGCAAATCACTTTAATGTATTTTCTTGTAATTTTCATGCAGCTATTTTTAACTTCATATATATATATATATATATATGTATATATTGTATATATGTAAGTACATGCGACGGCACTTTACTTTTTCTCGCACGTTGCAAGCAATTTTTGAATTCTTCAGCGAATTCGCACTTTAGACCACAATTTCAGATTTACTTTTTATTATTTCGATTATTTTGATTACTTTTTTGCAATTCTTCTTGTTTATTTAGAAATTGTTTAGCTTCAATTGATTTCTAAATGTAATATGTAATAATTCTTGTTCTTCTTCGGTCGTTCTTTGGTGATGGTTCTCACTCAGAAAACAACGCGTTTCTTCAAGTAGCCCAACTCGCACTGAATTCGCAGGAAAATTTTCCTCAACATTCTAGCCGAAAAAATGTTGAAACTTTGTGAAAAATTCGTGCGCTTCGGTCAAGCGGTAAATTTGCGCTTGTGTATGTGCGTGTGTGTGCGCGGTCGAACCGTATAAAAATATAAATTTCCTTGCATGTATTGGTGTTTTCCCATACATTTTGTGTATGTGTATGTATGTGTGTGCCGTGTATTAGCCATGTTGGAAAACTCACGAATAAATGCTCGCGAGATTTTCGGCCGTTTTCGTTTAAATAAATAAAAGATTTCGGAAAATTCAAAGCTAGAAAAAGGAAATCGGTGCGCACACACAGCAAGTGCATGCATACGCCGGAGTACATATGTACGTATTTGTGTATAATATAAGTAATATATATTATAGTAATATATATTATAGAATTTGAGGCGAAATTGCGTGTGTGCTACGCACGAGTCTGTTAATTCGGTTTGAATATATTGTCTTTTCGATTTTTTTCTGTTTTTGGGGGATTTTCAGTTCACTCTGCTTTGTTCTAAAATAAAAGGATGAGCAATGTGCTGTGCGTGCCAAGGCGAATCCCCGGAGTTTGGCAAATAAATTTTCATTGAGTGATTTGTTAGTTGAAAAACAAAAATAAACCTTATTTGCAGAATAATAATCACAAATGTCATGGAATAAAAACAAATACACAAAATTATACATATATTCAACTATTTATTGCTTTTCAAACATTGGCTTCCCAATGCCTGAAAACAAATACTAAGGGCATAGTAGAGCGGCGTACAAAATCGAAATTTAAAAATTTCGTCGATGCAAATACACATAGACATACATATGTAGACGGGCTGAGTTGATTTAGCCATGTCCGTCTATCTGTCTGTATAGCCGCGACCTAGCCCTCAATTGGCGAGATATCGATTTGAAACTATCCACACGCCCTCTTCTCACCTCAGCAGCTCATTCTGAACAACCAATCTGACCGATTAAGGTCATGTGCTTCTACCCTTCTTGTACCTGGTTTTGATAACCGAAATGACAACATCTGTCATTTGCCCAGAAACCTAGTCCCCAGGTTTCAAGAATCGATATGAAACTTTGCTTACGCCCTCTTCTTAATGAAAAGCTGCTCTTTTTGATGAACCAAACTGACCGATCTAAGTCATATCCTTCTACCCTTATTGTACCTGGTTTTGATATCCAGAATGACAACTCCAAGTTCACTACTGTCTAATGTTTTTCAAAAAGTGCTCAATTTGGGTGCACTAAAGGATTTTTTTATCATCGACCGTCTTAAGGAAGCGTCCTCTCGAAGGAAAACTTGCAATAGTTCTCCAGCAAGACCGGTTCTTGATGTTATACATCGACCGTAATGTTTGCTTCGATGAATGAGCTCAACTGAGGTTGAACTCTGACTCCGAAGGGGCCTTTTTAACATCTAATGTAATAATGACTCGGCTATAATCGCGTAAGCGGTGTCTACGCCAATAAAGAAGAAGAATAAAAAAGCGTCCCTTCAAAAAAAAATTTAATATACTTGCACAGCAAAACCGATTCGTGACATTATCCATCGACTATAGTGTTAGCTCTTTTGAATAGGCTCTACTGAGGTTGAACTCACTCCGAAAGGGTATTTTTAACATCGATCGTCATAAGAAACTTTCTTCTTAATGAGAAATTTAATGTACTTGCACAGCAAGACCGATTCTTGACCTTCATTAATATAAACTATAATGCTTATCCCTTCGACTTGAAACCAGGGGAACTCCAATATCATGATTTAGTAAGTTTCCTATGTTTCGCACTGTAGTCTATATATGGGTATTCCATATCGGTTCTTTGCTTTTTGACCCAAACTAGGGTATGTTAAGCGTATCCGCATACTAATATTGTCACAGCCTGGTGGCGACACACGCCCGCATAATGGGGCTGACAGAACGAGAAGAAGCAGGTAATGTCTAGAGCAAGACACCAAGGGAACAATGGAGAATCTCTTTTGGACTTTTCCTGCATTGGCTAGACTACGCTGCATCTGGGGCTCCTACAGTATGAGACACTGGACGAACTATAGTGAGGCCACAGAATCTGTTGAAATTCGCGTCAAGCATAGGCATCCTAAAGGATGACTACTCCTCAAGAACCTAGTAACTGACTACATTTGATATCGCACGGGACCATAACTGGTCTACCAAACTAACCTAATCCGCAATCTCTAAGTTTGTTAGTTTATACTCCATTGCCGCAAAGAAGTATATCCAATTTGTTTCAAATTAACTTAAATTTCAAGGAGAGCTACCTCTTACTTTATAGTCAGAATAATACCAACTCAAGAATACATGTTTTTAAGCGACTACTTCAAAGCTTGAAGCCAAAAGTGATTTCAGCCTTGGTTTCAAAGGTGATTTTAACCTTTGTTGCGAAAGTGATTTCAATTTCAGTTCAAAAATTATTTCAATCTGAGTTCCAAAGGTGAGTCTAACCTCAGTTCCAAAGGTGATTTCAATCTCAGTTCAAAAATGATTTCAATCTGAGTTCCAAAGGTGAATTCAATCTCAGTTTCAAAAGTGACTTCAACCTCAGTTCGAAATGTGATTTTAGTGTCTGTTCCACAGGAATTTCATTCTCAGTTCAGGTAATTCTAACCTCAATTTCAACCTCAGTTTCAAAGGCAATTTCAACCTAAGTTTCAAAGTGATTTCAACCTATGTTTCAGAAGTGATTTTTGTCTCGGTTCTAAAAGTGATTTCAACCTGAGTTCCAAAGTGATTTTAACTTCATTTTCAGGAATGATTTTACCCTCAGCTTCAAAGATGATTTCAACCTCAGTTTCAAATGCTATTTTAATCTAACTCCCACAGCTGCTTTCAACCTCCAAAGGTAGTTGTAATTTCTATTGCGAAAGTGATTTCAATCCAAGTTAGTCACAAAAAATTCCGCATCCGTTCTTAATCATGCGGAGCTCTCTTCCTCATCCGTACTCAACCGAAACAAAGCAAAAATGTTGACATTTCAAGGTGCTGCAATTATGTCGCACTTCTCAAAACATCCCTGATTTCATTATTGAAACGCGTGATACAATTGGGGAAATGTCCACCAACACGTTCGGTCTATTTAGCATAACCTCCAAAACCATTCCTGGTGTTCAATCATAATCATCACCGCCGTCATAACAAAGCAGTGATCACTACTTATCATCTTTTTCCGTCCCACCGACATCTCCTGTCACTTACAAACCTTCCTAATGCCAAAGAATTTCTTTTTTTCGCATTTTTTGTAGACAACTGTAGAACTTGACATAAGCACATCTCTTTTTTTGGCCCATCCATTATCTATTTAACAATTTTTTTGCCCGCATTCACAGCTGTTGATCAAATAAATACCACTTTACCCCCCACACGAGTGCGAGCAATGCCGACCAATATTCGCAACGACAACTAATGTCAAACCCGTTGCCGCTGCCGCTGCTGCTGCTGTTGGCGAACGCAGACAATAGATTTTTCATTTTTTCCCGATAGTTTTCCTGAAAGCTTTCACGCGTACACGAGCCCAACGACGATGAATGTATGTATGTACTTACCCATGTGTTTGTATGTGTGTGCGTGGTGCCATTTTTGTATTTTTCACCCGTTTCGGCTTCCGAGCAGTTTGTGTTCGACGTTGAGTACCGCACGGATTTTGGCATGCGACCAATTTGTCTAAATCGCGTACGAATCAAATGTGTATTGTATATGTATGAATAGGAAAAGAAATGAAAGAAGAAGATTTTAACATCAAAATTTAATTCAAATGATGTATATAAAAGTAAAAACAAAACAACTGAAATGATATAACCAAAAAAATTGTTTGCAAAAAATATTTTTTTATATATAGAATTAATTTTTTTCTTGAGAGAAATGAAATGTACGAGGGCTGCTATATATATTTCTGGCCTAATAATGAAAATAGGAATATTTATCAACGAAAATGGTTTTATTGTTTTTCAAAATATTCTCCATCAAGATTTATACACTTTTGCATGCGCTCGAACCAATTTTCGAAGCACTTTTTCCACTCCGATTGAGACACCTCCAAAACATGGTTTTTGAATGCTTCAACAGCATCTTCCGGCGACGAAAATCGTTGACCACGCATTATTTTCTCGATGTGTGGGTAAAAAAGAAGTCATTGGGTGCCATGTCAGGGCTGTACGGCGGATGACCCATCAATTCGACGTTTTGGCCGGTCAAAAAGGCGCTGGTTTGAGCCGATATGTGAGAGCTAGCATTGTCATGATGCACAATGATTCGTCTTCTCTTGTTCGTTTTTCGAATTTCTCCGAAGACTTCAGGCAAACAAATTGTGATGTACCACTCAGAATTGACCGTCCTACGTTGCTCAAGCTGAACAGTCGCCACATGACCAGTTTTACCGAAGAAATAGGCGACCAATTGCTTCGAAGTGCTTCTTCCACGAACAACTTTCTTTGGATTTGGCTCGTCTTGGAAGACCCACACGGTCGATTGCTGTTTTCTTTCTGGCTCATACGCATAGATCCATGATTCGTCACCTGTGACAATCTTATAAACGTCTTTTGAAGCACCGCGATCGTATTTTTTCAGCATTTCTCCACAATCCACACGAGCTTTTTTTTGAGGGATGTCAAATTGTGCGGGATCCAACGAGAACAAACCTTTTTTACGGCCAGGTGTTCATGCAATATCGAATGTATGCTGGTGGGAGAAATGCATAGGCATGTCTCTATCTGAAGGTATGTTACATGACGGTCTTGCATTATCAGTTCACGTACGGCATCGATGTTTTCTGGCACAACGACTGTTTTTGGAGGACCTTCACGGAATTCGTCTTTGAGCGAGCGTCGGCCACGATTGAATTCGTTGTATCAGTTTTTCACAGTGCTATAGGATGGTGCTTTATAGCCATACAAAGATTTTAGTTCATCGATGCACTCTTGTGATAATCCACGTCGAAAGTTGTGAAAAATGATCGCACGAAAATGTTCACGAGTTAATTCCATTTTTTGGCCGAGATGAATTTTTTAATTCCCTGTAAATAAAACAATTCAACATTAAATGACAAAACGTTCTGAGTGATGTTATGCTAAAAAATGTCAAACTTTCCAGTGGAAATGTCAGATTGCACCTGGCAACACTTAGTGTTGCCTAGTCCAGAAATATATATAAGTAGTTTCTGTGATTGAAAGCTCTTTCTTTATCTTTAGATTTAATCAGAAATTGTACAATCAAATTTGAAGAGAAAATGCAAAGAATGATCTCCAAAGAGATTAATGTTCAAGGATATTCTCCCTAGTAACTAATTTATATATGTATACTTCTGTTTACATTTGTTCTTCAATGATCGTTTTCTGGATCAAATTTTTTATGGAAATACAGTATATTTCAATTGTCGATCTATGGGACCAAAATTAATCTCAATAATATATACTTGAATAATATATGATAAGATTGTCTTTTATCTACAAGTTGTTCACTAAGTAATCTCTTTTAATGACAACAGCTGATGATATTGCATTTTTTCGCAGTCAACTTTACAGTAAAGTCGTTGGTCGATACAAATCGAATTAGAACTCGAGAGATTGCAAAAAGACTAAATTTGTCTAATTTCAAAAAATGTTTTACTGAAAAAAAACTCGTGTCTAAATTGCAATAAAAAAGTGATTACTTATCGAACGACCCAATGCAAGAAAAACCCATTTTCCAGTACACAAATCAAGATGATTAATATAGCGTGATAAAAGTTTACATGAATAAAGCAGTGTTTACCACCTTATGATCAAAAATTATTCAAATCTCATAAAAACTGTTTGAATCCCCTGGTGCTGAATATTTGGACCCCAGTGCCCATAGTTGTCTTTTAATCGAAAATATCGGTAAAAGTCTGAGATATATAATTGAAATTAAGTGATAGTAAATAGTTCTCTGACAATGGTATGTCTGTATGTCAAAAATGGGTTGAATCGGCCCAATACTTCCCTTAACCCTCATATATCGAATATATAAAGATTCTCGAACTTCCCAGTGACCTTGTAACGCATATATCGGTCAATATGTGCGCTACCTATCAATCAATGAATATGAGAGAGTGTGTTGTACTCATAACAGTGCATTTTTGTGCCTAAAATAGATAAATTTGAGCGAAAACTTGACTTTGTCCCCATATAAATATTCCAGAAATTTCGAAGTTTTGGCTAACTTCACCCTATATAATTGGTAATTGTATGTGAGGTACCAAAGGAACATTTTTTTATAATATGGCATGATAGTAGTTAATAGATAAAATCGGATTGATAGTTTTATATACTTCCCTTCGTTTTTCTAACAAACCTTGTGTGTGGTTTCAGTTATATCTAGTGTAGGTACATATATACAAGAATAAATTGCCTTTCTTTTCCTTACTTGGATTAAGTTCAAATTTTGATTTTTGACGAAATTACAAAAAGTGTTTTTATGAAAAAAATTAAACTTCAGACTGTTTGCAAAATCAGAATTGTTATTAAAATTTGTATTCTTTGGTCATTTCTGACAAATATATCTATGAAGTTTGTATGCAAATTTCAGCACAATTAGTCTAATACTTTCGGACAGATTCGCCTCACTGACTCTGAAAACAGCGTTTCGAGAAAAAGATTTTAAGCTTGGGACCGGATTACACCAAGTTAAAATTATTTTTACAAACATGAAAACGAAATTAATGGGTGGATCAGCTTCAAGTTTTTGTACAATCGATATATGAAAAAACAAAAAACGTTAATTTTCCACATAATTAATTTGATTCCGATCGCTCATTTTGTATGGCAGCAACTACTATAGTCATCGGATCTAAAATATTTATTCAGATATTGTAGTAATCCGAGCCAAATTTTGTGAAAATATCTTCTCAGATAAAGAAGTTTTTTTTTATATAAGAACTTGACTCCGTTCTCTCACTTTGTACGGCTGCTATATGCTATAGTAGTCCAATATCTGCTGTTCCGACAAATGAGAATCGCCTGGGAGAGAAAATATGCAACATTTCAGTGACGTCTTAGGGACTAGTTGGAATATGCAAGTACGTATAGAGAGTTTCCCCGGGTAAAAAACAGCCTTTTTCACCAATTTTTTTCTCATATTTTATCATATAAAAAATGAAATATTTGATTAACATTTTTATTCCTTGAAACATACACTAGTATCAAAGAAATATTGAAATAAAAACAAAAAAATTTTAACTCGGCCATTGCAACGTCATTTCCGGTGAACCTCGGAAAAAATATTCGTTGTTTAAACACGGCGCATATGTTCTCAAGGCTGTGTCTTGGGCCCTGTTACTTGGATCATGTTGAAAATTTAGGACAACAATCTAGAAGTGTTTTGGAATTTAATAAGATACTAAAATATTATATTTTTTGAAACTCGTAACGTACCCTGATTTGGTTATAATAATGCATGAGTCGTTTAGCATAAGCCACAAATTTCGAGAAGAAAGATATAGGGTTTGATTAATTGCATCGCTTTACAGAGTAAATATCGTGAACACTGTGGACTTTTAGAAAGAGGCGGGAGTTTGTATACCAATGATTTTTTTAGATAATAGAACACATTCCGAATAAATGAAGGTTGTTCTTACTGCTCACCTGAGATCTCTAACCTAACCTTACTTTTAATAAATTGTATTATAATTTTAATTTTTATTTCAAATATTTTCAATATCTTTCTTCTAAAATAATTCTATTTTTTCTTACATATTTAAAATTTTCTTTTTCTTCTTATCAAGTATTGTATTAATTTTAATATTTGTGAAAAACAGCTGTCTAGTTAAATTTTTGGCTTCTTTTGTTGTGCTTGCGTCGCTTTAATTGCCTTTGTATGTTCATTCTAAAAATACAAAAACATAGTTGTTAATAAAATTATGATTTGTGTACAAAAATATAATCAATCGTTTGCTCGAAGCGTGTTGTGTCGGTATATATATATATATATATACCTATATAACAGATATTCATATGAATATATGTAAATAGTTTCAAAAAACACTTTGAAGAGTGTGAAATTATTATTTTGTGGTGCATATAGAAATAAATATATTACTTTGGCGTTCGCTCATTAAATTTGATTCGTTATACTCTATATATCATACATAAATGTATTTAATAGACAGATATATGCCTCCATTAAGCGAACTATATGTACATGTAGTGTTGTCTGGTGCCAAACTATGAAATGAACACGTGCCAACTTTGAAAACAATATTTTCTGCTGCTCATTGAACTCATGACTAATCTATCTTCTTACACATATGCACAAATACATGTTCGTTTATACAAACACATTCATATATATGTATACATGAAAATTATTTGACACATCTGCGAAGAAACTAATTTTTCTATATTTTAATACTTCTTTACTGAAATTGCGCTCATTCTGCTAACAGCTTAGGTAAATTTACAAATCTTTTATTTCTTTTTTCAGTTTTTTAAGTGCAAAAAGATACGTATTCTTTAATTTACATGACCGTGAAATGTCCGACCTTCAACATGACAGTTCAAGTGCACATGCTCTGAATAAATACTGGTACTTAGCACCCTATGCTGAAGGATTATCTTGAATAGCCGACATTATCTAGAAAATCAAGAATTTTTCTTTGATTTTTTACCGAAAATGTATGTCAAAACAGAGCACCTTGTAGTCTCAAGTAGATACTTGGTTTTTATATGATCAACAAACAGTGAAGCGAGGGCTTTTATTAGTTCAAAAAAATGTATGATAACTACTGCCATCGGACTGAATATTAAGAACAGTTTTTAAAAAATTCTCTAACAATTTTTATCTAAAAACATTGAAGCCACTACATATGTACACTGTAGGAAGTCCCTAGACCTAGAGCTGTTGTAGCGAGTGAACTAAAGCTCAATCGGCAGCAGCTGGAAATAATATTTGGAAAATTAATTTGAAAGTTTATTAATCTTCTCGAATTTTATTATCTGCAAGTACAGGTTTAATACGAATATTTGAAATAAAAATGCGATACGACTAAGTCTCATTAGCCATCTAAGGGAATGTACTCTAAAATAGTCCTCTTGCGATAGTGTCACCATCGAGCGGTGAGACTAAGTATTAGATCCGCAACTAAGTTCCTACTGTTTGTCAAATAGATGGTTCCAGCAGTTATTGGTGGACGATTTTGATATATCCAAAACTTGCTAAACTTAACCCAGACATATGAAAAAGAAACTACGTTTCCGCATTTGTAACTTTGTTCATGTTTAAAAACTTCTAGGTGTGCGACTATGTTTGATTTTTTTTTTTTTTTTTGGAAATAATCATGATTTCCCGGAAGTCTTGATTTTCTTCCTTTAGAAATCGACGGCTGAAGCACATCGAGAACTCCAAAAGGGTTTGGATAGTGGTGCCCCAAGGTAAACTATATATGAAACTACATTCCGTAATTGGTTTCGTCATTTCAAAGACGTCGATTTCGATATTAGTGACTGTTCGCGTGAAGGAAGGCCAAAAACCTTTGATGGCGGAGAATTGTAGACGTCGGATCTGTTTCAAACCCAAGAAGAGCCTGCCTTAACATTGGGAGTCACCCGCTAAGCCATTTCAAAGCCACTCTGCTGTCTGACAACGCTCGGCCTTACGTTGCCCGTTAAAACTTACCTAGGTAATCCTAGGGTATCTATTATTATTATTATTATTTAGTAAAAGAAATTGCAGATCGGAAGAAAAAACGATTTTAGCAGATACAGTGGGCAACAAAAATGAGTA
Source organism: Bactrocera zonata (assembly GCA_037783105.1). Taxonomy (NCBI): domain Eukaryota; kingdom Metazoa; phylum Arthropoda; class Insecta; order Diptera; family Tephritidae; genus Bactrocera; species Bactrocera zonata. The sequence goes on along the minus strand of JBAWJQ010001955.1, from coordinate 160,690 downwards.
TAACATTGTGCAAGCCATTTCTTCAAAATTTTGGATTTTGATTTGGGTCGTGATCCTGTTAAAATATGACTTCTTCTTTACGACAAGCACTCATTTCCACACAATCAAGTATATGGTCTGCAAAATATGCAGATAGTCTTCTTTGTCCACTATTCCATAGAATTTTTTAGGGGTACTACATGCCAACGAAGGAAGCAGTGTGAAGCAATCTCATACCATGACGGCCCCTTCACCGTACTTCATTATATGTGCAACATTGCTCCTTTAGATGGTCTCCCCAATGGCAACGTCAGCTATATTATTTGCCAACTGCTTGAAAATTATTGAATTTTGATTCGGCTGGCGAATTTCAAGTGTTCCTCAACATTATGTACTCACAATGCAGGTTTTATTTTTACCGCTACGATATAGCCAATGTCGTGGAGAGCTCTTCTGTCATTCCATTTCCTAATAAGCTTATTTCTTTCTACAAATGCATTCCGTGGTGTCAAGTACTTTCTTTTCATATGTTTTATCATAAGACGTGCGTTTGTATCCATCAAAATTTTATTGTGGAACCTGACTTGTGATATGGGGACAATACGACGCCTTTCCTAAACGCTTACGACCACTGATTGGCTTATTTTAAGCACTTTCGTATTAAGACCTGCTCTTGTAATGACTATAACACTGCCCTCAATGTGTGATGATACCTTCTGCATTATTTGGGCGTAAGGTCAATGAAGTAAACGTATTGACTATTAAAAAAATATTTTTTTCTTTGTTACTTCTATATTTAGGCAGATAATATAGGCTGAAGCACAAACTTATATTCTTTTTTGCTCCCCACTATATATTTTACCTCAAAGTGAACGTCTTAAGACATTATATCCACTTCGTAATTTGTATATATGTATGTATCACATTCATAGTACATTTTTTGTTTCAGCTACTTATTCAGCCGGAATCAGGTCAGCAGTTGGTGCACTTTTTTTTGACACCTCCGAAGGCAGCACATAACTTCGTTATTTTTCATTATTTTTGTAAAAAAATATCTTAAAATATAGCTGAAAATATACTTCATTATGTCCAAAGAACTTCGAAACATTCATAGATTACTTTCTTTAAAACAAAAATCATCAAAATCGCCTTTTGGTGTTGGTATTGTCGCTCAAGCCTATTCAATATATATTTTCTTCACACTAAAAATTCTTTTTTAAGAAGCCGACATTTTGTCTAAGGGTCATTGCAGGTATTAATTTATAGTTATTATATATTTTTTGGCTTAAAGATTTGATAGAATTTAAAGCAGAAAAATGCTCCTCACCACCAGAGACCTTTTTTCGGAGCCTCACCTAGTGATCAGCTACAGGTTCACGGCAAACCCGAAGTTTCGAAATGACGATTTTTAATCCGATAACCGATTATTAAATACTGTGATAGCACATTATTTTCATTTATTTATTAAATAAACTGCCTCTTCAAGAAAAGTTCACAAAAACGGTATTTTTTCTGAATAGTAAGTACCAGTAAAAACTTAAAAATTTAAATCTTTTTCTTAAAAAGTTCGGAAATCCTTAGTCAAAAAGCAAATGATCTTCATTCATGAGATATTACTATTATTAATGAATAAGTTTATCTGCTTAAATTATTCTGCTCAATATATATACTCGCTCATACATTAAATTTAAATATATATCATTTATAAAATCATGTTCGTTTTCGATGACAAATCGTAAATATAAATAAGTGCAACAAATGCGAATTTCACACTTTTTCACCGTGAAAAACTAAAATTGTTGTTGCTGGCCTTTATTTTTACCGCTACACGCTATCTATGCGAATTTCCAACGCTCCAATACAATGACACAGATTAATGACCGAAGGCTGGAGCAACCAAAGCCATTAAAAAAGCAACAATAACTACAACAACAATAACAAAAGCAAATTGCAAATAAATGCGAAACCAAAATTACTAAAATTAGCCAAAAATCGTATAAATTTAGAAGTAAACTCAGTTTACAACCGGCAACATTGAGTGAGATGAGTGAGCAACAATTGAATTGAAAATAGTTGAAGAGTTCTGCCGAATGAATGAAGAAAATGCGTACACGAAAAAGAAATCAAGTGCTGCAGCCAAGTGTTGGTCCGCGCTCATTGCCTGTTCAGCTAACAAAACTATTAATTAAAAGATTTGTAACGCAGACAGTTTGCAGATCTGCTTTGCTATGCTTATGCTCCGCACTCGAGTTCGTTTTTTTTTTCGTTTATTTTTTATTTGCCGCTAAAAATGTCAATGCTCGCTGCGCTGCAGAACTCAAATTGCCAACAGATTGCGTAAAAACACACATAATAAAAATCAGTCTTGAAAGGAAAACTTGAAAATGAAGCGGCCAGTTTGCTATTTTTGTGTAAAAAACCAAAAACAAAACAAAAAAAAAAAAAAAAACAATTTAAAAGTATAAAAAAATAAACACAGTGGCTAAAGTCTGCATGTGTTTCTGGTTTAAGGAAAGCGTGCGAAAAATTCAAATTTCCGTTGACGCACACGAAATCCGTACTTGCGCACTGAAAAACGAGCAAATAGATAAATAGTATATTTTTTGCGTAATGCAGCTGTTTTTTTTATAAATGTTTGCTGTTTCATGAAAATTTTAATTCTTTCCACTTTTGTGCACACATATCTTTTTAGTACTTTTGCATATATTTAGTTATGTGGAGCTCGATGAATGAGTTCAATAGGGTGGTCAGTCGCTTGGACGGAAAAGATTCACTCGAAAGATGCTTGAAAAATTATTTACAGTTTTTCGAAAATTTTATTAAAGATTTCTAAAATATGTAGTAGCTAACGTAACTCTTGAAAATGTATCGTTTTAAATTTCAAGAAATTAGTTCTGGTATGAGAGTGCTGCTTAATAAGCTAAAGCGTGACCCATTTTGAGGTTCCCTACCTTTTTAAAGGAAAAACAGAGAAATTTCACATTTAAAGGAGAATGTTTATTATCATTTGAAAGAACATTCTTTTGCTTTTATGAATTATTATTAATTATTATTAGAAAGATTATCTCTTTCAAATGTTGGCCGCGGCTACTTCTCAGATGGTCCATCCGTTGGGTACAATTTTCCAAGACTCGTTTGAGCATTGCGACTGGTAACTGGCGAATGACACGCGTGATGTGAATCGAACCGGGATTGTCCGTGTAGAGCGGGAGCTATGTTGCCTGAATGAGCTCCTAGGGACCGTGGAGGTCCTCTGTTGGCCACTCGGATTGAGTGGCGGCGCGGCGCGCGAACTGAGTGCAGATTGCACAGCCGTAGAGACTTGAGTCGCAGTATTGCGCAGGCAACAAGTGGCCACGTAACGCGTGGTCCACTCCCTATGAGTCTTAAGGCCAGAACAGGTCTTAAGATGGCTCCATCCATTGCATGTATTGCACCTGACCGAGGTGGAATTTGGATGGAGCCGTTTTGCGCATACGCAGCAGAAAAATTTTTCCGGGCCCGGGTTGGACTCAATGCCAGCACGAGTCAATAGGATACGGAGCAACCCTGCTGCAAGGCGTTGCTCTAATGACGACACACACAAATTAACACTCACCGCTCCAAACGGGGTTAAATCGCCGAAAGGACTGCCCTTGGTCGGATAAAATCCGAGTCAATTCCGGTACGTAGAACCGGCAGTCGTGGGATAACGGTCGCCATTGACGGTTACTTTCTTATCGGCATCATTTTTAAGTAAATATGGACCGATTCTTCCACTGGCCCACCAACCCCACCAAACCGTTTTATTTTCTGGATGAAATGCCAGCTCTTGAATCTCTTCAGATTGCTCTTCGCCCCAAATGCGGCTCTTTCGCTTGTTTACATACCCCTGTTACCGAAAAACTGGGATTTTAAAAGAAAATATGTCGAAAGGATCAAGAATTTTCGGACTATTTGACTTCATTCCGGATCTTTTGAATCATGGCGACGCCAAATCAAACTGTGGTGGTATTTTATCTGCTCGCATACCTGCGACAGAGATGAGGACTCACTCCTCTGGCGGTCAGAAAGGGTTCTTTATAAATGGATCAATAATTGGGAGCAGGTTGATGAACTCATTATCTATTAACATTAGTTCCAAGCTTCTTCACTTCTGTAGCTTTTTATAAGTCGGGGTCGCAGTTATTAAGATAGTGGTAGATATACTGTTCCGGAGTGCAGTCTTCATTAGAGAAATGAGTTCCATTCTAAAATTAGGATGACGGTACTCACTCATTAACTCTGCGCACTAAGCCTACGTTCAAGCCTAGTTAAGGTATACCTAACTTCTTTACCAACGACATCGAGTCTTTTTGTGTTAAGATTAGCATGGATGCCGAACCACAACAGAATCGCTGGTAAAGTGATGAACTGGTATAAAACAGCTTAGCACCGTTATCAATATAATGGAATGGGTCGGAGCTTCACTCTTTTCGTGCGTTCTACTAATATATATTTGAAATTGCAAGATTTTTTTGGTCCAAAGTGGATCGCAAGAAGTCTACTTTGCTAGAGGGTTCTAATTGGTCGTAGTTTGGCCATCGCTCTTCCTTTATCGCAATATCCTTTTGGCCCAGAGTTGATCCCAAGAGGACTACTAAGCTATTTGCACTCAGTAAAATTAACTTTTCCCTAGTTGTAGGGGTTCTAATTGGTTATTGCCCTATTGTTGTCCACTCGCTATCTTGAGAATTTTACTGGTTATCAACTTCTATAACTATTTCGAAGAAGATAAAGTAGAAACTTCTCAATACTGTTTTCTTAATTATTACAACTTTAGGAAATCAATACCTAAATACCTAGGAGCTCACACTTTCAGACATTCCACCAAGCTATTGGAAATAGAAATAAAACGCTTAAGCAGATTTGTATTGACATCGACGTTTTGTCGACTTATGAGAACTGACTAAGAACTAAGAAAAGGTGTCTTATTTCCTTTACGATCCCTATCTTGACGATCAGCTTTTGAATTTAACCTAACTTCACATAAACGATTTTCATGATATCTTTTTTTTTTTTTTGAATTCGTTTCTTTAGTTTTTTTGTTACGACTGCTAAACTGAACTACCCTAATGCTTAAATTAATAGTCGATTTTCTGTGCGTATTATCATAGTTTATATAGTATGTATGTGCCGGCTAATTGACAGATATTGGCTTGCCTAAAACATGAACTACCAATTTGGATACCAGGGGCGTTCAATGAATTTACCTCTCATAAATTCAATTTCATTAGTAAAAGCCCAAAATGTTTCATTAACAAACACCTACATATGAGATGTACATATGAGATATACATATATTATACGATATTTTTCCTTCTAAAAAATAGCTAGCCATATAGCTTGTTCATTAGAGATTTCGTAGATCAGACAATTTGATGATGATTAACAATTTTTTTTTATAATTAGCTCAGAGACTCGCAAACGGTCACTATTGGAAAACTGATTTGATTCCGATTGCTGAGTTTTTATGACAGCTTTATGGTTGTGGTCCATATCGGCTGTTCCGAGAAATAAGCAGTTTTTTAGGGAGTAAAGTACTTATTCAAAATTTCAGATCGATATTTCAAAAACCGAAGGACTAAGTCGAATATATACAGACTGACGGATGTGGCTAAATATACTCAGTTCTTTATACTACCAATTTATATACATATGTACATACATATATATATTTTATATGGTCTCCGACGTTTTCTTTTTGTTGTGACAAACATCGAGGCAAACTTAATATACCCTCTTTAGGGTATAAAAAGTACCTAAAGCTTTATATTTTTCCTCTACTACATATAGTACATATATATTATCAAAATCTTTTTCTCCATTTACTTTTTCAAACATTAATTATAATATTTCAGTGCCAGATGTTTGTTCCACATTTCTCTTAAAATTCAGAAAAACGCACATGAACACATCTGTAAAAGGATTTATATGCACATATGTGAGTACAATGCCTAGATCAATTTAAGAAACAAAAAACACAAAAACGAAAATGTTTCGACAAAATTAAAACACTGTTATGTTGTTGCGATTTTTATGTTGTTGAAATATTTATGTTTCTGTTATTAGCTTGTATTTAATTATTTTGCGCCGCTGTCAAAGATGAGTTGCCGTCATTTCCGAGAAAGGGGTGGGTATGTGTACAATATGAATTATGACTAGAGGTTAATGAACTTGGTTATTAAAAAAATATATGTAATAATATGCAATTAGAGAATTGCTTTCTTTAAAAGTATAATCTGCCAAAAATTTCATATTTAATCGTTTTAAAATGTTTATTCAAAATAAAAAAATGTTAACTTCGGCTGGACTCAAGCTATAATAGCCTTCTCAGGTACATAGATGTATGTATAATTGTATATTATAGTATTAAAGGGTATACAAATCTCTTAATCATGATTTTCAGTTTGTATGGCAGCCATATGCTATAGTGGTTCGATTTGAATAATATGATCGAAGATTATAGCGTTTCTTTGCGCCAAATTTCGTGAGGATATCTCGTCGATTTTTATGGTTTAGTTTATATAGCAGCTATATCCGAAAGTTATTCAATTTCGTTGGCTCTGACAGCATGAGTTTTCAAAATTAAGACATTCAAAAATATGTTCTTAAAAAGATTTTTATAAATTTGAATTATTTTCGGAGAAACTAATTTCTTGTGGTGGTTGGCATGATAACTCAAGGTCTACTTAACCGTTTCCAATCAAATTTGATAAAATGTCTTTTTTATTCATCTCTCTATCGCACCTGACTCGAATTATGGAAAATTTTAGTATTAAATATTTTTAAAAATTAAAAAAGTCAATAAAAGGGAGTAAAAAGGACTTTTTTAAATTCGACGCCATTTTGTGGTTTTTTCCTTTGTCAAAGATCAATCAGATAACACTTTCTTACCAATGAAGAATTTTTTCAATTTGTTTGTTTTAGATCACAGGGTTGGAATCATGGAAGCACCGTTTTTTTTGTTTTGCAGATCCCACTCCGCCGGCCTGTAATTCGAAAAAAAATTGCCTAAAATATAGGCGTTTGAACCAGAATATCTGCTTAAAAATAAGATGAATAAGTATCATAAATACTACTGTGTCCCAAAAATAAGGTGACATTTGAATTTAAACTGCGCGCCTCGAAGGATTTGGAGAATTATTTTTTGATTTATTTTTTTATTTGATAGTACTGTCATTCACATTTATGACAAATTTCATGTCAAAATATTCATTAGTGTTTGAAATACGTGTCGTTTTGTGAGCTGCTAAAAGTGAGTTTTTTTTGTTTTTTGCGATGTTGAAATTTGTTGAGCAAAGAATTTCAATAAATTTTGTGTACGGAATAAATTTTCTGCTGCGGATACGTTGAGGATGGTGCAGAAAGCCTTTGGTGATGAGGCTATGTCTAAAAAAAATCTTTACAAGTGGTATAGTGAGTTTCAAGCCGGCCGTGAACGTGTCGAAGACGAAGAGCGTCCCCGCGACCATCAACCTCAACCGACGAAGCTCACGTTCAACAAATCAAAGATTTGGTGTTGAAAACCCGTCGCTTAACAATTAGGGACCTTGCTGATAAAGTTGGCATATCGAAAGGCTCAGTCAATACCATTTTGAAGGATGTTTTGGGCCTCAAGTGCGTCAAATCTCGACTGGTTACGAAAACATTGAATTTTTTTGAAAAAAGGCGTCGCGTTGAAGTGTGTGAAACGATGCTTTCCGACTACCAGGATGTCATGAAATGCATTATAACTGGCGATGAGACTTGGATCTATGCTTACGAATGCATGGCCAACATTTGAAAAAGATAATCTTCAAAAAATAAATGCCAAAGAATGTTCTTTCGAATAATTATAAATTTTCCCATTAAATTTGAAGTTTCTGTGTTTTTTTTTCTTTAAAAAGTTAAGAATATCGAAATGCATCACCATTTATAAGTATAACGTATAATACAATCCATTCACAAGAATACTTCGTCTAGTCTGTCAATGTAAAACAATCATTCATCTAATTATATGCCAGACGTCAGTCGCTGTACTCTCATTCCTAATGGGGTTAATGTGCAGGGTGACTCATAGGCAAATAATAACATTTTAGACTTTAAACGCAATCATACACAGTTTGTTTTTGGTTTTTTTAGCAACAAAATAATCACTAGTTGAAATATGTTCTATATACATGGTTGTCGTGTGTTGGTAAATTGAAATAAAAAGTATATTTTAATAGGTAAACACAAATTAAGTTAACGTAATAACACTTTAAGTTGCTAGCTAAAATAAATAAAAAAATATATATGTATAAATACATATGCATGTATGTATGTATATGTTCTTGCGTGTTTTTAGGTGTTGAAAGATAATTATGGCATTAATGGTCGATAGCGTCAATATTTAGCTTCTTAAATATACAGGGTGAATTATTACCATAATATATTTTGAGTTTATTCTTAAGAATAATTCGATAAAGCTAAAAAAAGCCCTTTGGTCTTGAAAAAAGGTGATTATAGCGCCGATTAAAAAAGTCAACTACTTGGGGATAATTCTTGAAACCATGCCTAATTTATATCTTAAAGTTCATCTCAACTTGTTTTTATTGTTTTTGGTGTCAGATAGTGAACCTACAAAGTCAATTTATTACTCTAGTAAGTAAATATTACTTGGAAGAGTTTGCTGATTGAAAACAAGAATTCGAAAATCTCAATCTAAGCATTCAAACAAAATTTTTTTTTGGTTATAGTGCAAAAACAGATTCATGTAAAATCAAAAATTTACTCTATGTAGTTCTTTCGAACAAGATGAACACGCTAAGTGATATGTATTCATGTATTCTAGAAAAGATGGAAGGACTGTTTTATAGTTGATGTTTTAGTTTGTTTTGTTTTAAAAAAATACAGGGCCAACATATGTGTATTCCAATCGTATAGTTAAAAAGATACGACTTACGTAACAGACTATATATTCCCAAGATTAAATATCAATAACTCTTTCTGGGTAAGAATAAGAAATTTTATAGAGGAGGATGATAAATAAATGAGAATTACACCGCGACCTAAGGTTTATTGTGCCCAAGAAGAATGATACAACCCCTATAAGCATATACCGGCGGATCCAATTTGGACTGCGAAATAGATGCCGGTGTATACTTCAATGTTCTCGAAATCTCTCTCTCTCTATCAAACTATCAAATTCAGTCTACAGCTTTCAAACGGAAGTACTACCCCCAGTAGTGGAGAAGACCTGTGATGTTCAATTAAATAAGTACGAGAGGATACAGAAAGTAATCATATACAACATGAATAGCCAAGCAGCACTGCTGACCGGCAGTTACTAATTCCAGCGTAATCAACAATTCCAGGAAGCTGAAACATTTTCGTCAACGAAAAAGTAGACGTGTTGTGTAAGAAGCACTTTTAAATGAATTCTAGACGGATTTAATATCATACTGGCGGATGGAAATCAATAATAAGATCAATTATAAGATAATGAAGCAGTTATGGCCCAAGTGTGATAAGACTAGAATCAAGGACTTTTCACATAGGTCCAGGAATAGTATTTACAGACTTACAGCTACTATAAGGAGACTCCGACCTCTTAGAGAATATGCGGTGAACCTATAACAATATTTGCGGTAGCCGCAAGCTAGAAGTTGGTGGGAATAAGGAAACCGTTTACACTTTCTCTGTAAATGATCTAACAGTTCTAACACAAACCAGACACAGAATACTTGGAACACATCAGGCACCAAGCCTGAAATGATCGTCTACAAAAGGTATAACAAATATAAGTATCTTCATTAAGAGCGCCAAATGGTTTCAGCGCAAAGTTGAAATGAACTGGACGTAGAAGTGCTATGATAGTTCAACAAAATAGCACATTCAGTATATTTAGGAAGTCTTTCGTATATATACTTTATTGCTTAGGTAGACCTATGTATGTATGTGGTCTAATTACTGACAACAATTTCGAAGCTTTCTTTTCTTTTCGTTTTTCGAAAACCCTTATTGTAGGCTTTCTTAACTCTATCCGAAAAAGTTATTACTGAGCTTTCTTACAGACATAAAGCTTAATCTTATAATGTAGTCATTCGTTTAATGTCTAGTTGTCACAAATACTTTCTGAAATTTTATTGGTCTATGTTGTAATTACTTTCGCCATAAAATCAATCAACGCACAAAATTAAGTGCCAAAAATTATAAAAAATTACTTTTTGACCAGCCTTAACACTAAGCGCTCACATTTTATAAAACAGTGCTTTTTTATGATAATATCAGCCGTCAGGCAGCTGAAAAGCAACTCTGAAACAAGAACAAAGTTTATAATTCTTTAAGCATGCAATTTATCATTGAAATATATTTTCAAAATATTCCATTAAAATGGTGAAAAACTGCTGCTCAAGTGTTTTTCATTCAAGTTTTATTATTTGTTTTGTTGCATTTAAAATAAATAAAAAACGGTTGATGCCAATACATTTTTTGTTCGAACTTAGCACTTGTATTGTATTTTTAAAATCTTCGAACAAACAACGTCACTTAAATGAGTTTGCCGGCTAATTTATAGACCTTGAAAAATAGCCGCGATCAGTTGCATTTTCCGCAAGCAAAATATTATATATGTACGTACATACATACATATTATATTATTTGAGCTGAAAATATATGTGGCCAAAAATATGCATAAATAAATGGATTTTGCAAATTAAATAAATTTCCTGATTTAAAAACGAAATAAAATCGTGTATTTTAAATGCAGTATTTGCATATTTTCCACCAAACCACCAAACTGTTGAAATGTTTCAACCTTTGATGTATTGTGTGTGGACATAAATATGAGTTTGTAGAATAGAGACAAGTTGGCGCTGCATAAAAGAGGGTTAAAGTCCGGGTCCGAGACTATCGCCTACAAAAATGGACAACTTAACTATTATAATTTAGTTTTAAGAATAAATTTTTCAATATATTTTTGCAGAATTTGTTTTTCAATATTTGAGTTTGATATTCACTTAGAGCCTGTCGCGTATGAAATTAGAGTTATTATAATTTTTTATTAAGAATTCATTCTCAATATTTTTTGTAGATATTTTTTTTTCAATATTTTTTTTTTTTTTAATAATTTTCTCTTCAATATTTTAGTTGGCTATAAAATAAAAGCAGAGAACGTATGTGATGGAGAAGGTTCACCTCGCAGATAACGTAAAAATATTTCTGGCCAACTCGTACAAGATAAGGGAGTTTCACCACAGCTAGCTCAGAAGGTGAAATCTTAACAGTAGCGCTTGAACAGAGCCAAGCATTGAAAAAAAATTATGCTCAGAACTATGAATTTCTGTTGAATTACGTTCTGATGGTTTTGCTTGAAGGGAAAACTGACAACCCTGCACACTCAAAAGCACAGAAAAAAGTGGCAACATAGCTGTTGAAGATTTATAATATTTTTTAATTCTTAAATACATTACTACGGCTCGCAAAAATCAGCGTCGACATGTATACAAGCTCTTGCATAAACATACATATTTGCGAAGATTTATGACACCGCTGTTAGACTGGCAAGGGAAGATGTGGTAATCGGTGTTCGCTTGTTTGTGGGTTTCAGCCTAGCTCGAAAAAACATGGAATTCTGAGTGTCATAGTTTGGGCATGCTATTCTTGGCAAGGTGGTTCGTATACCGAAATACTCCAGAAAACCATGCTAACGAATGCCAGTGTAGAAATGCCAACACTCCCAAGCACACAAGTAAAGTTGCTAAAAGGTGATTTGAGAAAAGGAATATTAAGGGAAAGGAATGACCGCCACAGTCGCCTGACATCAACCCAATTTGTGGACTGACGCCAAGGAGTTAATAGTCAAATGTAAGCCGACTAAGCAGCTATCGGAGGCTGTGAAGAACACATAGTAATCTATTAAAAAAATAAAGGTCACGCAACCAAATACTAATTTCATAAAAAGACAATATCCAATTTGAAAAAAAAATTAATTTTTTGCTACGATTTTGTCGAAATTCGGGTTCAATTTGTTACACTAATAAGTTTTTGAGCACTTAAATTCCTCATAATTTTTTTTTATATATTTATAATTGATTGAATTAGTTTAACATTTGGTTTTATTTTTTGAGATTTGATTTACTTACTTAAAATAAGCATTATTTTTCTCATCTAACACTGAATTCCGCTATTTTCGAGTCTCCTGATGCAAAACTGTGGTGAAACACGTTTATAATTTTAAACTCACTCATCTGGCACGAGTACCACTGCGAAAAGTTACGTTCTCTGAAATACGTTCTCTGTATACACATTCTCTGTCTGTTCCTTATCACATTCATCTACACCCAATATGCTGTTCTCAGTTTTGCGCCTAAAGGTATGTTACATTTTTTGTTTGATCTCTATGATCAGTTTTACACTGCCATATCGACAGCGATCTTCTGGCAAATAAAACTGCTTCAACTCACTCACACTACTTTATTCATTCCATTTATAAATACAAAAAATACTCTAAAGATCCATTTGCATATACATAATTTATCACTTTGTCTTTCGTTTTTATTGTCAGCTTTATATATTATTCGACTATTTGATATTTTTGTAAATCCACGGCAATAATGAAGTGACTCTCGTATACACGCCCGGATATTCGCCTTTGCCACAACCAATGCCCCAAGACACGATACCGACCTGCGTGTAGCGTCCGCCTTCATTGACGATCAGAGGACCGCCAGAATCACCCTGAAAGAGGTAAAAGTGAGTATTATTTATGAATATTTTCAAAAAAATAATAGACATTAAGAAGAAGGAACTATATGATTGGATATAAGTCGATACAAAGAGAAAGAAAGTCAAGCTTAAAGATAGAAGTCAGTATATTTAGTATCGGAGAACTATTGGGGAAAACGAACAAATTTCATTTTCTCTTGAACCCATTCGTATTATACTGAGGACGAGATTAGATTAACTGAAGGACCAGAAAATGAATAAACTGTATTTCTCCTTTTGGGTTGTGGGTCCCAGTGCCTTTTTCTACCATGATCTGAGGTCCTTATGTAAATTGTTTTCATATACATACGCCTAGTCTAGGTAGGTAGGTAAACCGACTCGCTCACGACGCACCTAAGCCGAATGTGCGACGCCCCTAGGCCTTCAGAAGGCCATTGTGATCCTACCTGCTTTGACTTCTCTCTGAACCACCCGAGCTACTGAAGAAGTTCATCAGTAGTACAAGTTTTATCTGTTCTACCTTAGAGACGTCGTCATGAAACCCGGGACCGATATTATATTTATTATATAGAGCTTTACAACCGCAAAAACGATGTTGGACAGTCTCCTGACAACTTCTACCTCCTGTCAGTTTCTATAATAGTCATTATAATGTATGGCGTTCCTGGTTTAATGGAATCTCTGCCTAATGGGCAGTAACCTGTTAGTACTTCTACTAAAGTTCTTATATCATTTCTTTTATATTTTAAAAGTCGGCATGTGTGACACACATTCCTTTCATATCACGTTGGTGTGCTTGTTAAGCAGGTCAGGGATTGATTTCACACATACTCAACTTAATTTATCAAGCCCAGTCTTAAGATCCTCTCCTCTATGATGGTCTAAAATATCTACCATAATGTAATTAATTTGTTATACTACTTACACTACACGAATCCTTGGACGCCTGTCCGGCACACACCATCGATTCGATGATGCCACCCGGCGCCGCACGTCCATATTTCCGCGCACAATCATGATTTGCCCAAATGGGTATCTGGACTTTCTGCAGAATTGATGGCTGTGGGCCGTTCTCACGCAAACTGCCCCAGCCTGCAACTGTTGCTACTTTACCACTGTAGCTACGGCTCAGTTGACTGCTCGAGCTGGGCAGGCAAATGGGTTGGACCTCATAAGTGAATTTGATAGGTTCATTTACAGTCAATATGGCGATGTCATTGTGCTAGAGAATAAAAGAGATTGAAAATAATATTGTCTCCATAATCCCAGCTCAACTGCTCTATTTCACTCACCAGCGTGCTAAAATCGAAACCTTTGTGGCGCACCAAACGTTTGATACGCCGTACAACATGTTGTACTTCGTAATTGGTGCGTATATCGTAGTCGCCGAGATGCGCTGTCATTGCCGCCACATCCCATGAGGTCATTCTATAAATTATCAAGGTTTATCATAAGAACTTTCAAAAGTAAAACAGCAATGTCTATTCAAAGCAATAACCACCTGGACACGCAATGCGCTGCTGTCAAAATATGATTCTTCGTTATCACACTGCCACCACAAAACTGTTTGCCCGACTTGAATAACACCGCAATCCATGGGAACTCATTCGGACTCGCATTTGTGCCGCCTACAATACGTTCTTGGTCAGGCGCTGCCGGATTCTTAATACCACATTGTGCAGGCAAGCCGTAATTCGACGAACCGCTTGAGATCGGTGTGGTCGGACGTCTGGTTGTTGTTGTTGGCGCAGCGGCTGGACGATGCGTTGGGTAACTGGGATAATTTGGATAGCCGGGGTATGCTGGATAACTAGGATAGCTTGGACGGCGTGTTGTAGTCGTCACCGGTCTTGGTGTAGTCACCGCTGTTGGACGTCTAGTAGTGGTACGACGTGTGGTTACCGACGGCGAGCTTGCTGGCGTGCTTGGGTTTGTGGTCACTGAAGCGTGTGTTGGGTAATGATGATTGGGTGGATGTGTTGGCAGTGGAGGCGGCCAGACTGCGGTCGATGGTGGATGTGTTGGCAACGGTGGTGGCCATTGATGTACGCCAGAGAATTGGTTACCAAACTGGTTTGGCCATTGATAAGCGAATTCATTGTAGAATGTTGCCGGCTTTGCTGTCGTCGTTTCTGTTTTCACATCCACATCTTCTTTGATGGGATCGTAAACAACATTGGTGTCAGGCTTGTCAGCAGTTGTCGGCTTATGCATAGGATCGACTAGTGGATCGACTTCTGTTGGATGATCCAACTCAATAATATCTTCTTCATCTTTATCCTCTTCAAACTCCTCCTCTGGCTGCGCTGGTTGTGTGGGTGCTATCGGTTCGATTGGTGGTGTGGGCAGCGGGCTCACACCGCCTGGATAGAGGAAAGGTGGAAATACACCAGCGCCAGGAAAAGCACCTCCAGCGCCAGGAAAAGCACCACCCATAAATGTGCCTGTACAGCAGATGCCCGTATTTGGACGTCCGAACTGGTCGTAGAAATTGCACACGTCCTGTCCTATACTCGGCAATTGTGGCCACTGACGTAGATTAAGGAAATTAAATTGCCGTTTGGCGCGATAATACGGCTGACAGCTAGTAAAGCGCATACAGATGCCGGGATAACCACGTGCAGTTATGCATTTGCCGCCTTCAGCGCCATAATTTGTGAGCAATAGAAGTGAGGGATCATAGAAAAGCTGACGTCGTCGACGTATTTGCTCCTCGGAGGGGCTAGTTATCGCTGTATCAGAATACGCGGCGTCCTCAGGCACTGCAAAGAAAAAATGAAAGGTTCCCTTAAGTAAAATCGCAGAAGAACGGTACTCATAGAAGTGCTTTACCAAAATGTTTGCCCTCATTTATAAAAGCTTACCAACTTTTTTGACCCAATTAACAAGTCTTGAGTGTGCCTTGAAGTCAAGAGTTGGACACTTAAAAATCAATTCAAGCAGCTGGAAAGCAATCAATTAAACGCGTCTACTTTAATGGCTATAAAATGACAAATAAAGATGTAGATAAAATGAAGAGATCTAATCTATGTATTTCAAGTAGCTACTTGAGCTTTTGCCAGTGGCTCGTTAAAGAAGTCATTAAATGGCTCGTGTGGGCTTGCGTATATGGGTGAAGGAAAGAAGGCAATTATGAATGTAAATTTCTTTCAAGCAACACATATTCGCTCGTTTTACTGAATTCACTATTATTTGTGAAGCGTTGGTTCTAAGCTATCAGGTGTTTAATAAGCGTGCTGTAATTTATTAGCTCAGGATGAAGGGTTGCACATTTTCTCAGTAATTATATACATACATATCTCATTTCGACGAGCTTTCATTAACAGAATTTATAATTCAGCAATATTTTTGGCCTCAGGTAATTGCAAATAATTTGGCTTTATCTATAAAAATTCATCTTTTTTAATAAATACATAATGTGCTCAGACCATAGAGAGGACTCAGATTCTTTTAGATTACTTAGGATAATGAGTCTTTCTGTGATTGCTTTTGTGGTATACAACGTATCATTATTTGATGTTTGATGTGTAAAAGAGGAAGTGAGTAGAATTACAGTTGAAGTTCTGAATGTTTCTTGCATCCTGTTGAATACAAACACATGGAGTCATTTGTAGAAGTTCACGCAAGTACGGAAAGCTCTCTGAGTGATTTTTACTTGGGAAAACAAATGCGATTCTTTTACATATGGCTCAAGCAGCTCACGACTTTCGGTCTTAGATCAAGTATACTCTGGGTAGCCAAAGAACATCTGTTTGGAGGCGCACTAAAGTGAGAATGCGAACCATCCTTCCCCAGTAAGTTTGGGACCCACTACGTAAAAAACTTGGCACAACGATCGGTAAATTCAGCCTCCAGGGTGAAACATTCCCATAAGGGTTGAGGCTGAACTACTTCACCGGAGCCCGAAATATGTTTATCTGTAGTACTAGATTCTAGCATAGGAAAATTAACCAAATTAACTGCGCACCCACCTCTGAGCATCAAAAAATACACGTCAACAAACACAAGGAAGGTTCGTCGTCGAGAAGTTGCCATCACAACAGACAACCGAATGGTTCTTTACTCGACTTGCAGTACTGCTCTCTGAGACCACTCATCAGCAGCTCGGTATAAGGACGGCATCTCAAGCTTCTTACGTACAGCTGTAAACGAAACCACTGGTTTTCGGAAAATGGAAAAGAACAGCTGGTTAGATGAGGAGAGAAAACAGACTGCCTCTTCTGACAAGCTGGCCGACACGGTAATGCTCGAAAATTCTACGAAAAGATGCGGCAACTAACAGAAGGTTTCAAGACCGGAGCATACTCTTGTAGAACCCGCAGAGATGATCTAGTGACTAATGCCCAAAGCATACTAAAATTATGGAGGGAACACTTCTGCAGCCTGCTGAAAGACAATCAAAGCATAACATCAGGAGATGGTGAACCCGATTCCCCAATCGATGACGATGGAGCAGACTTTCCATTGCCCAACCATGAAGAAATTCGAATAGCAATTACCCATCTGAAGAACAACAAAGCGGCAGTGGCCGATGGATTGTCGACCGAGCTATTCAAATACGGCAGCGAAGAACTGATAAGGAGCATGCATCAGTCTTGATACACGTTGCCCCTGCAATCGAAAAAAAAAATGTTAGCAAAAGCTCCACTTTCCTTCTAACGTGGCGCGCTTTTTTCGATTTTGGCTCATATCACAGCTTCCACTGGGAAGATTGAGCTGTGGTTTTCACGTCATAACCATAAAACTATGATTCGTTCCCAGTTATGACCCCTTAGAGTAGATCTGAGTCCAACATCTACGGAGCAATGTCAACGCGACGTTGTTTTTGGTCGAAAGTGAGCAATTTTGACAAAAAATCAAAGATGAACCAAAAGACGTCCAAACAAAACAGCTGTTAAAAGATAACTATCGAATACATACATACATTCGCGATACTTTTTATACCAACCAGGAAGCAAAGCACCAAAACTGGGCTCTGCGTGGCTTATTGGTTTACCAGATTAATCTAACCCAACCTAAATCACTGAGTTAATTTTGAGAAAATGGCTTTGGCTTAGTTTTTCCATCATCTAGCTCTGAAAGTACTCTGAACTTATGCTAATAGCCTTCTCTGCATCAGAAATAGCAGAGAGAGAAAAACGTATATTCAATTGAAATCCAGCAGATTATATAACAAATTTCAATAAACGATTGCGTAGTCGAATATGTCATCGTAAAAAACTTCAACTTTGACACAGTTATGTCAGTCCTGCGTCATTTTGAAAGCACAGTTAATCAGCTGATCTATATGGCAAGTTGAATGACCCGAGATGTATTTACTTTAGTGAAACAATTAAACAATTTTTTTTTTTTTACATTAGACCACAAACAAAAACATCGCTCCGTCTAGAAAATATTGTCGAACGCGGTTGCCTTTGTTGGCATAGATTACTCAGTATTGACAAAATACTTAAATGGTGCGGCCGCCGGTGCCATGCTGAATGCCAAATTGCTGCTTGCGCCTACCCCACAGCGCACTGTCAAGTTTCTTCACCTCACTCTATGCTTTTTTCCTACGTTATGCTTATTATTCTTTCTTTTTGGTTGGTAGTGTATTTAAATATGCGCACGTTTCACAGATATTTCTTTTGTTTTACTTTTTGAAGGCTTTTTTCATGAGGCTCCCTATTTTCTGCCCAAATTTCTGCAAATCAAACACGCAATTCATATTTACATTTGTATTCAGCTAGTTGTGAAACCATTTATGTTTATTTGTCAAATAATTTGACAGCTACATAATTTAGAATCTCAATGGTTTTTTAGTGCTTTTTTCTGTATCTTTTCCTCATTGTTTTCAGCTGTTAAATATTATGAATTAAGTGAGTGTTTGACAATTCGGTGAAAAACATTTTAATAAATATAGCAAACAAATATAGATTTATATATACAATATAATTTTCCGCTATGTTATTATACATATATTTTCAGTTAAGAATTATACACTCCGATAAAAAAGCTTACGGCTTCCAACCAGTTCACCAATATTTGTATAACCAACATGCTTTTCTTTCACCACCATATAACTATTTCATTACACATTATTCGAGGGGATTCTTATTTCTAATTCCTGCTAAGATCGCTGAACTCATTCATCATAAGTATTTACTTTCGTTGCACGTGCTTAGCATTCATATGTAAAAAAAATAGAATATTTACAATTCTGAATAAATATTCTTATACTCTCGCATCGTGCTGCTACAGAGTATTTTCGTTTTGTTCTTCTAACGGCTTGCGTTCTGTAAAAAAAATTTTTCGCGCGATTCGCTCAACTTATGATCAACATAATCGGCCTCTGAGCGCACTATTCGCAACACCATTACTCATCTTGAGACTCAGCATTCATTATTGGATAATATTCGACCGAATAGACCACGTGCAGCACGCAGCTATAGCTGAGAGCCCGTGGAGAGCGCCCGTGGATTGTCGATTTGGTGCCATTCGCAGCAACTCGAACTGACCTATAGAACGACTTGGTGTATTTTACGTAGAGATCTTAAATTGAAAGCATAAAAAATACAGCTTGTCCAAGAACTGAAGCCGCTCTACCCTCCCAAGCGACATCGCTTCGCTCTGTGGGTGCTTGAAAAGTTCCAAGAACATCCGACGTTTTTGAGACAAATTTTGTTAAGCGATTAAGCGCATTTCTGGTTCAAATAAAAAGTTTTTAAAATGTTTTCCCGGCTTTGATGATCTGAATTTTCGACCGAAAATGTTCAGTTACATCCGAATATAACTCTTCCTTTCTTCTTTACTTCGTCTGCTTATTTTGTATTATGGTTACATGAACTTTTAAATAATTGTTACCAAAAATGGCAATCCCTAAAATTTGTAAGCTATGTGCGTTGAATAGTGATTTGTATGATCACGTGTTGACTGCTTATGGATAGTATACTTATACTTATATATGCAGGAAGAAATATTGCCACCGTAACCTCTCAGGTTCAAGCGAGAAATATTTTGACGGAAAAGCATCCGGAAATTGTAGTTAAATTCCTCGGATAGAAGATATTTCAAAAAGAAGTATTTAGCTAAGTTGGTAGGACTGTCCTTAATCACTCTGCCAAATATGAGCGCGATCTGTCAACCAGTTTGTTTACAACAACTGCCTAAGTCGGTACACCTCAGTAGTGCGTTGCGATTTTTACTTTGGATAAAAATATCGAACAAAGACTTTGTTTAAAATTTTGTATTTCTGACCGAACTTTGTGTGCGGAATCGTTGCGAATGTTGGAAAAGGCTTACGGTGATTCAGTTTTATCAAAAAACACAAGCCTATGAGTGGCTTCGAAGACGGTCCAGAGATTGCTGAAGACATGCTCCGTTCCAGACGACCTTCGACTTCTTCAGCTGGTGAAAACATTAAAAAAGTGAAGAATGTAGTGCTTGAAAATCGTGAGGCAAATGTTAGAGAGATGGCAAGAGAGAGAGCGTGAGAACATCCTCCAAAAACAGTGGGAATTGTGGAAAAACAATTCATGAACTTTACACGATATTAATGCACCATCGAGCCACGACTGCCACCGAATTTAAAGTAAAAAACGAAATGAATATCATCGATCAACCACCGTATTCAACCGATTTAGCTCCGTGTGATTTTTTCTTTTTCTTAAAATTGAAATTGTCACTCCGTGGAACCCGTTTTCAGTCGACGAAAAAATAAAACAAAATTCTCGAGGACTAGAAGAATTGTTGGCATAAGTGTATTACATCTGGTGCCGATTATTTTGAAGGAGCAAAATATATATGAATAATGAAATATTTTGTATTTTATTTACAATTTTCGGGTACTCTTTTGGCACCACGTATTTTTAAGTTGACTAATTTCTCGTCATCGAATTTTACATTTACGCTGGGGAATTTTGTTAGTTGACTTAATTTTGATATTGGCTACTAAAGCCAATAAATTCAAGAAAATTTTAATAAAATATCACACTATTTTCATAAGCAGTACTTTTTTTGTAAACATTTTTAATTTTCTTTCCTTAATATTGTTAAAAAAAATCACACTCAACGAATATGATGCAAAATCCTGGCAGCAAAACTCAGCTTTCATCACCTTGCTGTGTTTTCCCATCTAAAAGCTCTATCAAAACATTGTTCCATCAATCTTCAGCCACCACCGCTGCTAGTTTCAGCACAATTCTTCTGCTCAAGTGTTCTATGGCATACTAGACTCGTACGAGTAGTTCGCAGAACATACTTACGTAGGTGTCAAATTAATGGGATTCCTGCTCTTTATGGTCGGCGACAAGGCGAGCAAATTGATTAACTGTTTAGTATGTACAAGTAGTGCAAGTGCGAAAATACATACATACATACCACACATTCTGATGTATGAAGACAAAATGCAAAAAACCTAAATTCTTCATGCCCACAATAATTCAAAAACAATTTAGTCAAAAGTCGTAAATGTTGCCAATTAGAGTGCTGCCACGCTCCAGAGTTGTATGTGAAATGTTTTTTTTTTTTTAAATGTCCTCACTTCCATATAGACAAATGTACATTTAAAGTACAGGCATAGTACATATATACATGTGTGTGAGTGCGTTACCTTCACTTTAAGTACTTTCTTTTGCTTTTGCGCATTGGCAATCGCATAAGTGGACAGGTTGTTGTGTACTTTGTACCTTTTTTGTTTGTGGGAGTGTATGTATGTCCATTTGTAGGTATGTATTTATGTATGTTTATTGGCGGTAGAACGCCAGTGGGCAGCGCATGTGAAACATGTTGGAATGCGAAGCAAACACGAGACAACTTATATATAATATCTCTCATTTCTAGGAGCCACCGGTGGCTCCCCGCGAACTGTCTGCTGTAATAATATTGACGGTGACCCAGAAAATTGAAATTTTTTGTTTACATATAAATTTGTCATCCTTTGGGTGCCTTTTGTGGTGTGCTCTTTGCTTTATTTTTTGACAGTTCACGTTTTCTTTTGAATGCTTACGGTATTTTTTCAAGTCGGTTTTCAGACACTCCAAATTTGTTGCATTTTCGTATTAATTTGTAATACATCACTGGTAAAAAACCGTTGGAATATGGTTGTGAGAATATTTTTATATATGTTTGTAGTTATGTATGAAGAGTAACAGGAATTGTATTGGTGAGTAACTGGAATTTATTGACGGCAAGAAACAATATCGGTGTAAATTTTATTTAAATATGCTGGCTAACAGTAAATTTATTGGCATATTCTGTAAACTGATACTTTTTGTAACCCATTTGAGTTGTGTCAGTTAAATTTTTTGGTGATTTTCAGTACCCTTGCCTCACATCTGGCCTACTTATTCAATTGGTTTCATTATTTTTAACTTAATTTTTATATACATTCATATGAGTGCTGACTACTTGTATACTGAAATTTTTATTTTTGGAAAATTCCATATTTTGTAAAGTTTCAATCGCCGATTTAGGTTAGTTTAAGGGAAGTGAAAATAAAAAGGGATTGAAAAAAAAGTGTTGTGACAGTTAAAATTTCTTAATTTTAAAGTAAAGTCTATTTTTTCTAACATACTTGTATTAAGCAATCTACATAAAATCAATGACCAGCTAATAAATATTTATTTACAAGCATTATTTGTCCATGTTCTACCCCACTTTAAGCAAAATTTCCCGCGCCACTGTGCTTCAATGCAACAATTAGCCTGAAATTCGATTTTCAGGTTCAAGGTTTCCGAGACCCAATTGCTGCTACTACACAGCTACATAAAAAACATTGTCAAGATTTAAGATTATCACACTTTGACGACAAATCAGCGCTTGGCTCAGCTGCAATTAAAGGTAGCATGATGGCAGCTTATGTTGATGCTTACAACGACTTCGGATTACGTTGTTTTTGCTGTCACTATCATTTATAAATGCATAGGTATGTCTATATATAAAGGTACATTTGGGTGCCTGCAGTTTGTTTATGAGCGCGCATGCTTATGCACTTCATTTGCTGCCGTCATTGCCGGTTATTGAAGCCGGCACGTTCCAAGCCGCTTTTGGCTTTTGTTAAGCATCAACAGCCAATAAAAACCATCATCAGCTACTTCTTAACTGCAATTGAATGCGTTGTCGTAATAATAATCGGTTACCGGTTTTTTTCCATTCATTCATGCCTGAAATCTTTGAATTATAAGCCATTTATGTAAATGGGCCATTTGCTGCTATGAGACTGACATGAGAATTTATAGTTTAACTGGATTTATGTAGGAAGGTGCGTGGCTGCATTGTATCGATGAATTTTTTTCAAATAAAATGCAAATATTTTAGAATGTCAAGCTTGATTTTAACGGAAAATATGTGGATTAAAATGTCTCCAATCTTCGAAAAAATTATTTCGCAAAATTTCTTTAAATTTGTGAAGCTCACAAAGGTGTTTGAATAAATGTTATAAATTCTGGTTATTTTTATATTTGAAAAAATTTCCGAAATTTTTTCTTAAATGTTTTGCAATGTTCGAAAAAGTTTTCAAAAAAATTCTTTTAATTGAATAAGAAGAATGAATAATTTTTAAGATAATTATTTAGACTCTGATTATTTCTCATCATCGAAAGTATTTTCATAAAGGAATTTTTTATATTAGTTGCATAGTGTTTTGAAATTTTTTTTTTAATTCATAAGAGTATTAAATTTCCAGTAATTCCTTATCTTCGAAATAGTTTTCGAAAAATTACTTTAAACTAATTGAAAAGTATTACACTTTGCAAATAAGTTATAAGAAAATTAAATAAATTATGATTGTCTTAACTTCAAAAAATTTTTCGAACAACTTATAAAAATCAGTGGAAAAGTGTTTTGATAAATTTTGTAAATAATTTACAAGAAATTCAATAAATTCTGATTTTTTCTTATCTTCGAAAAAATTTCCGAAAGAGTTGGAAAAATTTTGATCGTTTTTTATCTTCAAAAAAACTATCGAAAGAGTTGGAAAAATTGTGTTCGTTAAAAAGTGTTAAACATTCTATAAATTATAAGCAAAACATTAAATAAATTCAGGCTGTTTTTATCTTAGATAAAATATTTGAAAAAGTTTTTTGGATTAGTTGAAGGGTATTTTGATAAATTTTATAAATTATGTTAACTTCGAAAAATAATTCGAAATAATTCGAAAAAGTTCGAAAAGTTATGAAGTGTTGAAAACTTTTATAAATGATAACCAAAGAACTAAATAAAATCTGGTTGTTTTTATCTTCGAAAAAAGTTCGAAAAATTCCTAAACTCTGTTGAAAAGCGTTTGGATAAATTCTGTAAATTATTTATTAAAAAATACATAAATTAATAAAAGCTATCTTCGAAATAAAAAACCAAAAACGTTTGAAAAGTTATGAAGTGCTGAAAAGTTTTATAAATTGTAAAAAAAATGTTATTAAGAAAATTCTGGTTGTTTTTATTTTCGAAAAAATGTTCGAACAAGTTCTATAATCTCTTTAAAAGGGTTTGGATGAATTCTGTAAATCATTTATAAAAAAAAATTAAATAAAAGTCATCTTCGAAAAAATTTCGAAAAAGTTCGAAAAGGTAAAAAGTGCTTTCATTTAAAGGAATCATATTTTGTTACTAATTTTTTAAATACGAAAAACAAATTTTTTTTTATTATTTTTATTGTTGTTTATTTTGTTTTATAAAAAACAATAGTATTTATAAAAAAGTTTACTACTGCAAAAAACTTCAAATTTCAGAAAACAGCAATAAATCATGTTTTATTAAAAAAAAATACAATAAGTCGCAGAAACAAATTTACATGTTATCTCCACCTTCGACATATCATCTTAAAACCATTTAAAAGATTATTTTATTTAGCTCTTTACAATTATTTTTTGTTCTTTTCATAAGCTTAAGCCCAAAGACCTTTCACATTTCAGTATTTAGCCCACACACTATTGCTCATTACTCCACTAACATAAACAGTTTAACGAAAATGCTCTCTTTCTACACTGCACTCTTTTCTACGAACAATCGGCCTGTCAATTTGTTAAATCACACGAAATCTCTTAATGCGATTACACTGACATGATTGGGGTGACAATTTTCGAACTCGAAAGCACAAGATGTATCGATAAGCGCAATTAGAATTATAATGTGTGCGTGTGTAGGACAAGACGCGTGCGCACATTTTCAAAGAGCAGAATGTAAAAGTGATCAACAAAAGCGGTCTAAACACACACACACACACAGACACATATTAATTAGGCTCAAGTTTGTCTAACCACGCGACGTTCAATAACACCTAAGCGCTTTTTTTGCAGCCTTGTCTTCTTCTTCTTGGCTGTTAAACACTCCCGTGCGGCACGTCTTTGCAATCGGCGTGCTTTATGGTTGTTGCTTTTGTTGTCACTAGCTGAGTTCGTTACCATTTTCAAATGTAAACATTACCAAATTGCTTGTATGAGTGTCCAACAATATGTGCATTTACATGTACACATACATACATACATAAGTAAAGGTAGTTGTGTGTCATTGTCTTTCAGTTTTCTCGCTGTTCACTTTTTACGACTTTTTACTTGTATTGAAAAAGGTGCAAAAAATGTGAAATCAATTGGATCTGTTCAATCGCTTTTTATTAGTGAAGGTCAAATTTAATATTCTATGCTCCTCGGCATATAGAATTTTAGCTTTTTGAATAGTAAAATGATTCAAAGGCATTATACGCGCCTTGTGACATGACTATTAAATACCGTGCGCTTTGGTGTGAGTAATCGGCGCTCAGGGTGTTAGATGAGGAGTCAATGAACTCCCAGCTTTCGATTTGATTTAATCGCTTGGGATAATGTGTGGGTGTTTGGAAGGTATTTGCTGCGAGGATACTCGGTGTAAACTCTAAGAATTATTTTTATTTACGAAAGGATAAGAAATTTATGTGGAATTTTATGTAATTATTCAAATTCAAGTTAGTAGTCGCGTCAAAGTTTTAAAAAGTCAAAATCACGTTCAATATTAGTATTTAACATGAGACACCTCTTTTGAAGATTTCCGTACCTATTCTAGGTATGTTTCTGAAGTTATTTTTTCGTCTAAAAGCGGGCACTAGAGTGCGTTTAAGCACCACAACCCATAAATAATACAATTAAGTGTACTAACTGACTAAGTAGACCCCAACCTCAGCTTTAGTGGACATCATATCCATTTTTATAATTTTTTTAATATATTTATCCATTTCGGCTTTACCTCCGATTACGTCACAATTCGATTTGCTTCAAAATTTGCCATTTTGGTAAAAATTAAACAAAATTGGAAAAATATTAGAAAAAAATTTACTTAAAAAATATTTTTTTTACTAAAAAAAAACTAAATTTTCATTATAAAAAATATAAAATAATTTTTTTTTTAATTATTTTTAAACTTTTTTTTTATTTCTTAAGTTTTTTAAAATGTATAAATAAATCTATGTATTCTTTCAAAGAAGTTTAAAATATATTATTTCTAATAAAAAAAAATTGTTAACACAAGGAACCTCTCTCTGTATTAAAATATTGTCATGAGGTCCTTGGAATAGTAAAATTTTTAAATTATGTTGAGTAATTTATTATGGTAATAATGTGCTTGTTTAAGGAGACAAGGGCGTCGCGGAGTTGGAGAGGACAAGATTATGCTTTTAAAAAGTACAAAAATATATAAAGTTTAAATTTTTTGCAAAAAAAAAATTTCTTTTTAAATTATGTAATTTTTTTATTTCAGAAAATTTTCGTTAAATTTTGTCAAAATTTTTATTTTGAATTTTTTATTTGAAAAATAACAAATAATGTGTATATAAAATTTTGTGAAAAATAAATATTTTTTAAATTTAATAAACTTTACCTTTTTGGAAATTTTCCTTTTCTTAATTTAAAATTTTTTAAATCATTAAAATTTTTTTCATTCTGAACATTTTCGTAAAATTTTGCCAACATTTTTACTTTGAAAAATAATACCAAAAATTATTCTTTTGATAGTTTTTTTAATTTTTGGAAATTTTCGTTAAATTTTGTCAATTTATTTATTTTTTGTTTTCGGAAAAGCTCTTTAAAAAATAATGGTATTTATTTTTTATCATATGAGCAACTTGTGTATAATTTTGAAGCAATTGGGAGGGGTAACCTAATTGAAAGTGAAATTTCGACAGTTATAAGTGTAATTAAATTTAATTTAAAAATATATGTATGAAAAACCTTAAAGTAATGTTTGTCCAATATATTGAAATTAGAGAAAATAAAATTTTTTCTGGATTATGTTTTATTGCATGCACATATTTTTAATTTCTTAATCCAAGTTTGAAACTGAAGCTATATAATCTAGTATAAATGTTGTAAATATTTCTCAAAAAAATTCATACACAACATTGGCATTTAACTTTTTTCCACAGCACTTGTAGTGTTTGCAGAAATAGAGATACCATTTCCCTACCCCAAAACGCCTGTAAATTATCTTTTCTTTCATTTTTATTATATTCTCTTCCTTTTTCACCCTTCTATGAACTTTTCCACTTTTTACTAAAAAAAATTCAAAATTCCAATAAGAATTTTAAAATCTGATTTTTGGACCCAAATGCATCACTCATACGCACTGTTGCACTACTTTCACAAAAAATCTTGAAATATTTAAAATTCCCCATAATCCATTTCAAGTCTCACCTTCGATCGTTTCCGTGTCCTCGCCATCGAAATCCGTCGACGACGCCGACTCTGTTGCATTCGCCAAAAGTTGCGCTTCCTCGATGTCTGCTGGCAACAATTTCACTTGCGCCACAGTCGTATTGAGTTCAGCGCACAATAACGCATGCCACAAAGAGCAGAATAAAAGCAGAGTTTTTAGTATTTTAGACATTTTACGATAAACAAAAAAACGCGCATGAATTTTAAAATCCCAAAACAAGATGCTTAAACCGAAAGCGATGTCCAATTGGTAATTACGCGGCTTTATGACAAATATTGTTGAAATGATGAAGAATTTTTTTTACAAAATTCAATTTTTTATCACTAAAATTTATTGCTAATTTTTTACTATTTTCTTTTTTAGCTTTTTAACACTTTAATTTTTTTTTTTTTTTTTTGGAAAATTTATTAAAATTGTTTTAAATATTTTAAAATTTTTTTAAGGGTAACGAGAACTGTCCTTTAAGTTTTATTAAAGAATTTCTCTTGAAAAATTCGTTCCACCTTCTTACGCGCCGCTTTTTAGGCCGCGACCGTTTACGTTGAACGCACTTTTTGGTCTGAATCGAAAATTCTGTGCGGCACTTCTGTCAACAGTTATGTTTTTGCGCTGTACGCACTAGAACGGCATGGCTGGAACACGAATGACAACAACAACAACAATCAGCTATATTGTTATAAGCTATAAGCGCAGATGACTTGAAAATGCCGGCAGTACAAGCCTGAACATGACACATTGGTTTATTGATTACGAGCATTTAACAAATTGCCCAAGGAACAGCACACACATACACAAGTATATGTATAGCATTGTATTTACGATTATAATGTATGCGACTAGAATGGGATTAAATAATACAACAAAAGTGACACGAAAGTCCGCACAGTAAAAGCAAGTTCACAAGAAATAGAAAAAACGTAAAAATTGTGTGGGACTTTTGTGAGATTTTTTTCATTTATTTTTTGTTAATTGCTTATTGGCTTTATATTTATTGGATTTTAAACTTTCTTTTGCATAAATATATTTTTATTTCATTACACACACTTTTATAATTGAATGTACATATATAAATTTTTTGCCCACAATTTTTTATGAATTGATTACTAAGAAACTGCAAATAATAATATTTTTGTTTTTAAATATATATATATTTAAATATAACATAATAATTTTATTTTTTTTATTTTCATTTTTAAAATTCCACTAAAATAAATTTTTTTAATATTTTTTGTTTCATTGCCTATATTATCCTTCTCACACTTCACTTTGCCTGTAAATACTTTTAATATTTTTTACACTTCAAATTTTTCTTTCCTTAGTCACCCACTTGACTCGTCTTGTTACCACCTCGTATCGCTCATCCATTCGCTTACGCATCAACAACCCGACTGAATTCTTAACTTTCTCGCTCCGTTTGAGTTGCAGTAAAAATTGAAAATAACCATTCCAATAGCCAACAACTAGTCCCTCAATAGTTTGTGTGCCTAACAAATAAACACCAAATTCAATAACAACAAAAACTGAAACATCAACAAACAAATGGCCATTGAGTGACCATAGAATATTCTATGCGCGCCTACTAATGCCCATACTACATACACAAGCCATTGTCTTGTCCTTCTCATTTCTACTTTTCTTTTGTTTTTGCTTTGCATAAATGCGAAGTTCGATTTACCTTGCCACTTCAGTTTACATAGTTGCTATTTTACTTTTTTCCACCCACTTTTATTATTTCTATTTACTTTTATTGTTTTTATGTTAATTTATGTCGACATTTTGCAATTTTTATAGTATTATGGTAAATTTCTAGTTGCGCTTTCAACTTCACTTTTACTATATGTGCTGCTTCTATAGTGGAATGGAATCCGTGTTACAATATTTCTTTTTTCACACTATTTAGCGCCGCATAATTCAGCTACAAATTCACATGGTATTAAACAAAAGACTTATGTCACAAATATTCACACAGTTTAAAAGAAAAGACTTAAGACACAAACTTCATTGACATAAACTTCATACTGGTACTGGTAAAGACCCAAGAAACAAACTCGAACAGCTGATCGAAGTAAAAGCGTAATGAATATAGATTAAATAAAAATTCAACAAAACGATTAATATACCATCTTTTGTTTTTGAAAATTAAATTTTAATTAAAAACTTAAAATATAGTAACAATTAAAGAGGGTCATAGTATAATAAAGCCCATTGAAATAAGAAGATAAAATAACTGAAGTTAAAGGAAAATTAATTTACTGACGATCTGTGCTCGGTAAGAGGCATGGGAGGGAATGAAAGAGTTTTCTTTGGGCATGCTTACTCTTACGAATTTCTATCCCAGATTCATGGAGAGTGTTATAACTGCCAATGAGATAAGGGTTTATGAGTTTGACATGCAAACAAGTCAACAATCATAAGAATAGAGGGGAAAAAATAGCTGTAACTGAAAAAAAAACAACGCAAAAGCCAAAGTGATGCTCATTATTTTTTGGATATTCGTGGCTTGGTGCATCAAGAATTTGGTACCGAAGCACAGACGGTCGATAAAAGTTCTATTTGCCCGTATTGAGGCATTTGCGTGTCGAAAACGGCCAGAATTTTGGAAAAATAATTCATGGATTTTACATGATGGTAATGCACCATCGCATCGAACGACAATTGAAACTGAATTTAAAGTCAAAAACACAATGAATGTAATTGCTCAACCACGAATTCACTAGATTTGGATCCGTGTGATTTTTTCTTGTACCCCAAATTAAAATTATCGCTCCGTGGAACTCCTTTGCAGTCGATCAAAACAAAATTCGCTGAAGGAGCGGCAGAGCAAAAAAATTATAACTTTTTTAAAAATACGCCACCATTTTTTCAGTTATTGATTTTTTTGACCATATTATATAGGCAATATCATCTAGTATAGTTTTTTTTTGTAGGCTTCATTCACACAGAAGGCCGGAATCATTGCAACATGGATGAGGATGAGGTGAAAAGCTTTACTTAGCGCCGTCGGAGAAAACATGTAACTCGAAAAATATTGAATTTTTTCTTCAATAATTTCACTGTGTATTCATAAAATATATATAAATACTTTTACCCTTAAAAAGAAATACAACTGTTAAAACAATTTATTTTCATTTTAAAAAATTTATCTTTTTAAGCTGTCATAGTGGACCGAAAATTCGTGTACAGCATAAAACTAAATGTTGGTGAAAAAATTAATGCTCTGAAAAAATCTTTATTAAACTAAATTCATTTCAGTTAAAATACTTAGAAAATGTCCAAAATATTTATAAGAAAGTGTACTTAGACTGGCGGCAGTGAAATTTAATTTTTCTTCATTTCAATGTGCAAGTTTTTTGAAATTTTTTTTATAAAAAAGGGAAGAATGACACTGTGAAGCTTACGGAGACGATGCTGTATTAGTGCATGTAGCACAACAATGGTTCGCTCGCTTTTGTTCTGGGAATTTCCCCCGCTCTGGTCGACCTATCGTTGAAAAAGTGGATGAAATTAGCCATGACATCGCTAAGGAACTTAACATTTATCATCAAACGGTTTTGAACCATTTAAAAAAGGCTAGCTACCACAAGAAGCTCGATGTTTGGATACCATATGAATTGTCTGTGAAAAATTTAATGGACT
This sequence comes from Bactrocera zonata, assembly GCA_037783105.1. NCBI lineage: Eukaryota > Metazoa > Arthropoda > Insecta > Diptera > Tephritidae > Bactrocera > Bactrocera zonata. The sequence goes on along the minus strand of JBAWJQ010001955.1, from coordinate 129,712 downwards.
GAATTAACATCTGCGATTCTTTGCTGAAACGAATGAAATCGAACCGTTTCTGAAGCGAATGGTAACAGGAGACAAAAAGTGCTGAGTATTTGGTGGAATTAGAAAGGAATCGTCCACTATAAGCTGCTCCAGCTTAGTCGAACGATTTATTCTACATTTTACTGTCAACAACTGTTGAGATTGAAGCAAGAAATCGAAAAAAACGGCCACAACTGTTCAACAGAAAGGGCTTCGTCTTCGGTCAGGACAACGCTAGACCACACACATCTTAGTTGACTCGGCAAAAATTGAGAGAGCTTGGCGTTTTGATGGATCCACCATATAGCCCTGACCTTGCATCATCGGACTACCATTTGTTTCGGTCAATGCAAAACTCCCTTAAAGAAAAGTTTTACACTGATCTAATAATGTCTCTAGCGAAAAAATTGCATAAAATTGTGGACCAAAGTGGTACATATTTCATTAGAGTTCATTATAAATATAAAAAATTAGATGAAGTTCGATTAGAAATACGAACTTTTAAACTACCCAATATACTATATATAAAGAGATTTTCATATGATTTTATTTCACATAATCAACCATTATACACAAAACGCTTAAACATTTCCGATCACCGTAAGCGATCAATCATCCAACAACTCCCCACTGTCCTCAATCTGCAAACGATTCACAATGTTTCATCGCCTAAATATACTGCAATCAGCAAATTTCAAAAGCTTAAAATGTGAATAACCTAAATTCCTTTTTTTACAACTTTCATAAACCACAAGCAAAGAAGGAAGTTTCCAAAAATATATTCATGAATTTATTTCATTTTATTTTCAGGTGAAAAAGTACAAAAAAACAGCAATTGAATTTCAATCAAAGGCCTCATTAAGCGCATTGTTGTTTTTGCAAAATATTAGCGAAAAGTAAGTGCGAAGCGCGTGCAATCCTTGAATAATCGCCAAAATCTTTAATCTCCTCAAGCCAATTTTGCGAAGGTATTCAGAGTATGACAGGCCGGCTAGCGGCTGTGAAATTTCCACAAAGAACTGTTCTTGTGGCTTTCCGTACACTTTTGTTTGTAATTCATGCGCAATCATGTCAGCAACGTAAATTAACCATAAACAAAATCAATCAAATCTCAAGTGTGACTCAGTTGTAATGACATTGTGTTGTTGTAAATATGATACACTTAAAAAATTTCACAAAAAGCTTGCTATTTACTTTCTTTTGTTTTCGAGTTTTTTCCTTTCAATATTTTTGAGTTTTCGTTTTTTGGCATTATTCTTAATTTTTATTTTTATTTTTGTTTATGTTTCTTTTTTTTTCAATTTCATTTCTAGTGAATTACCACTTGAATTTCCTGCTTTGTTGGTCCAATTTGCGCTAGTTTCTGCCAAATTGTACACAAAAGCAACAATAGTGTATTTCGGTAGTCTTTTTCTTTTTTGTTCTTGCTCTGTAGCATTCACAGAGCCACTCCTTTATCCTCATTTCATTTTTATTGACATTTTATTTGCGTATCTTATGCTTGCGGCTTTGGTTAGGGCGAGCATTTATTTGTGTGGCATAAGTTCATTTGGAACAAATTGGTCAAGTGGGATTAACTTATATGCAATAAAATGCTGTCAGACCTAAATAGGGTAATTTTTAAATTTTATTCTTCTTATTGCTTTATTTTTTAAGATCTTAGATGAAAAAGCAAAGAAAAAAGAAAGTAAAGTTAAAAATAATAATCTACAAGAAATCGGCCGATCCATTTGAAGGTCTTACATTTTAGCTGGTTATAAATCAAATATAAAGTCATTGTCATTGTCTGAAACTTTAGTGAAATTATCTATAAAAATATTTATAATTTACTAGATTTTTTTTTTAGCAAATTAACTAAATAAAGTTTAAGATATTTTTCACAAAAGTCTGGAAAAAAAGTAGTTGAAAAAGTAGTTGAAAAAGCGGTAGAGACTTCAATTTCTACCAGAAAAAATTTTTAGAGGAACAAAATATTTAGAGAGATTTTTTTTTATAGAAAAATTTTTATAAAAAAATATTTAGAAAAAAAATAATTATTCTAGAAAGAAAAAAATGTTTAGAGAAAAAACCAATAGTAATTTAAAGAAAAAAAAGAATTATTTAAATTTTTTTAAAGAAAAAAAATTTTAGAAAAAAATAATATAATAATATGTAATATAATTAATTTACAGAGAAAACATTTTTTCAGAGAGAAAAAGTGTTTAGAAGGAAAAAAATTTTAGAGATAAAAAAACCAAAGAAAAAACAAAAATGTTTACAAAATTTAAGAGAAAAATAATTATTTTAGAGAGAAAAAAATTTTGAGAGAAAAAGCAAAAGCGTATTTCCGAGATTTTTAGAGAAAAAAATTTTTTCAAACAGAAAAAGTTTTTAGAATGAAAAAAAGCTAGATTTTTAGAAAGAAAAAAATCTTTAGAAAAAAAAAGAATTATTAAAATTTTTTAATGAGAAAAATTTTTAGAGAAAAATAATTAATTTACAGAGAAAAAATTTTTTAGAGAGAAAAAGTGTTTTGGAAAGAAAAAATTTTTATAAGGAAAAAATTTTAGATATAAAAAAACCAAAATGTTTGTAGAAAAACTTTTAAAAAATTTTAGAGAAAAATAATTATTTTAGATAGAAAAAAAATTTTGAGAGAAAAAAACAATAGCGTATTTCGGAGATTCACAGAAAAAATTCTTAGAAAGAAAAAAAAAATAGATTTTTAGTAAGAAAAAAAATTCTTTAGAGAGAAAAAAGAATTATTCAAGTTTTTTTTAGAGAAAAATAATTAATTTACAGAGAAAAAAATTTTTAGAGAGAAAAAGTGTTTTTGGAAAGAAAAATTTTTTAGAAGGAAAAAAATTTTAGAGATAGAAAAAAAAAACAAAAGCAAAAGCTTTTGGAGACAAGAAATGTTTCTAGAAAAATTTTAACAGAAAACAATTTTAAGATAGAAAGAGTTATTTCAGAGAGAAAAATTTTTTAGAAGAAAAGTTTTAGAGGAAAAATTTTTTCTTGAGCCTCATTAATTTATTACTTTTTCTATTGATTCAAATCGTCAATATCATTGGTTATCAAAATTTTAACTTTTTTCATCACATGAAAACTGATGTCATATTTATATGTGATTGAATAAAAATTGACATTTTAGGTATTCTTGTGACATCAAAACAAACATCAGCAGCATTTAAAGAAATTATTGTCAAATACTATAGCAACAACACTTATGATTTTTTTTTTTTCAATATTTGGCTTCTGGAAGGCCTTTTCTAAGTATATAAAAATAATCTGCTGGTATTCTCGCACTCCATTTCTCTTGTAAGCGCTCCTCTATTTAGGAAATGTGCTGATAGCATCTCTCACACTTTTTCTTCACTCGAAACTCCCAAATTTGCCAGAAAGAAGCCCGAGTTTTCTTAATCAATCAGATTTTCTTCAAAGAAAATATCTTATCATTTATTCCCTCTTTATTTTTTGCCACGCTGCGTTTGGATAATTTCTCTTTCAGTTATAAAAATCCACCGCCATTTCTTTGGAGGCTTTGGCACAGGCAGACCGACACTTCGTTTTGATACGGGCTATTGTGTTTAGACTTGGTAATAATGCTTTTTGTTTGAGTTAAAAAAGTTGCATTCACAATAGAACACAGGTCGCAAACCTCAATTAATCTCTCTCTCTCTTTCTAACATTCACTTACATGATCCTTTGGTTCACAACACTTATGTGAAATTTAGGATCTATCTTGATGGCTCAAAATCCAAAATATTCTAAATATCACTGTTCAATTAATGCCGTGAAATTATGACGGCAATAAAATATTAATTCTCCACAAACATAAAAAATCCGATTTTTTATGCGTGACATATTTACGATGTAACAAACATATCTTCTTCTTCTTTATTGGCGTAGACAAAACAAACGTATATTTATATGATATGCAATGCAATATTTATACAATGATATAAATTAAGTTATTTAAAAAAGTCATGAATAAGTGGTCAGAAACATAGTTATTATATATTGTTAATGAGGGTGCAGCAACAAAAGAAAAATCATCACAAAACTGGTGATAATATATTCAAAGATACCAAATTCCATTCCATGGTCCCAAGCTCAAGTCCATATTTTTGGATATGTAAAAAATGATTCTGAATTGCTTTGTACATTTTGTCTTTGTCGAATATGCTTGTATGAATGATTATGCGTTCAATTGGTACTTAAAAACTGCCTAAAAGTATGTAATATTTATTTTTTATACTTTGCAATAAGTCCGTTTCACTAGTACATAGGCTGCCAAACTGTGAATGATCGCTTTTTACGTCGAATAATTTCAAATTTGCTAATAAATTCAATTTTGCATTTAGAAATAAAGCATTTTTGTCCATCTAACAGAGAGTTGGAATTCATAAATCGAAACCAAGTTTTCAATACAATTATTTATTGTTGCCATTGAAATAGGCTTCTTGTGAATAAACAGGGGTAAGTTTCTCAGGAAAATAATCCAATTCTCCATAGTATAACTATGACTAAAATCAACACAGATGAAATTAACTTCCATCAGCTATCTAAAGCAACTAATGATGCATTCCACCGAGGGGTTAGTGGAATTTCGAAATCTGGAAATAGATATTAGAATCAAACTCTAGCTAAAAACGGGTCCATCTTTAAAATAATAATTTTGCATAAAAATTCAACGGACTAGTCAAAATATAGATTTTTTAAAAAATGGTAACTTTCGAACAAGAAAGCAATTTTTTGTGAAAGCACTTACATTTCATACTAGCTTAAAACCCGAAATTGTTATCACAACCTTTATTCCTTCGATTTTTGAAATATATTTCTAAGAAAGTAGTTTTAAGTCGAAGAATTTTCCACACCGACTCTGAAAGCAATAAATTCTACGACACCTTTAGAATATTTTGCTAATTTTTCAAATTGATCCGAGTAATAATTTCGGCCTTGAGAAATGTGTTTTTGAAGTCGGTTGGAAAGATTTATCCAGAACTACTCAACCGTTCTTCATGAAATTTGACACAGGACTTTGAGATACAAATCTTAAGGACTTGGACAAGGGATTTCTTTCGATTACAACTATTTGAAAAATAAAAAATTCGCGAAATTTCACTGAAATTTTAATTTTTTTTTGTAAAGATGGCAAAAATCTAATATTCAGTTTTTTTCATTTTTAGTAGGTAAAGGATGAAATTGTTCTATTGAGAAGCGCTAGTTGACAATAAAGCTAAGGAAACAAGATACAACCTAAAGGGAATCGAATCTATAGTAGGATACAACTTTACAATGATATACAATGCTATAAAATACATTAATGAAGCATAGAATCATGGGGGAAAATGTACAAAAACCCTTATGTATTATAGGACAGACAGATTATGCGATATTTGTAAATCTAGTCCTAACCATCCTCAAAAATTATAAAAAAAAGTTTTAATTGTCAATTAATACTCATACAAATCGTAGGAGACTATTTGATGATTTAATAATTTTCATACCCTGAATCCTGTAGAGGTCTCTCATCCAATCCTCCAAACCGTAGAAGGCTATTTGAAAACAATTTGAAAATAAAATGTTCACCGAAAGTAATCCTTTTGACGAAAACACATGCAGCTGCAAGAATAAAATTTGCGAAAGAACGTTTCAATAGGTCGTCTACAAAATGAGGGAATGTGGTGTGAATCAATTCCTTCCTTTATTTCCTTTATTTTAGAGGAAGAGGGCTCTGAAAGTATGTCCTTCCACTACCAAGCTAATACTATCATTCCAGGTATACTAACAAATATGTTTAAACACAGTGATCTGAGCATTATGGTATGGACTTGCTTTTTGTACTATGACATTGATCCTTCATATTTGATATATAACAACATGAACCAAACAGGATATGCAAACCTTTTGAAGGATGTTATGTTATCATTTATAAGCTAGGAAATGTCTATAAAAGACACGTTTGAACAGGATAACGCGCTAAAACATACGACCAAACCAGCTAGGGACTGAATAGCATCAAGAAGGAAAGGCCAGCGCAGGCGCTGGTCCTGAATATTTGTAGAGAAATATGAAAGGAGTTCTAGCAACAGCAAATCCAACAAAAAGAACACAAATGTGGCTAGTGGTCAAGACAGCATTGACTCAAATCCTTATGAGACGAGTAAAAATATAAATGAATTCACCAGTCCAGTATTTCCAGAGTATTGAGTACATTATTGAAAAAAGCTTAGGTAACTAAGAGTGGTTCCAAAATAAAATTTTAAGTTGTATGACAATAAATATATTAATCCAAGTAAAAAAGTGTGGGGTTCGAAGGAACTCCAGCAAAGATTTAGAGAACTACTTATTTCGAGGAGGCTAAACAGCACATTTTACCCAGCTCTATGTAGTTTACCGGACATAGATGCAGATTTATTAAATTTAATTTTTATTGAAATTGTTTTTAATAAAACCCCTCGAAGAAAGTCTGTTTTCACATATTAACAAAGCATTTCAGCCATAAAAAACTACAGTAAATATATATTTTATTTATGAATTAATATTTTTTATTTAAATTAATCTCTAAAAAATTTTATTTTCATTGGAATCGAAAGCATAAATATTTTAATAATACAAAGGTACATTAGGGCATGTCATGCAATAATATTTAAATAAATACATGCATCGTTCTTGGTAATGAATAACTTAAACTAGAAACTAAAATCTATCTTTTTTTGCTTACATTTTATACATATATACATATATGTATATTAATAATTAAATTGCTTACTAAGTTTACGTATGTGCACTTAAAAATATGTAAATTTTGTAGGGCGAATATTAAAATGAGTTTTCGCTTTGAACTTCTCGCGAACATACACATGTGTACATAGAAATGGAATGTTTACTCTATCAAGAATTTATCAATAGGAACATTCGCAAAGAATTGATTGATGTGTGTGGTGAAAATGGGTGCCCACTGCTCGCGTGTAGCCGGTATGCCTACTCGGGTGATTTCTGGCAGATTCTCGTTCACCAAATTCAAAATCATTGCATCTGAAAATAAAATTTCTCATATTTATATCCTGTTCACTTACTCTTTCTCTCTCTACTCACTCAAATTGCGATCGCTGAAAATGCCGTTCGCTATGATGCGTGCATCACCCACAGCCACATTGGCGTTCAAACGATTCAACTTCAAGCGACGACCCGCCTCGGTGTTCTCCAACAAACCGTCAGTCAAAATTGTGGCGCGTATGTTATCTACAATTGAAAAACATTAAAATTTAAGGTAAACTCAAAAATCTTCTATTGCTTTGACCATACCGATCGTTATGTTGAAGGGTCCCTTCGGCACCAAACGTAAGCCACCGAATTTCACATCGGCCTTAAATTGTCCATTCGCCTTGATTTGTGGTATTTCGATGCTCAGCTTGACAATGAATGCTTTCTCGGTGAAATTCGACAGGAATGTATTCACTTTGAATTCACTAATACCGTTAATGTACATATTTTTGATGAGCAGACCACCTTGCACGCCTTCATTGTCATAACGGAAAATGCCACGTCGATAGAAATACGGATCGATTGAGGACATGCCGTACTGAGGTAAGCCAGCCTGTTTGAAAATAAAGATAAATATAAGGTTGAGATGAAAAGTTCGCAGTCTGTTGGTCTTCCAATACTCACCTTCAGTTGAGGTACGATTTGCGCGAAGAGATTGCGTATGCACTCATTTTTGTCGGCTGCCTTAAGGTCACAGGGTGCGATTTCGAAGTAGTTGTTGGTGGCACTCGGTTCGGAAGGTACTGAAAAATGCAGAGAATAGAGTGTTCTTAAGTATTATAATACATTTGTAATAGATGAGAATATAATAACTAATTACTTAAAATTTTTAATGTATTCACATTAGAGACGTCATAAACATAAATAGGCGTGTTTATTTGAAAAATCCCGAAATTTCGGAATTTGTAAAACGGGATCCCGAAAAAATTTTAATTTTATTTCCTTAGCAATCCGGGTATAGGGCATGTTTATTTGATAAATCCCGAAATTTCGGGATTCGTAAAACAGGATCCCGAAAAATTTTAATTTATTTTGCAAGTATTTCATCTATAGGCCATGCTTTCATCACTATCAATCTAAAATATTTATAAAATAAATAAATAATTTCAAACCTTTTTCATTTTCATTCTTAACCCAAATTATTGGATTTCTAACAAAATTTCTCATGAAAAAATTATGTACGTGAAAATTAATTAAATTAAGAAAATACCAAATAATAATTTCAAAAATATAAATATAACTTATAAACTTGCGCAACACCGCACTGTACTTAAACGAGCTTCACGGCTCATTAAATTCCCCACCACTAACTCATTTGCTTCATAATTAAACGAAGGCGATTTTTTGATTAACATTTGCTTAATCGAATTTGCCTTGGACACTCATGGTTTGCAGCACCGCGTACGAGCAAAGTCGAAAACGAAAATGATATTTTTGTAGTTGGAATTTTCTTTAAGAAATAAGCCAGCAAATACGCATTTGAAAGAAATAATTGATTGAAATAAAATGTGTGTCTGTGTAGGTATTTTTTATAATGAAACCTCATTACTGTTGCCACGTTCAACCAACCAACTGACCACGTTAAATGTGGCAATTAGAGTTTTGCAATACTTTTATGATAAAATATTAATATATGTTTGGTTTTGTTGTTGCAATTGTAATTCATTTATATTGCACGATAATTACCACAAAGCTTACTGCACATAGTTACCATACTTCGTGCCAATTGTGTTGAAATATAGTTGAAAAATCGTGTGGTTGCAGTGGTCCAAAAGTTCACTTGATTAATATACTCACATTTTTCTAATAAATAAATGACCTGCTTGAATACCAATTAATATTTAAATAAAAATCAGATTTCGAACATAATTTGTACAAAGATACTTGATCAGAGCTCTCTGAACCACCACGAGATTCTGATGAAATTTATCAGTACTTAAAGTTTTAGCTGTGCATTTCCGAAGCGTCGTCAAGCAATTATCGATAGACAATTGCGATTATTTTCCTATATGAAGTATAGTATTCGCATATGAGGCTGTTATATAGTCTTCCTCTTCTACCTCCTGATGAGAGAGAAGATAGAGCAAAAAAGAACTCGATTGTATTATTGCTGTGGAAGAGCCGTTGGCAAAAGGTGGGTCTCTAGCTCTATGACATCAAAGTCAAGCCCATTTTGTTTTATACAGACTTTATATGACTCTAGACACACACACTTGCAAAGAAACGATAGCGTTCAACGGACGGGGCTCATCAACATGTGGTTTGCAGAAAGGTCCACTTCATATACATCGTCGGAAAGTGTATGGCTGTAAAAGTTGCCATCAATCAATCAGACTCAGAGAATCTGGTTTCTTAAAAGAACACGTGTCTGGTCACTTGGATCATGTAGTCATCAAACCGAACTCTGGCGGCTCCTTCTGTGCGCAGATACCGGCGAAGGAGTTGTGGTTTGGAAAAATCGTTGAGCTCCTTTACGTGATCTCTTTACACTCAATAAGGCTGGCCTCTCACTACTTGTCGGGCTTTTAACAAACCATTGTCCTATTGGCGTCCACGCTATAAAGTTGGGAATCTTACCAGGCCCTGTCTGCAAAAGCTTTATAGAAGAGATGAGATGGAAACAGCTCAGCACTTTCTTCTTAACTGTCCCACGTTTTGGAAGTCAAGACTTGAACACTTTAGAGCGCATACCTTAAGATATCCCACGCAACTGGCGGAAGTAGAAATTAAAAGCTTGTGCAAATTTGTATTGAACACAGGTATTCTTCTTTTTTATGGCTTCACAAAGGACTACATATAGCAGTCCACTTGTGTTCTCGCTAGATCAGTCATTTAACCTAACCTAACCCAACTTCCTGAAAGCTTACACAATAGTCATTATATGACGTTCTTGATCTGCTGGCACGTCTGCCAATTAGACAGTGATATGTTAGCACTCCTACTAGTCTTTAGAAATGACATTTGCTTTTGAATTTTAATAATCAACCAGTGCCGCTCATATTCCATGCATGCCACGTTTGCCTTCTTGCTGGGCAAGTCAGTAAGTGACGCCACCGAGACTCAGGTATATCTATAACATGTTTGTCAATTGAATAATAGTATATATTTTCCCTATTTTCCGTAGTCTAATTATAGGGTAGTGCCTCTTCTGGCTAATTCGCCTGCTTCACAGGTGAAAAGGTTTTTCCTGGAACCCATTGCAGGTTTATGATATGAAATGTTTGAATATTCTCAGACTGTTTTTTGATCGCACGACTAAGTATTACTTTAACACGAGTAAAGAAATATTTCACATTTTTTCTTCAAAAAGACAAACACAGTATTATGCATAGTGCTTTTCTCAACGATACTGTGGGAATCAATCCCGTGCAATTCCGGTTTGTCACTGAAAATGCGCCACGCTTTGTTGCCAATTATTGAAAATATGATTACGCAGGAGCTAAGCATTGCACAAGAAACCATTTGGAATCATTCAAATAAGGCTGGACATAAAAATGAACTCAATGTACAACAATTGGATTATCTAAAGAAAGCAATCAATGGAAATCAATGGCAATAAAAGATAAATGATGAGTTGTGTTCCATAAAGACAAAGCCAGACCGCATGTAATGATAGGGACTAACCAAAATATCCTACAGCTTGATTGGGAGGTTCTAATGCATCCACTTTCTACTACCTGTTCCTGTCTATGGCGTAATATTTTCCTGGTGAAAAATTCGACTCGTTAGAAACATGTGAAAATCAAGTGTCCCATTTTTAGCTAATTAAAAAATTTTATTATACTGATGCAACGTTAGCGTTGTGATATCCACTAATCAAAATTCCGAATAGTGAAAGTCGTTGCCGATGAGTAGTTTAGGCGGCGAAGGCATTTAACTAAGAATTGGGGTTAGCTTCTTATGTCAATGGCGAGGGCGTGTAATGTGCGAATGGGTTTCAACTCCTGGTCACCACTCCAGGGCAGCGTGAAGGCTCAATTGGTAGTAGTTTGGCTACGAAGTCTGACCGAAGACACCATTCTGGTACCACGGGGAGCAAAAGCCCTTGGAGTTAACTCCAACCTGGAGACGGACCTCTCCGGAAGTATCGTAATGGTTGTGGACACTTTGTCAGTTGAATGTGGAGTTACATTTCAACTAGTTACCGGACACAAAGTACTTCAAATGTTTAAGATGGGCCTCGAACCTTACCAAGGTGGTTAGTGTGTCTATTCCATTCCTATTGATATTGCAAATGCCTTGCATATGAAGTTATATATATATAAATGACGAGAATAGCGAGGCGAGTTGAATTCCAAGTGACTGGCTGTCTATCCGTGCAAGCTACAACTTGAGGAAAACTTGAGATATCTTGATGAAAATTATGTTTTTTAATTTTTTTTTTTTAATTTTTTTTTTTTTTTTTTTTTTTTTGTATTTCAAATCTTTGTTTATATTAGTATATCAAATTTCTGTGAGATAATTTTTTCTATAATTTCAGTTTTGATTTTTAATAACAAAATATTGCTGATTTGCTGTTCAGTTTTATATTTCTAAAGTTTTGTAATTTTTAGTTTTAACCAGGCAAATATGACTGCTTAATCTTGCTTTTAATAATAGTAATACTTTGTGTAATTAACACCTCGCCACCTGTGAAATCTGCTTTTTAGTATTTTTTCATGACCCAAAAGCGCCGACAAGCACGGTTTTTCCGCCATATTCAATTAGTTTTTATTTGACTACAGTGGATATAATTGTTTTTAGGCTTTATTACTAGCGCACATATATATGTATATGTACATATACAAGCGGCAGTTACTCCTATTACAAAAGTCTACATTTGTACAATAAATTTCGTTTGTTAACACTCCAATTGAACTTGACCCACTTGACAGATTACCCCAAATAGTCACATACGCCTCATAAAAAGCAAAACATGCTCAGAAATATACATACGTACAAACATAGACAGGTTAAAGCAAATAAGTTCAATTGCACATGTACATACATATGTACATATAGTATATGTTTATGTATATAGAGAGATGCGCAGTTATTTCAACACAACGCATATCCGCATATGGTAAATCGTATGAAATTTGGAGCAAAATTTGACATATATGAACTTAAATATGATGCAAGGCAAGATCTGACACTTGTATTTTGCATAGCTGAGTGTGTTGGCCATGAAAACAAACAGGCAAATATTTGTAAAAAATGTATAGTGATGTATTCATATAAGCATCTGTATATTTACATTGCGAAATAAACTGAAAATTCACACATATTTCTCCATCGCTTGACTTCCCATTCGAGAATCACTCATTCAATTCAAAAGACTTAAGCGCGCAACTTGCAATCGCAAAAAGCCGCGTGCACACAACTCACACCCATTAAACACACATCAAATCTTTGAACGCACTTTTCTCTATTTGCCCAATTACACAATTAACCACATATTATACAATTCATACACACACACATACACATGCATGCATACTCAAGTGGCTCAGGTTCAAAAGAAATGAAAACAAGCGCGTGATCTATATATGTGCCGGTGTTGCCAACTGCATTGACTCGCTCACTGCTGCGTGCGCATAAATATCACTAAACAGTGCATAACGGTACCACTTGCAACGACCAAATGAAATGTAAACACAACAGCTTTGTAGGAAATTCCAATTATCATAGCACGCTCGTTTATCGGTTACTGATGCCCTAAGCGCTCGGTGGCGCGAACGCGGCAATTAAAGCTTTTTGTTGTCATTATTAATATGTAGGTAAACAAGGCTTTGATGGCGAGATGAAAAGCGTAACGAAAGCGAAGAGTGCAAGTGTTAACGCAACTACCGTATTACGGCAAACAGACAAGCATATGCACATACATACGTACGAATGGAAATGCGCATTGTCAGTCGCGGCAATTTATTGCTGATGGGGGTAACGTGATTGAATTTCTATTGATTTTTCGGCTTGAAAATACTGATAATTTTTTATTTAATGTTTTCTAGTATTATTTATAAAGTTTATATGAAATGTACATAAATATTTAAATATTGCTTATAAAGAAAATTTATTAAATATGACAATTTTTGGTGTATTAAACTAAAAGCGAGTATATTGAAAAAATTTATATTTTTTGTAATTTATGACGCCTTAGTAGCCTGTGTATTTGAATTATTTTTAATATAAAATACTTATATGTGTATCAGGGTGGGCCAAAAAAATTTTATTTCGGGAGACATATGGCAAAATTTATATTTTTTTTTAATTTATAATGCCTTAATAGCACACAAAGCGGACCACTCAAAATTTTCAAGTATTGTGCTTATTTGATTACCTTTTATAACGGTACTTTATGCGAAAAAAAAATTAAAAAAGTATAGTGGTAAGCTTTGCGTGACCACGAGTGATGTATTAGGGAGGGTCTATATAAATATACATCGCAAAATCTATTCCAAAAATTTATATTTTTTGTAATTTAAGACGCCTTATTAGACTAAGCATTTGAAATATAGTTACTATAAAATGCTTATAAGTGTATTAGGGTGAGTCAAAAAAATATATATCCGGAGATATATAGCAAAAATTTATATTTTTTGTAATTTATGACGCCTTATTCGACTGAGCATTTGAAATATAGTAACTATAAAATGCCTATAAGTGTATTAGGGTGAGTCAAAAAAAAATATACATCGCAAAATCTATTGCAAAAATTTATATTTTTTGTAATTTATAATTTATTAGACTGAGCATTATAAATATTGTAACTATAAAATGCCTATAAGTGTATTAGGGTGAGTCAAAAAAATATATATCGGGAGATCTATAGCAAAAATTTATATTTTTTGTAATTCATGACACCTGAGCCTGAGTAATTGAATTATGTTAAATACTATATAAAATTATATGGGTCTTAGGGTAAGTCTAAAAAAAACGTAATACTTTTTTACTCCAGTTTCTGAAAAATTCATTAATAGACACTTCAAAAAAAAAATACGTATATCCAAATATGAGTTCATAATATTGGTAAAAAGACTCTTTACTTTTCAGTTTAATCAAAATCTATAACTCAGTATCAGATATTTCTTAATAAATTTCCTATTTTTACTTATTACTAGAAGGAAATATTATAACTCAGTACTAGTAAAAGAAATGTCTTATATTTCTTATATTTTTGGCGAATTTAAATATGTACAAAAATACTCTATTTTTATTTTTTCGTAAACAACACCGTTCAAAAGTTATTTGAAATTTTCTTTTCAATAAAAAAATAATAATAATAATAATAAAAATATAGGATCTTTTATTATTACTAAGGGCTCACATTTGGAGCTCCAGCTAGGAAGTAACACAATTTTTAGAGTATAAAGTAGAAAAATAGTCTGCAAACTTCGTCTATCTTGGAACCAGCATCAACATCAACAAAAACGTCAGCCTCGAAATCGAACGCAGAACCGGACTAAGTAGACAATTGAGAAGTAAAGTCCTCTCGCGACGAACAAAAACCAAATTCTATAAGTCAATCATTATTCTCGCTCTGCGAAATGGTGTAGAGGCTTGGACGATGACAACAACCGATGAGTCGACGTTGTGAGTTTTCGAGAGAAAAGTTCTGCGAAAGATTTATGGAGCGATGCGCTGTATGAGATATATGATGACATTGACATAGTTCAGTCAATTAAAAGACAGCGGCTACTCTGGCTAGTTTCGAATGGACGAAAATACTCTAGCTCTGAAAGTATTCGACGCAGTACCCGCCGGGGCAAGCAAAGGAAGAGGAAGACCTCCACTCCGTTGGAAAGACCAGGTGGAGAAAGACCTTGCTTAGCTTGGAATCTCTCCTTGCGAAAAGAAGAAACGACTGGCGCGATGTTGCAAACTCGACTATAACCGCGTAAGCGGTGTCTGCGACAATAAAGAAGATGAACAACAATAAACTAACACTAAAAATTTTATCTGAGACTTATCATTCTACATTCTACTTTAGAGTAAGTTCACAGTGTGCCAAAGAAACACGACTTATATTTTAGTTTACTTGTTGTTATGTAAAATCTAAAAGCTTTCATTTCCATTTCAAAATTGCCTTCAACACAAATGAACCCCCCTGCAACTATGCCCTTGCCGCACCTATAATATAAACATATGTACGTATGTTACTCTCCTACCACTGCTAGGCTGCTGTCAACACATATTCATAAATTGGGCTTAACAGACAGTAACCGTAGCAACAGTGTGTGGTATTGCTTAATTTTTCGTGCTCATGCGCTGACAGCTTTCATGTTATTTGCCATTTATTCATTGACTCTATTTTGCTCTTTGCTTTTGCATATTTCTTTTTACGCTTATTTTCATTTTTGTTTTCGCACATACTTTTTGGTAATTTTTATTTACACTAGATTCTCCATGTTAGCGGCTTACTTTAACCTAGTAACTGTTTATTTGGCCAACAATGATGCGCTTAAGACGCATACTTTTGAACATTTGGACAAATATTAATATTTTATAGGTATATTAGTAACGTTGTTGTGATTTTTGTGTGGCTAAGCCTAGACTTTGGTCGACATGCCAGCAGTATTTCAAATTGATGTAGGTCAGTAATATATTTGCTTGTGTTTTTTTCGCACTATTTGCCGTCGTTTCTCGTTTCTTTGTTATTCTACCTTTGCTTAGTTATCTTACATATGTAACGACATTTTGCCGTCAACAATTTAATGCCATTTTTTTGCCATTTGATTCATCTTCTATGTGGTCTCATTGAGCTTCAGTAACGAGAAATTCCAATGACTTTTTAAGCAACTCCGGCGGTTGAAGTCTAAGTGCTTCGCATTGTACAAATCTATATCTTTCACAATTTTGTATTTGCCTCATTCTCACATATTATATATACATATTTGCTTTACGTATCGACTTATTTATGCAAGTTTGTACGGTTGTATATTAGAAACATCAAAAAGTAAGTCAAAGTAGAAGCAGCGTAGTGAGCCTAACGCCTGTATACAAGTTGCGTTCAAAAGTAAACAGAACTTTTGGAATCTAGCGCCATCTATATGTCGACTAGTGCGTTAAAATCTGCAATTTTTACCGATTATCCAGTGAGAATTTCATGACATTTCATTGATTGGAAGTGAAGTTAGTGCGTTTTAAGTGTCAGTATGTTTGTGTTATCGGTGCAAAAATGAGCTTCGAACAAAGAGCCAACATTAAATTTTGTTTTAAAATTGGTAAAACTTTTACCGAAACGTTTCAATTGATGAAACGATGGAGTTGTGATGAAGTTTATGGCGATGATTGCCTATCCTGTAGCAGAGTACACGAGTGCTTTCAACGTTTTCAAAGTGGTCGTGAGAACATAAATGACGATCAACATGTGGCCCAATCAAAAGCCGTGATTACCGGAAACTGTACGTGAATTCATCAAAAATCAGCCGAAATCATCATTGAAATTCATGGAAATGGAATTTAGCATCTCCAAAATATCGATTTATCGCATTTTGACCGAACATTTGGGCTGACGAAAGGTGTGTGCACGGTTTATTCCGCACAAATTGACTAACGACCAAAAATTGCTCAGAGTCCAACATTCGATCGACGATTATTTGACCAAAATCACATTTTAACCATTAACCACTCCCCGTATTCACCTGATATGGCACGGTGGGACTTCTGCCTTTTCAAAAAAATGCATTTGCCCATGAAAGGAAAGCGTTATGCAGACGTGGAGGTCATTCAAAAGGCTTGTACCGGCATACTGGCGGCCAACGAGCCGCGAAAAGTTGAAGCAGAGGGAGACTATTTTGAATTGAATAAATTGATTATGCCGAAAAAACCATTTGTTCTGTTTTTTAAGTCCCCTTTACTTTGGAACGCACCTTGT
This sequence comes from Bactrocera zonata, assembly GCA_037783105.1. Taxonomy (NCBI): domain Eukaryota; kingdom Metazoa; phylum Arthropoda; class Insecta; order Diptera; family Tephritidae; genus Bactrocera; species Bactrocera zonata. The sequence continues at coordinate 112,806 of JBAWJQ010001955.1, read as the reverse complement.
ACATATGTATGCGCTCATATATCAATTACATTACATATAATACTAACATAAAAAAGTTTTTTTGCCAAAAGAAAAGTTTTGATTCAGTTAACCAGCACATAACTGAGTGATGGCTGCTAACCAGACATTGAGAAAACGGGCCTAAGTGTAAAAGACTAAGGCTATTTAGTCGCGTAAACTTTTTATATGCAATCAATTTTACTATTTTGCGCTTACGATGCAGTTTTTCTTCTATATTGTTAATTTTTCTTTATTTTTATTTTCCTGAGATTGGCGTATTTTTGCTTAAAAAATATAGCCACCGAGTTATATAAGTATTTAATTTTGGTTGCAGAGCATTATTTTATTAAAACGCTTCCACCGAAGCTATAATCCATTATCACAAATACATAAAATTCCTTGCAACAGCTTGATTTTGATCAATTAGTGTGTATCTAAGCAATTTCTATGGAAATTACACCGTTGATTTGGACAATATGCGACCGTAATAATTTGAATTTGGATTTCAAATATATTTCAATAACTATAGGACCCGTCCACGCTTCACTGTGGCTGATACATAGATAATACTACCACTACCATCTATATGATTTCTATTAGTTGGATTATAATTATTAGTTAATAAGATATAGCATTTCTGTGAAACAACTTGTGTTAGTTTATAAAAAAATGGATCATAGAGCATTTCGTGTGTTAATAAATCATTGCTTTTTGGATGAAAATACTGTTGAATTTGGGCTCAGGGAAATCCACCGATGAAAAGATATTTGCTAAGCTTAAAGAGGCGAAAGCTTTGTGCAAAGCGGGTGCCCCACATATTCATAATCCAAAAAAAATTACGAAATAAAGCCGAATTTTTGAGTCGGTGATAAAAAACATAGCTCCATCATTTCCCACTGGAGTCCAAGCGACAGTCATTCTAGTGAACTGCACATGAGCAACCGGTTCTCAGGCGTGGAAAGACGAAAAAGGCGGCTGGAAAGGTTATGACATCAGTATTTTGGGATGCACGTGGTATATTTGGTACATATTTGGTTTCTTTTCTACTATTCCAAATACTTAGCAATTGTATTATTTTTGAAGAAGAATCTGTTTAAAATGGTACGCATATATTCAAAGGATTCCTACAATCATGAATTTTGAAATTATTATGTTTTCAGCCAAATCGGTTCAGCCGTTCTTGAGTTATAAATGGTGTAACTAACAACAACTTTCTTATATATATATATAATATATGAGGTTGTTTTTATTATTTATTTATTTTTTTTTTTTTTTTTGAAGAAATGAAATATTCCTACAAACATGAATTTTGAACACATGCTTATGATTTGAAATATAATTTTTGTATTTATGAGTTGTATTAAATTTTGACATAAAGAGATAAAAGGTATTCTATGTCCTTACCCTGGTTCTAAGCTACCTCTCCACCAATTTTCAGCCAAATCTGTTCAGCCGTTCTTGAGTTGTAAATGGTGTAACTAACATCAACTTTCTTTTATATATATAGATATTGTGAAACTTAAATATGAAAATTAGACCTTAAAAAGTTAATATAATTTTTGTTTGAATATTATATTTTTTATAAAAAAGTATAACAATATTCCTTAATATCCTATAGTAACTATATGAATCATATCTTATCCTCAGTCTACCTCTTCCATAGGAAGATTCAAAACCTACTAGCTATGTACTCGTTTATGACTGCTTAACACTACTTTCTTTTTATATCTCAAATAAAAGGTGTCCTTATTTGCTATATATTTTGTACACAAAATGTGCTCCGTCAAGTACTTTTAACTTTAATTTTAATCTCAGTTAGTAGGTTTTTGCTATATATTTTGTACACAATCTGTGCTCCGTCAAGTATTTTTAGTTGTAATCTTAATCTGTGCTTCGTCAAGTGTTTTTAACTTTAATCCAATTTGCATTTCTTTTGTGCTGGTTCCTGGTCAACCATATCTGCCTGCTGAGATCTCTTCCATGTTCCATTTTTCATCCTTAGTAAAATCAATGCTGCCTCTATTACATCATCCGTTATTTCTGTGTCGGTCTCCTTGTGCTCCTGCTCTCCAGCACTTTGTGCTTCAACAACCTCCTTATTCTCACTGTCATCTAAATCATTTTTTGATTTATCTTCCAGATTTTCATTGCTGTAATCACTCAAGGATTCTGTTGACGAGGAAACCGAATTCATAAAAGCATTTATTTCTTCCATCAAGTCCATTTGATCGCCGACATCAATAGTTAGAGGAGCTATGTATGATTCATGCACCATGTTTAGATCTAACAGTGCGCCTGGCCTGAGTGGTCTCTCGTAAGTACCTATCAACCTGTAGAAGTCTGGAATATATTCCACCTTGTAAGCTTGCTCTACGTCTTCGTTTTGCTGGTGAATTGGAGTGCTAGTAAAGCGGGGTCGCATGCTTAAATCCAACGGAAATTCTTGCATCATACATAAATCGTAATTGTGACTATTATTCAATACATAACTTCCGTATGAATCTTCATCACTGTTTTCTTCCTTGATATCAAGGATAACTTCACTTTGCATTGGTTGCGTACGTAACGGGGTGAGTAATTCATTGCCAGAGCCTGAAATCTCTGTGGCGGGTTTATCTTCTCTTGTGCACTCAATATTGTTCATAGCTGTACGAAACTTTTTGTGGTTATAGTTTATTGGTGTCATCACTTTTTGATCGTGATTGTCAGACATTTTTCGCAAATTTTATTTCATTAATTTTTTTGCAAGTTGAACTTTGGAGATCCTTCGCTTTCGATAGCTCGAATGTGTTTGACATTGTTCAGTTCAGAAGGCCCTTTTATACACATCCTGTCGCAATGCATTTTCCAGAGCCTTAGAGACTTTCTCAAGGTTCAGGTAGCTAAGTTTTCGAAAACTCGTTCCCGTAACAAAAGAGATTTAATTACTACCTGACTTCCTTTGTGTGAGATTTGATAATGGGTTAGAGAAAGAGGTGGCAACAAGTGCAGGCTAAATCAATTTCCAGGTCCTTAATCACTTTGCTTCTATGGAACAAGTGGACTAGTTTTCGGACACACCTTAATATTAGAAAGGGAAATTCCACAAACCAAACCATAACTATACCATACATAGTGCGAAGGATTATTACTCCTTGTTGAAATACCCACCATTATATATTTTTTACAGATTCCCGAAAATTAAACAAAAATTTTTTTTAGATTTTCTTTAGTAAAGTAAATAAACAAAATTAAAACTTAAATTCCAGAAATTTTTATTTTTAAATTTCTGGAATTTAAAAATTTTGGAAAAAAACTAAGAGCTCGAACTTGGAGAAATTTTTTAGAAATGTCTAAAAACCTATTTTTCAGATTATCAAGAAAAAATATTCTAGTTTTTTGTCCACCCTAATACACATGTTAGCTAAGTTCAAGAAAATATAAACAAGTCAATGCTCAACCCTTTGAAATTGCATCTCTTACCGACGATACAATTACCCTTTAGGGTATGTCCTTTATTTTTAAATAAAAAAGATAATTGTTATGTTTTTTGGAAATGGAGGACTTTAATTTAATCCCCTTGTTTTTCACCCACCACAAAAAGTTTTTGGAGAATAGAAAAACAACTCACATGCACTATGATGTGGTCATTTAACCGTAGTGTATTGCCATACTAAACAACACACCCTTCCAGGTAGTTGAACTTATCTTTACATCTTTAGTAATCCAAAAATTAAAACAAAAAACAAAGAAATAAGAAATTTTCCTTAGAGTGTGAAAGTATTTTTAAAATATTTAATCATAAAATATTCTTTATTTGTTTGTTTTTTTCTAGAAATAGAGCGCTCTAATTTAATTCCTTGGTTTTAACCCAGAACAAAAGCATTTTTGAGGAAACAAAAAACGGTCTTTAACCATTGTGTCTTGCCCAAAAAAAAGACCCTTACAGGTAGTTGAACAGTTCGTGCTTATCTTATATCTGCCATCTCTTTTACTCACAAAACAAAGTTCATTTTACTGCTGCAAACATTAAAAATACTTAAAAATTGGAAACTTCCTTTAGAAACTCAAAAATATTTAAAAATTTAATACTTTCATTAGAGAGTGAAAATATTTTTGAAATAACCAATTATATAATATGCTTTATTTGTTGTTTTTTTCTGGAAATAGAGCAGAACGAAGCATTTTTGAGGAAACAAAAAACAATTAAAATCTCAAAACATCTGCCAACTCTTTTATTGACAAAACAAAATTCATTTTAGTAATCCAAAGGTTAAAAAAAATAAAAATATCAAACTTTCTGGAGAGAGTAAATATGTTTGGAACCAATCATATAACGAATAATTATAATAATTATTAATTTCCAATGCAGAGGCTTCTAAACTATTTATTACCTGAAGGGCTTACAAAAATACCTCATACTGAGCCAATCTTCGAATGTACCTCTTCATGGTACCTAAAATAGTTCAAAGGGAGACATTTAAGTTTTATTTTTTACTAAACTTATGAATTATTGATGAAATGGTCTTACATAGAATTTTACTTCTTCTATAATGAATAATTCCGAACCTACTTGACTTAAGGAGTTACATGGGTTTACGGGTTACAACAATTTTAATTTTATTTATTATCCTATTAAATTCTAAAACACTTGTCCTGAATATTGTCCTAAGCTTTGAAGTGGATCCAACTAATAATTTCGGTTATACTTCTACTTGAGAACTTGTGCGCTCGAGGCTAGCTAAGCTAAGTGTGCCGTCTTTAAAGGCGTGTTTCTCGCAACTGTGGTTTTAAAGTCGGTTGGTAGCTCCTCGAGAACTACTCCACCAATCTTCTTGAAATTTTACCCAAATAAATACTTGTAACACAACTCTTAAAGACCTGGTTGAAAGATTTTTTTCGGTTACAACTATTTGAAAAAAATGTTGAATGTTGAAATTTGCAAAAAAAAAACAATCCAATTATCAGGTGTTTTTATATTTAGATGTTAGGAGTTAACCTGCCAACACAGATGCAACTTTTTTTTAGTAAAAATTTCAGAATTTCTTTGTTAATAACGTATTTTTGTAACAATAAAGTATTTTATTTTTTATATGAAAAAATTGTTGAAAGGGCTACCCAAGGAAACGAGGAAACTCAAACCACCGCTCCAGGAAAACCGTTTTGAGCGAATAAGATGTTAAACGTGAATCGCTACGCACTTTGACGCTGTTCTGGAAATTGAATTTAACAACTGTTTCGAGTATTGGAAAAAAAACGTTGATATAACGTAGGCCAAGTGGGATTATTTTGAGGGGGACGACATAGATTTTGAAGGATATATTAAGAACTTTAAAATTCTGGGCAAACTCTTACTATGTAGATGGTACTAATAATATTAAATCCGTATGTCTTTTAGTCAATCCCTACCTATTAAAGATAGGTGTCGAACTATAAGTATATTAGGTAAAACATTTTGGGTGAAGCAGCTTGTGTTAGTATATACTTAAAAAATTGATCAAAAGGAATTTCGTATGTTAATAAAGCATTGCTTTTTGGGGGAAAATACTGTTGAATCCAAGATTTGGGTTGATCAACATTATTTGAACTCTGCATCAGAGAAATCAACCGTTGAAAAGCGGTTTCAATGAGTGACGTACCGACCCCAAAGCGTGGAAGGACGCAAAAGTCGGTTGGCACTATTTTGTGATTTACGTGGTATGTTATTCCCCGACTATCATTAAAAAGAAAAAACCATCTACAGAGACTATGGGAGCTTTTGAAGGACAAAATAGCAACAATGAAGAGATAATCGCAGAAACTTGTGGCTTTTTTAAGGCTTAATGTATTTAAAGGTATTATGAAAATAGTATTGAAAGAATTTTTAGCGCTATAATCGCCCTGAAATATTAAAAAAATCGTTCTATTGTAGCCTACGAACTTTTTAGCTCACCTGTTATGTAACAAAATCCTTATTTAAATTTTCTGACACTTCGTTTTCTCCTAAAGAAACTGATCAAATGAACCTTTATCGATTCAGTGGCATTATCGATCGACTCATATAGAAGGATATGTTTGAGAACGTGATGCTTTCCCATGCCGAGTTGAATATACCACTTTCATGGTTGTTTCAACACGACAACGACCCAAAGCACACGACGAAACTGGTGGCAAATTGGAATTGGCAAATCGTAGCTCAAAATATTATTGCCCTAAAGTGGCCAGCTCAATTGCCGGATCTCAATTCTATTGGTAATCTTTGGCAGATAATAAACAGAAGGATAGGCAGAGAATGAGTGAATGGAGATTAAAACAAATTTTTCGAAGCTGTAAAACACGCCTCGTTAAGCGTTCCACAAAAAGTTTTTAAAAATGTTATAACTTCTAGCCAAAAATATGCAGTGAAGTAATTAAAAGTAATGGTTAGTAAACAAGAATCATTTTTCCAATATGTTTTGTCACACCAAGTATAGTATATATGTATTTAAATTTTTTCGTAAAAAACGGCATGGAGTCAAATAATTTCTAAAATTTTGTAGGCTTTCATAAAATAAATAATTATCCTTCAAAGCTTAGAAGTGATTTGTTTATATTTATAATGATAATTGCGAAAATAGGAGATAATAATGTAATTCGTAGTTATGAGTCCAATTTGTTTCTTCCGACACTTTATGTATTATAGCTTATGTGCCGCCAAAGTTAACGTTTTTTCTTATTTTTCTTGTTTTGTTTTGATTTTTTTTTACTTTTTTTGCTTACTTTTTCTGCTGATTTTTAGAACCTTAGACAATTTTTGAAAATAACTTCAATGTAATCAAAACAACTCAGACCTAAAATTTAAATTTTTAAAAATTCTTGTGAGCCGCTAATTTTGTTACTGAAGAAGTGGCTCAAAAAATGAAAAAGTTTACGGAATGAACTATTTAGAAGCCTCAGTCATTTTTCGCCGTCTCATTATTTTTTGTTATTCTATTAATTGTAAGACAATATTATTCACTTTATATGTATAATTTTTATTTTTATAATTATGAATTTTATTAATGACATTTAAAGTCCAGGTGCGGCGACAGATATACTCTACTCATATTATTTGTAAACTTTTCTTATTAATTATTATTATTTTTTAATTCAAAAATTTTTAAAACTTTCCAAAATATTAGATGTTAACTTGGTTTAGGGTTTTTGCTTTCGATTTTGTTGCAATTTTTTGTTACCAATAATTTCAAAAGTTTTGTTGTGTTTTTGTTTTTTTTTTTTTTGTTTTTCCCCAAAAAATTTTTTTTTGCTTTTGTTTTAAATTCCAAATTATGCTACTGTTGCAATTTTAAAAACCCGTTTACATGTACTTCCAAACAAATGTTCTCAAGAATTTGATTAATACATTTTTTAAATTATATATTATTATATTATTATCACATATTTATTTCATTAGCTTTAATTTTTAAATTTGTTTCAGTACTTCTTCTGACAGCTTCTGTGATTTAGACAATTTTCTCACTTCACAACACTGTATTATTATTACACTTAAGCTCTTCTATTATTATGAGCACCGCCTACTCTGTTACAATTACGTGTGTGTGTACATAACATTCCACCTGCTCCTTGAGCTAATCCTTATTTGCTGCCTATGTTTAAATATACTTAGGATATGCTTTTTTATACCTAAGTAAAAACGCTTAAGAAAAGGCCAAAGTCCAGACAAACGGCAGTCGCTCGTTAGTACACACCAATAGAAGTCCTACATCTACGGCAAGCAAATTTGACAAAGAATTACTTGAAAGTTAAAAACTTTATTTCAACAAACCACGACATTTCGGTTAAAAAAGTACACAATCTCCGCGTTATCCCGCCCTGGAAAGTAAAAACGAAATCTAAGTTTCATCAGCTCCTCACTCCTTTGAACGAATATTATAAAAATATATATAAAAATCTGAAATGGAAAATTTGAGCTGCTCAGACATCATTTATAATCATAAAAAATTTGATATGTTAAGATTAAGAAAAAAATTACGCGAGATCATTGCGGAAAAAAGTAGTTTGCGAGAGAAGCAAAATAAAAATAAAGCAACATCGACACCCTACCTGGGAGGTAAGAAATTCCTCAAAATATCGGAACTGTGTCTCACTCCAGAGGCAGATACTTCGCTGTCGCCTATAAAGGCTCCTGGCAACAACATTGCAGCAACTGCCATTGTCACTGAGTCAAGTTTAGTCGGACGAAATCTGAAACGGAAGCACGTAACAGCTGACAACGACGACGACGTCAACATGAAGGTAGCGGTAACCACAAAGAGACCACGTAAATCCTCAGTAAAAGAGGAAACAAACTACACAGCTCCGCCTACACTAAGCTCCAGCACGGTTAATGCAAAGCGCCGAAAAACTCGCCAGGATTCGAACAAGGAAAACACGCACTTCGTCCATATAACAGGAGACGATGACGAACAGTATAACAGTGCTGCTATAAGTAGGGCCAACAACAATGATGTACCACCAGCTGCAAATACTGAGCACAAAGTTAAGTCTACAAGAGTTCGACTTCGACGTTCATCAGTAATTCCAACGCTGCCGAGTACAACCAGCAATTCGCTAGAGGAAGATCAGCCATCGAGCACCATGCAATTCGGCGCTATAAAGTCGCGATTAAGAAGAAAGTGAAAAAACTCGAAATATGACCAATCCATTACAATAACACAATGGAATCAGATTGAAGTGCTTTTCCAACCTTTTTTGTACAGTGTTTACATTGACCAAGTGACAAAAAGGATAATTTATAATATATTTTATATTTTTCGCTTTTAATCTTTTTAACGTATTCAATTTATTCATTTAAAAAACTGAAAAAAAAAAATGTTTATACACGATAATTTGAAGATTGTTATATTTGATGTTTTGTTTAATTTTAATATTTAATTCAAAATATGTGTACCATTTAACTGAACTTTTAATGTTGTCAATTGAATTTATAAAAAGTTTTGTGATCCTCCTAAATTTTATAAATAAAACAAATTATGTACAGCTCAATTTATCTATTAAAGCCGCTCAAGAACCGGATATGCTATTTTCAGATTGTAATATACATATATTAGGGTTTAAAGTCCAGTCATATCCAAAGGACATTACATGAAGTAATTTTTGTGAAAATATTCTTACCACAAATAACATAATAAATTTTGAATTTAAAAATTAAATATTTTTTATTAGTGAGGTAGGTACCATAGAGTGGCTGTCGTCTGAAGATTGACAAGGACTAATACTTCCTCACGCCATTGTTTCCTCTCTAAACCACACCCTTCTTCTGATGAAGTGCTCAGTACATGTACAAGTAGTTTCACTAAAGTTTAGCATTCGCAAGGAAGATGTTTTACTGTCTCCTCTCCTTCTACCTTTTGACTAGCTCTACAATTGTATGGTGCACCTAGTCTACTGGAACCCCTACTATAGTACTTATATTATTCCCTTTGAATTTTAATAGCCATATATAAAAAATGTGATAATAAATGAAGAGTTCTGAGAACTTTCCTTCTCAGAACAAAAAGGCTTTCTCTAATTGCTGAGATCTCCACACGGAAGACATTACCGTCATCTGGTAGACGGAAGGAGATTTTGGTATTTATCACTTGATTATCTAGTGTGGACACAGCCGTGTAAATGCTAATCCCTGCTTCCGTGTCTACCCCACCACTTTTCCACTCTTCTCTGGAAAAGAAGGCAGTAAGGGACCGAATTTTTATTCAATTTTGTAGGATGTTAAAATATGTGGTTGTGGGTACCGGAATTTACTAAGTATCATAGAATGTCCCTTTACTGCAAGTGTCTATTTCCTCAATCTAAAACATTTCCTTTTTTTTGGCATTGATGCTCTCTGAGTTTTATTAAAGTAGCTTCCATACCCCTACCAATATAATATATACGGAGTAAAGTGAGCTAGATGTTTGAAAATCCTGATATCGGTTATTTGAGGGTTAAAGCAAGTTTTCATCTGATTTTATCCATTTTAGGCACAAAGACACACTGTTATGAGTAAAATTCATTTTTTCACACAAATAACTCACATACTAGCCGATACATGCGGTAACAGAAAGTTCGGAAATCTTTATATAAGGTATGTAGCGGCTAGTACAAAGCCTTTTCTAATTCAAGCTTTATTTGCTATACACACATACAATAAGGAAAGCATTTGCTCTGAATTTTAATCACACATCTAATTTAATCCTTTTCATTTTTCACCAGAACAAAGCAGATGTACTAACATGCGGTCATTTTACCCTTGTGAGCGTTCTCGAACTAAACTAAACATTATCTTACATCTGCCATCTCTTTTACTCACAAAACAAGATCAGATTAGTACTCCAAACATAAAAATATGAAACTTTCCTTTTAGAGTGAAAATATTTTTAAAATAACCAAACATAAAATATTCTTTGTTTGTTTGTGTAGAGCACTCTAATTTAATCCTTTGGTGTTATCCAAGAACAAAGAATTTTTGAGGACACAAAAAACAACTCATATATATTAACACAATATTTAACCCTTGGGCGTTTCAGAAAAAACAAAACAGACCCTTACAGATAGTTAAATAGCTCATGATTATCTTACATATGCCATCTCTTTTACTCACAAAATACAGTTAAAAACATACATAATAATAAGAAACTTGCTTTACAGTGAAAACATTTTGGGTATAACCAATCATAAAACGTATATTTTTTTTAATAATTTCAAATTCAGGGGTTTCTAATCTATTTATAATTTGAAGAGGTTAGAGAAATACGTACCTAATAGTGAGCCAATCTTCGAATATACCTTTTCATTCTATCTTAAATAGTTCAAAATGGAAACTTTAAAGTATATTTAAAAGGTAATATATCCTCTTTAAAGCTTGAAAAGTTTTAGTTAACTGATGAATTATTGATGAAAAGGTCCTACAAAGGATTCTACATTCTTCTGTGAGGAAGAGTTTCGAACCAACTAGATATATGACTGCTTAAGGGATTAATGGGTTTCTATCAATCCATTTTTTATTGTCTTATTATATTCTACAACACCTCTAAAATATTCTCATAGATTTTCAAGTTGATGCGAGTAATAGTTTCGGAGATACAGCCTTAAGACCTTGTGCTCTCGAGGCCAGCTAGGCCAAGTGGCAAGACTTTAAATGCGTTTTTCAAAACTGTGTTTTTAAAGTCATTTGGCAAGATTTATCGAGAACTACTTAACCAATCTTTATGGGGGGAAGGGTTTTTTCGATTACAATTATTTCAAAAAGAAAAATTTTTGCGAAATTTTCGATTAAAATTTAAATTTTTTGTAAAAATGTCTGGCAAAAATTTAATTTTCAGTATTTTTTTAGTCGCTTAACTTCTAGCTTTAACTAAAAACGTATTTTCCCTTCAGATGATAATGATAAGAAGTTGTCCTGCCAACGCGGGTGCAACTTTTTTCCGAGAGGTCACTGGAAATGCGTTGAAATGGCCGAGTTTAAAATATTTTTTAACAAAAATTTCAGAATTTCTTTGTGATCACTATTTTGTTATTTACGTGGTATAATATTCCCCGACTATCTTTAAAAAGAAAAAAACTATCTACAGCGACTATTAGAGCTTTTGAAGGACAAAATAGCAACAATGAAGAGACAAGCGCAGAAATGTATGGCTTTTGAGGTCTAATGTATTTAAATGTATTATACAAATAGTAATTTTTCGAGCGCTATAATCGCTCTCGAATATTTCAAAAAAAGATATTGTAGCCTACGAACTTTTTAGCTCACCTGTCCACAATCCTAATTTTAATTGTCTGACACTTCGTTTTCTCCTAAGGAAACTGGTGTAATTAACCTCTATCGAATCAGTGGCATTAGGGATCGATTAATTTAAAAGATTATCCTTGAGAACGTGTTGCTTTCCCATGCCGAGTTGAATATACTATACCACTTTCATTTCAACATATTATATTATATTTTTTATAAAAAAGTATGACAATATTCCTTAATATCCTATAGTAACTATATGTCGCATATCTTATCCTAAGTCTACCTCTTCCATAGCAAGATTCAAAATCTACTAGCTATGTACTCGTTTATGACTGCTTAACACTACTTTCTTGTTAGATCTCAGCTAGAATTGTTTGTTTGGGTTTTTTGTACACAATCTGTGCTTCGTCAAGTATTTTTAACATTAATTTTAATCTCAGTGTCCTTATTTGTTTGATATTTTGTACACAATCTGTGCTCCGTCAAGTATTTTTAACTTTAATCCAATTTGCATTTCTTTTGTGCTGGTTCCTGGTCAACCATATCTGCCTGCTGAGATCTCTTCCATGTTCCATTTTTCATCCTTAGTAAAATCAATGCTGCCTCTATTACATCATCCGTTATTTCTGTGTCGGTCTCCTTGTGCTCCTGTTCTCCAGCACTTTGTGCTTCAACAACCTCATTCTTGTCATTGTCATCTAAATCATTTTTTGATTTATCTTCCAGATTTTCATTGCTGTAATCACTCAAGGATTCTGTTGACGAGGAAACCGAATTCATAAAAGCATTTATTTCTTCCATCAAGTCCATTTGATCACCGACATCAATAGTTAGAGGAGCTATGTATGATTCATGCACCATGTTTAGATCTAACAGTGCGCCTGGTCTGAGTGGTCTCTCGTAAGTACCTATCAACCTGTAGAAGTCTGGAATATATTCCACCTTGTAAGCTTGCTCTACGTCTTCGTTTTGCTGGTGAATTGGAGTGCTAGTAAAGCGGGGTCGCATGCTTAAATCCAACGGAAATTCTTGCATCATACATAAATCGTAATTGTGACTATTATTCAATACATAACTTCCGTATGAATCTTCATCACTGTTTTCTTCCTTGATATCAAGGATAACTTCACTTTGCATTGGTTGCGTACGTAACGGGGTGAGTAATTCATTGCCAGAGCCTGAAATCTCTGTGGCGGGTTTATCTTCTCTTGCGCACTCAATATTGTTCATATTAGCACGAAACTTTTTGTGGTTATAGTTTATTGGTGTCATTACTTCTTGATCGTGATTGTCAGACATTTTTCGTAAATTTTATTTCATTAATTTTTTTGCAAGTTGAACTTTGGAGATCCTTCGCTTTCGATAGCTCGAATGTGTTTGACATTGTTCAGTTCAGAAGGCCCTTTTATACACATCCTGTCGCAATGCATTTTCCAGAGCCTTAGAGACTTTCTCAAGGTTCAGGTAGCTAAGTTTTCGAAAACTCGTTCGCGTAACAAAAGAGATTTAATTACTACCTGTCTTCCATTGTGTGAGGTTTGATAATGGGTTAGAGAAAGAGGTGGCAACAAGTGCAGGCTAAATCAATTTCCAGGTCCTTAATCACTTTGCTTCTATGGAACAAGTGTTTTAGTTTTCGGACACACCTTAACATTAGAAAGGGAAATTCCATAAACCAAACCAAAACTATACCATACGTAGTACGAAGGATTATTACTCGTTGTTAAAATACCCACCATTACATATTGTTTACAGATTCCCGAAACTTAAAAATTTTTTTTTCCAGATTTCTTTTAGTAAAGTAAATAAACAAAATTAAAAAACAGATTTCAGAAACTTACAAAAAACTTTGAAAAACATAATAATTTTTCCTTTCTAAGAGTCTGGAAATATAAAATTCTGGAAAATTCGCACTCAGATAGGTTTTTGGAACACCTTAATACACAAGTATTATATCCGCTTTTGAATCCAACCTAATACTTATGCAAGTAAAGTTCTAGGAAATTTAAAAGAAAATATTATCGTGTCAATACTCAAGCTTTTGAAAATGGGTCTTTTATTCTTTGGAATTCAGTTTACACTTATAAAGTGTACTAAATACCTCTTAAACGGCCTTCCTTTGTTATGATTTTTTTTTAATTTTGGATATTATTTATTCTTTTGTTTGCTTTTAACTTAGCCAAATACGTGACAGCCGTTTTTAAATTTTGCTATAATTTAATCCTTTTTGTTTTTCACCAGAACAAAACACATGCACTAACATGCGATCATTTAACCCTTGTGTGTGTTGTCGAACTAAACTAAACATTACCTTACATCTGCCATCTCTCTTACTCACAAAACAAAGATCAGATTAGTAATCCAAACATAAAAATATGAAACTTTCCTTTTAGAGTGAAAATATTTTTAAAATAATCAATCATAAAATATTCTTTGTTTGTTTGTGTATTCTGGAAATAGAGCACTCTAATTTAATCCCTTGGTGTTAACCAAGAACAAAGCATTTTTGAGGAAACAAAAAACAACTCACATATATTAACACAATATTTAACCCTTGGGCGTTTCAGAAAAAAAACAGACCCTTACAGGTAGTTAAATAGCTCATCTTACATATGCCATCGCTTTTACTCCTAAAATAAACCGCAAAAATTAAAAATATACATAATATTAAGAAACTTGCTTTGCAGTGAAAAAATTTTGGGTATAACCAATCATAAAACGTATATTTTTTTAATAATTTCAAATTCAGGGGTTTCTAATCTATTTATAATTTGAAGAGGTTAGAGAAATACCTAATAGTGAGCCAATGTTCGAATATACCTCTTCATGTTATCTAAAATAATTCACAATGGAAACTTTAAAGTATATTTTAAAGGTAATATTTCCTCTGTAAAGCTTGAAAAGTTTTAGTTAGCTGATGAATTGTTGATGAAAAGGTCCTACAAAGGATTCTACATTCTTCTGTGAGGAAGAGTTACGAACCAACTAGATATATGACTGCTTAAGGGATTAATGGGTTTTAATCAATCGATTTTTTTATTATCTTATTGAATTCTACAATACCTCTCAAATATTATTGACTTTTGAGTCAAGAAGATATTAAGCGTGAATCGCTCGCGCTTTGACGTTGTTCTGAAAATAAAGTTTAACAACTGTTTCGAGTATTGGAAAAAATGTTGATATAACGTGGGCCTAGTGGGATTACTTTGAGAGAGACGACATAGATTTTGAAGAATACATTAAAATTCTGAACAAACTCTTACTATTCTTTGCTCATAGTCGTATTTTGATAGGTCTGAAAAGTTCGTAGGTACATAGATGGTACTAATAACATTAAATCCGTATGTTATTTAATTATTCACTACCTTTTAAAGATAGGGTACAAATTTGACTGCTTTCGAACTATTAATTTACCAGATATAGCATTTTTGAAAAGCAATTTGTGTTAGTATAAAAAAAATTTCAAAAGGAATTTCGTATGTTAGCATTGTTTTTTGGGGGTAAAAATACTGTTTAAGCCAAGAATTGGATTGAACCCTGGATCATGGGAAACATTGCTAAGTTTGAACGAGGCGAACGCCCTAAAAAGATTGTTACTGGCGAAAGCATCAAAAATTTTCCCAATATAATTTTGGACGTCAGTAAAATGAAGTTGCTTGAGAGAGCTGAGAATCTAAAGATAAGAAAGAAACGTGTTGTAATGAATATTATGAATGAATATTTGGGTATGCGAAAGCTCTGTGCAAAGTGGGTATCGCGCAAGGACAATCCATCAAAAACAACAAAGAATTAATGAGTCTGAGCAGTGTTTGAAGTACTTTAATCATCTACACTAATAATATAAAGAGGAAAGATTTGTACCTATTTTTGTATGTTCGTATGTTTGTAATGAATAGGCTCAAAAAGTACTAGGCCGATTTAAAAAATTCTTTCACCAATAAATCAATTTCATATAGGCTATATTGCATTTTGGAAAAAATTATTGATCCTTGGTAAAATTTGAACAATCTAACCGAAGGAGTAGAAAAATGAGTCTTAAAATGTCTTTCGTCGAATGCGCTGCCGAAACAATTAGCGATAGAACAAAATAATGTGCAACAATATTGAAGAACATCATAATGTCTACAAAAAACTCCGCGGTAGCATATGTCCAACTATTGTAGTTATGTCATTACAACCACTTTTTTCATTTTAAACATTAATGAAAATGCTAACCAAATTCAAACCATACTTTTTATGTGTTTATATTAATCCTTATCCAAATAAATTATTTTATGGTCAAGACCATTTAATTACCTATAAAATAGTTTTTAAATTATTTAAATTGGACTTTCCATTCAAAAGATATTACGAATTAAAAAATTTAAACAGTAAACAAAACCGCCATAGCGCCGTGGCCGTTGTTTGCGATGCAGCCTGAAAAGCGCGCCGGGCCAGAGAATGTAAAGTATAGAGAAGGTGCAAATTTAATTCTGTATGATGTTCGATTTGGCGGCTAACAGAGCCGATAGAATCAAAGTAAGGAATTCGTAAACGTAAAACGACTGAATTCATGCCAGAATAAATAAAGAGAAATGCATTGAATAAAAATATACAAAGCATTCTCTGAGTCACATATGCGTGATTATTTTGTATTATATAATATGAACCACTGTTTTCTGGAAAATGGTAAAAATTGTATTTATTTTTACAAAATCGGGCAAAATTAGGAAACGTTATTTTAATTTTATTTTTCTTTAATTTAATTTTTAACGACGACTTTATATAGAAAACTATTTTGATTTTTGAGATATCTTCACCGGATTTTCTTTTATGGATTATTGTTAAAGACAATGGTATAATCTCCAAAGAAATTGTTGAGATAAATGTTATATACATATGCCTTGTATGGAAACTACAAAACATATTGAACTGATGGCTATGAATACTAAAAATATGTCGTATACTCTAAATAACAAACGACTAAGACGATTACAGTTTGCTCGGAAAGAAATCAACTGGTCAGTGAAACGATGGAAAACAATAATTTTTTCTGTGAATCAAAATTTAATTTTAAATATTCAAACAGAATGAGAAGAGTACGTTAATCAAAAAATAAGAGGTTAGATTCCCGATACTGCCAAGGTACGATTAAGCATGGTGGAGGCGGCATTATGCCTTTCCGGATTTGGTGTTGAACCTCTTCATCCAATCAATGGCATTATGGATCGATTCATATACAAGGATATCCTTCAGAACGTGACACTTCCCCATGTCCAGAGGAATATACCACGTCCATGGTCGTTTCAACACGACAACGACCCAAATCATACAACGAATCTAGTGGCAAATTGGATCGAAGCTCAAAATATTAATTTCCTAATGTAGCCAGCTCAATTGCCGGATCTCAATCTTATAGAGAATCTTTGGGAAATAATAATTAAAAGCATAGACAGAGAAGGAGTGAATGGAGATTAAAACAAATTGTTCGAAGCTGCGAAACAAGCCTAGTTAAGCGTTTCACAAAAATATTATAGCTTCTATGGCAAATAGATGCTGTGAAGTAATTAAAAATATTGGTTAGTAAATAACAATCAATATTCCAAATGTTTTGTTGCACTGAATATTGAATTTGATTAATTTTTTCGTATAACAACATACCATTGTCAATTTATTGCTAAGATTTTGTAGGTTTTCATAAATTAAATAATTATTCTTCAAATCTGAATGTTGATTTGTTTATATTTATAATAATAATCGCGAGAATAGAAGATAATAATGTAATTCGTAATTATGAGTCCAATTTGTTTATTCCAACACTATAATTATTATGGCTTCGGTGCAACCAAAGAACACGTTTTTTTTTTGTTTTGACTTTATTTGTTACTTTTTCTTCTAGTTTTTAGAATATTGAAAAGTTTTTCGAAAAAAAAAATATTCATTGGTTTGCTTCTTATTTTTTCTGCTGATTTTTATAAGCTAAGACAATTTTCCAAAATAATTTCAATGTAATCAAAACAACTCAGATTAAAAGTTTATATTTAAAATTACTTTTGGAAACATTTTTGCGAACCGCTAATTTTGTTTCTGAAGAAGTGACTCAGAACATGAAAAAAATTTACCAAACGAACTATTTAGAATCCTAAGCCATTTTTCACGATTTTATTACTTTTTGTTTTTTTGTTATACTTATGTATAATTATTATTTTTATAATTATAAATTTTAATCACGATATTTAATTTTTGTTTTTTTTGTTTCAAAAATTTTGGAAATTTCAAAATTTTATTTGTTAATTTTTTTTGGTTTCTTATGCCAAAAATTATGTTTTGGTTGCAACTTTCTGTTTCCAATAATTTTAAAACTTTTGTTGTTGTGTTTTTTCCAAAAAATTCCAAAATTATGACATTTTTGAAATTTTCAAAACCCAAAAAACCATATACTATATATATAGTTCCAAGCTCATGTTCTCTAAAATTATACTAATAAATATTTTAAATTGTATTAATTAAATATTTACTTTCAATCCACTCAAATATTATTTTTGAAAAATTCATAACACATATTTATATCATTAGCTTTAATATACTTTGAAATGTGTTTCAGTAGTTTTTCGACAGTTTCTGTGATTTAGACAATTTTCTCACTTTACAACACTGTATTATTATTACACTTAAGCTCTTCTATTATTATGGGCACCGCCTACTCTGTTACAATTACGTGTGTGTGTACATAACATTCTACCTGCTCCTTGAGCTAATCTTTATTTGTTGCCTATGTTTAAATATACTTAGGATATGCTTTATACCTAAGTAAAAACGCTTAAGAAAAGGCTAAAGTCCAGACAAACGGCAGTCGCTCGTTAGTACACACCAATAGAAGTCCTACATCTACGGCAAGCAAATTTGACAAAGAATTACTTGAAAGCTAAAAACTTTATTTCAACAAACCACGACATTTCGGTTAACAAATTATATAAGCTCCACGTTATCACGCCCTGGAAAGTAAAAACGAAATCTAAGTTTCATCAGCTCCTCACTCCTTTGAACGAATATTATAAAAATATATATAAAAATCTGAAATGGAAAATTTGAGCTGCTCAGACATCATTTATAATCATAAAAAATTCGATATGTTAAGATTAAAAAACAAATTACGCGAAATCATTGCGGAGAAAAGTAGTTTGCGAGAGAAGCAAAATAAAAATAAAGCAACATCGACACCCTACCTGGGAGGTAAGAAATTCCGCAAAATATCGGAACTGTGTCCCACTCAAGAGGCAGATACTTTGCTGTCGCCTATAAAGGCTCCTGGCAGCAACGTAGCAGCAACTGCCATCGTCACTGAGTCAAGTTTAGTCGGACGAAATCTGGAACGGAAACACGTAACAGCTGACGACGACGACGACGTCAACATGAAGGTAGCGGTAACCGCAAAGAGATCACTTAAATCCTCAGTAAAAGAGGAAACAAGCTACATAGCTCCGCCTATACTAAGCTCCAGCACGGTTAATGCAAAGCGCCGAAAAACTCGCCAGGATTCGAACAAGGAAAACACGCACTTCGTCCATATAACAGGAGACGATGACGAACAGTTTAACGGTGCTGTGCCACCAGCTGCAAATACTGAGCACAAAGTTAAGACTCGACTTCGACGTTCATCGGCAATTCCAACGCCGCCGAGTACAACCAGCAATTCGTTAGAGGAAGATCAGCCACCGAGCACCATGCAATTCGGTGCTATAAAGTCGCGTTTAAGAAGAAGATCGGAGAACTCCAAATATGACGCAATCATCAATTACATTAACACAATGGAATCAGATTGAAATACACAGCGTAACATTTCCAACCTCATTTGTACAGTGTGTACATTAATCCATAGATAAAATAGGATTATTTACATTTTATTTTATATTTTTCTTTTTTAAGTTTTTAACGTATTCAATTAATTCATACAAAAAAAATTTCAAAAAATTGTTTATACGCGATAATTTGAAGATTGTTATATTGTTGTTTTGTTTAAAATTTAATTCAAAATATGTCTAACCATTTGAACTTTTAATGTTGTCAATTAAATTTATAAAAAGTTTTGTGATCCTCCTAAATTTTATAAATAAAATTAATTATGTACAGCTCAATTTATCTATGATTTATTAATTATTTTATTCTTATTATTTTCAGATCGTATATATATTAGTGTTTAAAGTCCAGAATTTCCTTTGGATTTAACAATATTACATGAAGTAATTTTTGTGAAAACATTCTTGCCACAAAATAACATAATAAATTTTGAATTTTAAACATTTTTAATATTTTTTATTAGTGAGGTAGGTACCATAGAGTGGCTGTCGCCTGACGACGTCTGACAGATTGTGATACTACAATGACTAATACTTCCTCACGCCTTCTGATGAAGTTCTCAGTACATGTACAAGTAGTTTTATTTTTTCAACCTTTGAAACGTCATCCAGAAACCCTCGAGCAATAGTCGCGATTCTTTTCCTATTAAAATCTAGCATTCGCATATAAGATGTTTTACTGTCTCCTCTCCTTCTACCTCTTGATTGCTTCTACAATAGTTATTGAATGGTGCACCTAGTCCGCTGGCGCCCCTACTATAGTACTTATACCATTCTCATACAATTTTAATAGCAGGCATCTGCGGCCCCTGTTCCAGTTATGCCACGTTTGCCTGCTTGTTCTTGGAGCTCACTGCAGGTTAATCGTGAAGTAAGATACTAGATCTACCAAGTGATCAAGACATTATTTCACTATCTTTGAGATAGTCGGCTGATTTTGTATACATATATATATTATATGAAAATATACTTTACTGTTAGCGAACTGCTACACAGAACAAAAAGACTTTCTCTAGTTACAGTGATCTCCGCACGAAAGACACCGTAGTGATCCGGTAGGCGGGAAACGATTTTGGTATCTAATTTTGCAGAGAATTTACCACCTCCCACTTGATTATGTAGTTTGGACATATCCGTATGATTGCCAACCCCTGCATATATACTACTGTGTCCAAAAAAAGTGACATTGTTTTTATTTTGAAAATTCTTTATTTATTCTTCCAAATCAATTTCATCCCCTTCAAGATAATCCCCTCCCGATGCAATGCACTTATGCCAACGGATTTTCCAATCTTCGAAACACTGGTTGTAGTCACTTTCCGGGACGGCCTTCAGTTCCGTCTTCGGTGCGGCTTGAATCTCCTCTATCGCATAAAAACGGTGTCCCCGGAGCGGTCTTTTGAGCTTGGTGAACAGCCAGAAGTCGCACGGCGCTAGATCAGGTGAATACGGTGGTTGCGGAACGATATGGGTTGAGTTTTTGGCGAAATGATCACGAATTACGAGGGCAGTATGGGATGGTGCATTATCGTGGTGTAAAAACCAAGAATTGTCTTTCCACAATTCCGGCCTTTTTAGGCGGATAGTGTTACGCACACGACGCACAACGTTCAAATAATATTCCTTGTTGACTATTTGACCGGTTGGAAGGAATTCATAATGCACAACACCACAATAATCGAAGAAAACAGTCAACATGACCTTGATTTTTGAGCGACTTTGGCGCGATTTTTTTGGTCTCGGCTCTAATTTGGCACGATATTCGCTCGATTGATCGGTTGTTTCGGGGTCGTAAGCATAGATTCAAGTCTCATCCCCAGTTATAATGCATTTCATGATACCCTGGTAGTCCGAAAGCATCGTTTCACACACTTCAACGCGACGCCTTTTTTCCAAAAAATTCAATGTTTTTGGTACCAGTCGAGATTTGACGCGCTTGAGGCCCAAAACATCCTTCAAAATGGTATTGGCTGAGCCTTTCGATATGCCAACTTCATCAGCAAGGTCTCTAATTGTTAATGGACGGTTTTTCAACACTAAATCTTTGATTTGTTGAACGTGAGCTTCGTCGATTGAGGTTGATGGTCGCCCTGATCGCTCTTCGTCTTCGACCCGTTCACGGACGGCTTGGAACTCACTATACCACTTGTAAACATTTTTTTTAGACATAGCCTCATCACCAAAGGCTTTCTGTACCATTCTCAACACATCCGCAGCAGAAAATCGATTCCGTAAACAAAATTTAATGCAAATTCTTTGCTCAACAAATTTCGACATCGCAAAAAACGAAAAACTCACTTTTAGGAGCTCACAAAACGACACGTATCTCAAACACGAATGAATATTTTGACATGAAATTTGACATAAATGTGACTGACAGTACTACCAACCTAAAAAAAAATTGTTCTCCAAATCCTTCGACGCGCGCAGTTTAAATTCAAATGTCACCTTATTTTTTGGACACATTAGTGTGTATAATATATAACGCTATATCCATCTCGGTTAGTTTGGGTGATACATACAAGCGTTAACATAACTATTAAACTCTATAGCAATATGTTGTAAGAGTTATATGTAGACATTGTCTAGGCATTCACCAAGGATCATAAAAAAATTCAAATTTCAAGAATGAGTCGGAAAGTTTAAAATTTTTACAAAAAATCAGATGATTTTTGGTCCAATTTTAATTTTTAACTAATTTTAATTAATTGATTTTTGTTTTTCGAAATTTCATAATGGATGAAAACATAAATTTGCAGCAAATCCAAATTATTATATTACTGCCTGCCTAATCAAACCCGCTTAAAAACGAAATATCTACTAGCCTTCTAAATAGTAACATATTAACAAACAGCCTCAACTGGAACCTTCAGCTTGTCTAGTTTAAATTGTATTTAAAATTTTATTACTTACTGTTAGCTTTTCAATTGGCAGAGTAAATAAATAAGGATACATTAACAAAAACTCAACGACTTCCTCTACTCGCTGAGAAAAATATATACCAAAATTTTGATTTCTGTGTTACATGGTTGGCAGCGAAGGAAAGCAGCAGTCGCTTTTGAGGTAATAATGTTTGGATGCCTTTTCTCTACTTATTTTGAAAATTTTTTGCGAAAACGATGCTCATTTGTGGTAACAATTCAGGGTAAGAGAGATTTTTCTCAAAAATTTTACTTGAAAAACTTAGTTTATTGCTTTGAGAATATAAATATGGGGTACTCCATACCAATTCGACCACTTTTGAACCCGACCCCTTTAGATTTTGCTGAAACTTAACCATCCTTTTCTACCCATTAAAAAACATTTTTGAGAATTTTTTTAAAAATTTTTTGTTCAACTTCAAAAAAGTTATGAATTTTGCTATTTTTTGCTAAAAAATGGCTTTTTTATTTTCAAATAGCCATAAATTTGGAAAAATTGACTTTTGGGGACCTCTTTTTTTAAATTTTTGTTTTTGAATGAACTTTTCGAAAAAATACACGAAAAAAATTTAACACGATCAACTATATAAAATAATCGGTTTTTTTAAGTAAAATCGTACTTTTTTTTTTGGAAGTTCGCCATTTTTTTTCCTTAAAAAAAACTTCAATTAGTTCGACAACTATCCCTGCTAATCCCGGAGTGTACCGATTTTTTTTTTTTATTTTTTTAATTTATATAAAAACAAAAAATGAAAATTTTTTTTCCGTAACCACTTTTTCAACTTTTCCATTAAATTTTTAAAATCCAAACAAATTCACATATAATTAAAAAATGAAATAAAAATAATAAAATAGGGAATGTTAGAAATTTTTCGTCTTTCCGCGCCCTTGCTTTCATTATTTCAATAAAAAAAAAAAATTCATTGAACAATACTTTTCAGCCTTCGACTCAATTGACCATTAAATTTGCTTAATTACTGGGTCTTACTTATTTCCTTCCGCTCTTATTACCGCCATTTCCTACAACAACCACAGCATTTGCTATTACTCATAATACCGAAATTATTAAATTATTATTATTACACTTAAAATAAACGATTAGTTCCACCTTTCGCGCGTAAAAATGATACGCATCAATGAGGTAAACAAAAGACTTAAGTAACAAACGCGCTTGACAGCTTTCGCAAACCTATGCATGGCATGCATGTAAGATGGCGCGGTAGAAAAAACTAACATTTTTGCGCATTTGATTTTCAAGTTCTTTCGCCTAAATAAAAATTGCATAAGCGCAGCGAAATACCGCAGCGGCTCAGAAGCGAAATACAAATGGCAAATGTAGTAAGTTTGCCGAAAAAGCTGCTTTGGCAATTGCATAGCACACACACATACACACACAATTTATTTTGCATATTTTTTATTTCTTTTTTTTTTTGTTGTAAAAATTTATATGTTGCTTGTATGCATCTAACCACTCACTTGGACTAAATTCCACGCCATCGCTTATGCCTACTCTGTCGTAGGCCAGCACGCCAACGTTCGGCAGTTGGGGCGCAGCTTGAGGAACTGGTGGTGACGGTGCTGCTATTGCTCCATTTTGCGGTGTTGTTACTGCTGGCGCGTCAGCTAGTGTGGCTGCTATTGCCGATGGCAGCACCGCGCTCGTTGTGTACTCATCCAAGTTGTCCGAAACTGCTGCGCCGCCGTTCGGCGTTGTTGCAGCCGTTGCACTTCCGAGTATTGCCGCAATGGCGGCAAAGCAGAAAATGTAATGATTCAACATTTTAATTGGCCTGATTTTCGACTGGCGATATATTTCTTAGTGGGTTGTGAGGAGGAAAATTTTATTTTCTGAAGTAAATGCTGCACGGCGTTTTATTTAAAAAAAAATTTAAATATTTTTGCAGACACTTTTGAAGCAGATTAGCACTTTCGATTTTTATAACATTTATTTTTATTCGAAATTAAAGTATTTTTTGTAATTTTTTTAAAGAATTTTTATTTGGATTAAATTTTTTTACAATTTTTTTAAAGATTTTTTTTTTCAAAGTAAAATGTTTCACTTTTGATTTCGATTTTGTTTGCTTTAATTAATTTTAATCAATTTAATTTTTTGTTATTTTGTTTTAAAAATTTTTACATTTTCTCTTCACTTCAATCTAACTTTGCAGCACTTCAAAATTCGGTTGGTCGAAAAATTAAGTCGTTTCCCATTTATTATTTGCACAATAATTAAAAACTTGTTTCTTAATTTTTTTTTTTTTTTTTTTGATTCAAAATTCAGTTATCCGTTTTTCGAGTTTTTCTATTTTTCGACCAACTTGCGAACGCGACGCTTACAAATCTCGAAATGAGCCGCAAATACGTTTATTTATAGTTTTTATATAAAAATCGAAAAACTTCAAAGTTTTTTTTTGCTTTTACCTAACTGCAGTAACTACATTGGCAAAACAACAACAACAAAATCGTCTATAAAAACAGTAACAATGGTGGCGTCAACTGCGAAAAATCCATACTCGTAAAAAATAAAAGCAAAGCAGCCGCAAAAAGCTCAAAATTCAAACATTTGAAATACCCGCAACAACAAAAACAACGGTAACAGCAGCTGCGCCGGCGTCTAGCTTCAACATATTGAGCAATCCAACAGCCATACTGCACACATAACAGCAGCAAAAGCTGAAGAGTAGCGCTGAGTTGAGCGTCTTAATACAAATAACGTTGTTGGCGAAGCTTTTTCGGCTGAGAGCTTTTGAGCTTTTAGCTCTGTTTACATAGTTGGCTAGCTGCCAGTATATGTAGATGTTGTTATTGCAATGGCTGGTGTCTAGCTGCATTTTAAAATGTTTTTGCTTTTGTTTTTGTAATAGCTGCATTTATATTAGCTTTACTACGGCGGCTATTTTTTATACCCAACGCACCCATAAGAGAGGCATGTGCGTTGTAGCGATGTGGAAGTGCGCTAAGATAATATAATAGTATAGAGTTGCCATCTGTAATGAAAATAATATCCAATATTTAATGAAGCTATAATTTAATTGCATTATCAGTAGCTTACGGAGGACAGTCCTTACCCATTTTTTCAAAAGTACATATTTTCAATATTATACCTAAAAGTACATTTTTTGTATTTTTCGATGCAAAATATTTTTTTTTATATATTTTTTTTATTTTATTTTATTTATATTTTATTTTTTTTTGGTGTTTTTTTTTAAATTAAAAATTATTAATTTTGTTTCAATTTTGGAAATAATTAATTAAAGAAAACACACTAAAGTTTGCCATATTATTTTTATAGCATTGAATACGATTTCCGTATACATACAATATATAGCTGTCCCGCTCTAACAAAAATATTTTTATGGAACTGTTAAAGTGTCTCAGTCTGGCAACACGCCTTTTAGAGACATAATTTTACAGTATAAAAATGATTTTTGAAAGTTTCAAGACTTATAACAAATATGTCCAACAATGTTGCCACTTAATTAATATTTTAATATATTAATTAATAGTCAAAAGCTTGATTTTTTTTATGTTTTTGAGGCAACTTAACTCTAAAAAGAAAGCTTAAATCTTTTGTTACTAGCATTGCTATATTTATGAAATAATTTTTTATTGATTTATTTATTTATTTGATAAAAACTAAATTTAAATCTTTCCTTATATCAACATCATAATTAACTTAATTAAAAAACAACTTCCCAGAATCACACCTAAATACCAAAAAAAATCCTAAAAAGGACATAAATAAAATATAATGACTTATACAAGTTCAATTTTTTAAATATCTACATCCTACTACTTTTCATTATTTGAAACAAAAAACAAATATTAAAAATTCACTTCCCAGAACCTCACTGAAACACCAAAAAAATCTTCAGAGGGGCATGCCTTCAAAACTCAACAACTGCCCATCCCAGGCATTTTTATTTATATTTGCCATTAGACCACTCCTAAAGCTTTTTTACTACATTACAACAAATAAAGCTTTGCTCAGTTCAGCTTGGAAATAGTTTCACAGTCCTGTAATGGCTTGCACTTAAACTATTTTTCATTCTCATCACATGAATCGCGTGATTTGTGTGAGCGTTTGTTTACAATGCATATTTAAGTTGCTTGCATATTGTCAATAAATGATTATTTATAGCACAATTTATCTTTTTGCTATAAAATAATATTACCATAATTTAGTGCGGTATATGCCGTACATGATTTGTAACATTTTGTCAGAAAATTACATTAACTAGGGCTTGGAAATACTTAAATTGATTGTCGGAGCACCTATGGACATAGTTGGCTACTAAAAGAATAAGGGAAGAAGAGGGGCCAGAAACAGGAACGTACTGAAATCATCCGCTACTTCAGGTGGTGGAAGCTTTCAAGAGAGTTTGAAGAAGAGCTCACCATCAATTGCAACATCCTTCAGAAGGGTCTGCATTCACTATGATAGCAGAGCTATAATATTGGCATTGAGTTCGCTGAGAGTGCGTCAAACCTTAACAAATAATATTTCACTTTTCTATCAACTGCATCGATCAATTAGT
The DNA here is from genome assembly GCA_037783105.1 of Bactrocera zonata. Classification (NCBI taxonomy): domain Eukaryota; kingdom Metazoa; phylum Arthropoda; class Insecta; order Diptera; family Tephritidae; genus Bactrocera; species Bactrocera zonata. The sequence continues at coordinate 85,802 of JBAWJQ010001955.1, read as the reverse complement.
ATAGATGTCTGGTCAAATCGGAATCACTGAGAACTGCAAAAGTTTATGAGCTTACTAGAGAGGATATCTCCACCCTTATGTCATTAGATTGGCAAGGAGTCGGTATTCCACCGGCCTCTTGCGATCTGGCGTTGGATCTATAGACCTTCCGTGCGCTCGGCAACCACTAGTCAACTACCAAGACTTATGCGGCTGCGATATCCTTCTGGCCTAAAGTGGATTATAAGAGGTTATCTAATCTATATGCTCTTTGAAAGATTCATTAAGTTTCCATGGAAAAGTTCTGACTGGACACTGTCCAATGCGATGGCATGCGATCAGGTATGTATCTTGTTGGATCTATGTTATTAAAGCTGAATGTAAGAAAACGATATGAACTCATCAGACGCTTTCTTCTCAACTATCCAACTTTCGCCAGACTGAGATTGAAACATCTCGTTAGACGAACTTTAGGCAAAACTGGCGAAGTTGTTGGGATTGGTATTTACCACCTTAATTTGTGATAAGTTCATGACGCTTTGTCAATTCATAAAGGTCCGACTATCTATATCTAGACTTTTTAGTAATCTCAAAGGACCAGTACTTTGAGTGAGATTCTGCTTTGCCTTTAAGGTGAGGATCACCACTATAACTAAAGTTGAAATTATATTCCCAAAAAAATAATTGTTTCATAATTCCCGCATTAGAAATTTCATCACGGAAACTTGCGCCTGAGTAACTTTAAAAATTGGTTCCCAATCATCATCTATCTTGAAATCCCGCATTTATTATTGGATAATGTTTGGCCGAATATGCCACGTCCATCACGCAGTGAAGAAAATAGAACAGCCATAGCTGAAAGAGTAGATGAAGACCGTAGAGAGTCGATTCGGTGCCGTTCGCAGCAACTCGGACTGAAGTAAGAAACGACTCAGCGCATTTTTATGCCGATATCTTAAATTGAAAGCATTCCAATCGGCATCGCTTCCCTCTGTGGACTCTTAATAAGTTCCTAGAACATCCAACGTTTTCGAGAAAAATTTTTTTAAACGCTAAGACCCATTTCTAGCTTAATGGGTATGGAAACCAGCAAAATGTTCACTTTTGGGACAAAAAGCAACATAAAGAGATTCAAGAGTTACGATTTTATTCAGAAAGAACAACAATTTGGTGTGGTCCGGTGGAATCATCGGTCCATATTACTTCAAAAATCATGCCAGTGAGAACGCAGCCGTCAATGCTTAAAATTGAATTTCGTGATCTCGGCGGCATTTGGTTTCAACAAAACGGTGCCACATCCCACACATCCCATCAATCAATAGATTTATTGAGAGAACGCTTTGGTGAGCGTTTGGGGCCAGTCGATTGGACACCAAGATCATGTGATATCACACCGTTACACTTTTTCCTGCGGAGATGTGTAAAATCTCTAATTAAATCGTATTATTTGTTTGAAAGCCACATTAATTTTAAATTCTATAAGTAATAATTTAAGTAATTTCAAATCTTCTCACTTAAATTTTTATTGCCAAATTGAAAAAATTTGGAAGTAAATTCATAAAAATATATAAATGGAATTGGGAATCTCTGTCACCGGACTTAAGCTCAATGGAAAATCTTTAGCATGACCTAAAAGCTTACTTTGACAAACATAACTAAGAAATTTCAGCTGAGCTCTGGTCACTTGTAAATTCAATAATATTTTGTACATTAAAATTTCCATTTAATAGAATGTCTTTTCTTACCTTTAAATTGAAATAGCTTCGCGAATATTTTTCTACAGATGCTACGCTGATTGCAAACACTTTTAAGTCGTAAACTTCGCTGAAGCGTAAATAACTAATTTTCCAGCTTAGAAGCAGAAACTCGCATTGAGGAAGGTCAAAATCGGAAGTGTTGCGAAAATATTAAATCTAAATTGCTGAATACTGATGCAAGAAATAATTATTAATTTAAATTTGTCAATGAACTTTGCTACTTGTGCTCAACCGAGCAAAACTTCAGAGATTTTTTACTTCAAAAGCTATTTGTACAAAGGCAAAAAGCGATGAGAAGTATTTGCAGATTTCATTACGATTGACAAATACATAAAATTGAAAAAATAATAGGTTTGATATTATTCATATGGAATTTGGATGGACTATAAATTGTGTCTACGATGTATACATTTGTATATCGTCAGCTAAGATGCAAAATAACTTATCATCACTTTTCATATGTTTACCGGCGAAGGAAAATAAAAATGAAAAAATATGAGTTTTGTTTATAAAATGGTTATATATTGACAACGATTTCATATATATATCTTTTTTTTTTTTTTGATGATACGTTGTTTTGCATTTTAGGTGACGATATATGCTTATGTATAATTGTAATACTAACACATTTTTTCAGAATCCATTTTTACTTAATTTTGTATGGATTTTTTTTAAAGAGAAATATACCTGTTGCTTTACAGCGAAGTGAACGAGTATTGGTTGCATTTAAGGATATGATATTACTTAAGTTTGTACTAAAAGAGACAAAAAATATGTGCACCATAATAGATTTTCTATATATTTCTACTACTTTGTTAACGTCTCTTCTACCTTCTACCTGCTTTTAACAAAATGGTAGTAAAAAAAGTCCTTAAAAACATCACTCCTTTTCTCATATGTGTATATGAGTGTGAATATATTTAAGTATATTAAAACTTACTTCACTCAAAACTTTGGTTGATTGACGCTATGGATCCCGCTAAATTTGAAGTTTATTTTTTCTCTTTTACCTTAGACCCTTCTAAACAAAATAGTGGTAAGAGAGAAGGAAGAAGAGAGAGAGAGATGTTTAGGAAACAGCATTAAGTCAGATAAAATTTGTTTTGATACAAAAAAACTCAAAAGCTTCATTCAAAATATTTGTTGAGTGGTGCAATAGGTGGCGTTAAAGTTTATTTTTCCTACTGCTACCTTCGATATTTCTAAACAAAAGGGTGCTAAGAGAGAGTCCGTTGGCATAGCACTACTCTTTTCAAGTGTATATGAGTGTTAATATTATTAGTATATATTGGGGATACTCAAAAACTTCACTCAAAATATTTTTTCCTGCGGACCTGAAGTTAAAGTTTATTTTTGTTTTTGCTTCTACTTGTTAAAGGTCTACTCAGCAGAGTCAAGAGCGAGTCCTTTGGAAAGCAACACTCCTTTTGTCACGTGTATATAGGGTTGAGCACATAAAAACTCAAAAACTTCACTCAAACATTTGCAGATTGATACCATAGATGGCGCTGAGGTTGAAGTTTTCATGTAATTGTCATTACTGATTCACACTGCTCATATTTGGTATTCAACTAAGTAATATAGATACATACAAGTATAAGTGAAAGATTGAAATAAAATTTATATATTCCCAAGATATAAAAAATAATAAATTAAAACATCAGATTAGCAAAACTGGATTGACATTGTTCTACACATGACATAAAAAAATATTTGAACCACAAATATTGGGTAGTCGAAAAAGTCTTTTCGTATTTCTAATCAAACTTGAACTTATTTTTTTATATTTATAATAACAAATCAAATATGTACCATTTTCGTCGATCATTTTTTGTCATTTTTCTGTTAGAATCATTATTCCGTTAGTGTAAAACTTTCATCAGTGTAAATCAAAATTTAGAAATTTCCAGAAAGGAAGCGAGTAAACATAGTTGTGCTACACGAACTGATACAGCTTCGTCTCCGTGAACTTCACAAATTTCATTGGTTGCTTGCATGGCATTTTCTTCCTTTTTTTATACAAAAATTTCAAAATATAGTGAATTTCTTAATTATTTTCAGTCATTTTTGAATAGCTGTAACTTTTTTCAACTTCCCCGAATTTAATTTTTTTTGATTATGTGAAGTCTCTCACATTTCCAACATTATATGACACCATGTGGTTGGTAGCACTGAAGATATTCGAATGCAACGACATCTATTGAAAAAATACGAAAAGACTTTTTCGACTAACCACTGCGTATCTAGAATATTTCTTACACGATGTACTAAATCATAGTTTTCATTATGTCAAATTCCATGACTCTAAGCTGTCAGTAAGAAGCCGCTTACAAATTGCAATATGTCAAATTCACTGACACTAAACTTACAGTAATATGTCTTCACTGATATGTGTGCACACTGCATCACGAAAAAGCCAACCAACCAAGCCAACAATTATATACAAACATGATTTATGAGCACGAATGTAGCTCCTTTCATTAGCATAATCGTTAATTATTAGATACTTGAAGCGACAAGCATTTTATTTGCTTTGAAAATTCTGTCATTGAATTTGACGTGGTTTAAGCCGCCCCTTATCATTATCGAAGAAAAATAGCTGTATGCAAAAGTCGTGTTTTCGAAGGCATTTTATTTAATATACTTTATTTGTAAGTAGGCATATAATAAACAAAACAATTCACAATGAAATGCATATATATATAAACAAATACAAATTTATTATTATATACACTTAATACTATTTATATATTTATTTACAAAATTAGCAGCAAATAATTAAAATATTTCCCTGAGTATTTTTTAATAGTTTATTAGTTCTTCTTTATGAATAAATCGAAGGGTATTGCGGCGAAAAATGAGTTCATAACTTTCAAAAACATTGGCTCCCAAGTGCTGCGCGTCTGTGGCAACATGATTTTATAGACTTGACGCCAGTATTGATTAACAAAATCCAAAATAACGGAGTCTGAAAAAAAATGGTGAAAAATTAAAAAAATAATATGTGTTTTTTATAAAACTTTATAAGAAAAAAAAAAAACAAATAATATAAAAATTTTTAAAAAAGAATTAAAAAATATATATATTTTTAAATATTATTTGAAAATATTTCTTATACAAGATATTCAATTTTTATTTATTTTACACTATTATTTTTATACCCTAAAGAAGGTATGTTCAATTTTCTACGAATTTTCTAACAGCTCTAAAAAAATAAAAAATGATCAGGGTTACGAGCTGAGTTGTTTTAGCAATGCTCTCCTGTCTCTCGTCTATCGGTCTGTAAAGACGCGGATTAGACCTCAATTTTCGAAAAATAAATCTGCAATTTTGCACAACTCTTTTTCAACCCAAAAAGCTACTAACTTGTTGGAACCGCCGATATCGGATCATTATATTGTATAGCTCCCATACAAACTGGCCTATCAAAACCAGGTCTTTTGCGGAATTTGGAATTTTTTTTATTTAACAATTTATCTTTACAAATTTAGAGCAGATTGTTGTCCAAAAGAGCGTTACAATCTCCGAAGAAAAGGTTTAGATCGGACCATTATAGCATATAGCTGCCATACGAACCGACCAATCAAACTAAAGTCCTTATATGGAAATGTTTTTCATTTGACGAGATATCTTCACGAAATTTGGCACAGATTATTGTTCAAGGTAGAGTTACAATCTCTGAACAAATTGTTCGGATCGTACCATTATAGCATATAGCTGTGATACAAACTAACCGAACAAAATCAATTTTTTTTTTTATTTTTGAATATTATTAATGCCTCAAATTTCATGTAATTTTTCATCCTTAGTATCATATATATATAAAACTCCTTTAATATATATACATATGTCTATATACTCACTTAATGCCGGATCGGGCACCAGATTGCTCGCATAAATTTGCATATCACCGATTTCCGGTTCAAAGTTGAATTTCGTCAAACGCAAGTACGTGTGACCGTCGTGCTCATAAAGTTCACCCTCCGATTGCGAGCTCAAGACAAGATCGGCTAAAAAGGAGAAAATTACCACAAAATTAATTGTCAGCCATTTTTAGTTTCCAAGAGTGCAACTGCACTCTCTCTTCTCCCTTCACTCTCTCACTTACTCATCGTCACATTGAAGTAGCCCTTCGGTGTCATTTTCACCTCGTTTATCATCATGTCCGCCTTGTAGTTGCCTTCCAGGTAGAGACGCGGCACTTGTGTAACCAATCCCATGCTCACTTTATCGCCATCCATACGATGGTCTACCGACTGCACTACGCTATCGCTGATGCCGAATATACGTACGTTGCGTACCTGCACACGTCCTGTGGCGAAACCGCTGCGCACTTCAATGTTGTTGCGTTCAATAATGAAGGGATCCATCGGTGGTATGTTCAGCTCCTTGATGCCATCTTTAAGGCGTGGCGTGATCTTTTGGAAGGCACGTTTGATGCACTCATTGATATTGATGTCGCTCTGCTCGCATGTTGGTATATCAGCGGCTAGAAATGTATAGAAGAAGCATTAGCGTGAAACTATAAATGAAATGTAGCGCAAAGAATGACGAAACATTCATAATTCTTATATATATGTATATATTCAATAATAGCTTAGCGCCAACCACTTCCTCTCCGCTCCACGAAACACTTAGCACTTGTTTCACAAAAGACTTAAGCGACGAACTTGTTTTGTAAATGGAAACTTTTTTGCTATTAAATAATAGTTGTCGTTACTCAATTTTATTACATATTAATTTCATAAATTATAACAATAACAACAACTAACCAAACGACGATTTGAAACCTGGTCACTGCGGCTAGTGACACTTGTCCTTGGCACACATGCGAGTTTAATAGTGGCAGTGAGGCATTAGCGCCGCCACAATAACTGTGTGTTTGTTATTGTTACAGACACTGATGGCTCACTACAAGCAGCTGCGCGGCTAAGTACGCTTTGAAATGTGGCGTTAAGAATCTAATTGCTCAATGCATGGAATCATAAAAAATCGAAAATTCTAAATTAATTTTTCAAGTGACTTTTGTGTTTGCTTTTGTTGTTAGGCAATTAATTGGTTTAATTGACAATATGCTATAAATTGTGTAAACGTGTATCAATTAGTTGGTTTATGCTACTTTGAGCTAGCTATTTTGTAGTATTTTTGAAATTTCGAAAACCAAATTTTGGAAAAGAATTTTACTTTGTTGCATGCAATGTAAGGTCAAGCCAAACTCAAAACAAAAATGAATTATATTTTAGAAAACAGATTTTTCAAATTGCGATACTAATCATATAGCGCTAAAATTTTTTCGAAAATATTTTAAAAAAAATTTTAAATACACTTTTATTTAAAATATTTAAAAATAAAATTTTTAATAATGTATTTTAAAAAATAAATTTTTTAATAAATTCAAATTTAAAAATTTTAATAAAATTTTCTTTTCAAAAATTTTAAATAAAAATGGGTTTTAAAATTTTTTAAAATATTTTCGGATCAATTTTTTTAAATTTAAAAAATAAATTTTTCAAGAAATTTAAAGTAAAAAATTTTAATAAAAATAAAAATGAAATTTTACTAAAATTTTTTAAATAGTTTTCAAAACATAAAAATATTTTTTTAAATTTATTTTCAAAAATTGTATGTCTAAAAACTTTTCAATATTTTAAATAAAAATACATTTAAAATTTTTTGTAATATTTTCGAAAAAATTTTTAAAATAAATTTTTCAATAAATTTATTTTTAAAAAAAGTTAAATATTAATTTTTTGTAATTAAAATTTAAAGATAATCTCTTTAAATATTATTTTATACGCAGATATTATCTTTTTATGAACAAAAAATATTTTAATTATATATCCTTTAATTCTCATTAATTCATTCACTTATCAATAATATTAATTTGTGTCACACTACTTTTTGCTCGCATGCGATTTTTGCACGCTAACTCTAAAACTGTGTATTGTCATCGCTTAACTGAAAAAACACACTCATATGTTCCAACTTATGTATAAGATTGCTATAAGCAGTGTAACTGTGTAAAGATTCTTGCGGTTCATTAGCGTGCAAAAAGCATAAAATTTCCATCGCTCAGATAAATACCGGAAACTATTTAATAGCTTGAATTTAGTTCTGAGATCCGTTTTTATAGTTTTTAGAGCCAATAATTAATTATGTTGCATGCCAATGTCCACTTTGTATTTTTATAGCATTTTTTATTAGTTTATTCGTTGCTTGGTTTTTATAGCAAGTGTTAGTTTTTGAAGCAACTTTTTTGGGATTTAAATTACTTTGTAATTTTTGAAGAAGGAGACGTTTTGTATCAATATATTTCTTCCGAATATATATATTTTTTGCTGCTTTTATAGCATGCGATTGTTTTTATAGCACTTTAAAGCAGCTCTGAAATTTTATAACGACCTTTTTTATAGCAAATACTTATTTTTATAGCAACTTTTGTATCAGATTTAGATTTCGTTACAGTTTTAGTATTATTTAGAATTTTCCAACCGATTATATGTTTTTAGTATTATTTAGAATTTTCCAACCGATTATATGTTTTTATAGTAATTTTTTACTTATGTAATGCATATTTTAGACTTTTATAGCCATGTTTCTTAGTAGCGAGTATTTGCTTCTATTGCAACTTTTTTCGAACTTAGATTTATTAGTTTATTTTTTGGAAGCCACTGACTATTTTTATGGCAAGCATTCATTTTATAGCAACTTTTTACTTAGGAAATAAAATGTGTTCAACATTTTCATAGCAATGGTTTGCACATTTCTTGGTTTTCAGAGCAAGTAATTATTTTTATAGCAACATTTTTTTTATTAGGCATTTAGGAACAGCATTTTTGACATAATGCAAGACAAGAATTTATATTATAGCAACTTAAGACTTTACTTATGAAACGAAATATACTCAAATTTTTTTTTTCAGGTTTTTCTCTTATAGCTCTTTTAGCAAAATGACTTTTTATAGTAACCTTTACTTCCGAATATAATTTGTCGTTATTTTTATAGCACGCGACTGTTTTATAGCATTTTTCTAATTATAACTTTATACCCGCTTTGCATTTTTATAGCAAAGTTTTTGAATTGTAAGACTCTTCTTTTAGTTTTTATAGCAAGTATAAATTTTTATTATTATTTTTTATAGTTTTTGTAGCACAACTTTTTATTGCAACATTTTTTCCGAATATAGTTCTTTTGTTATTTTTTATAACGTTTGATTGTTTTTATGGCATCTACTTACTTATTTTAGTATTGGTTTATTTCATAGTTTTTTGGCAAGTGCTTTTTTATAGCAAATTTTTCCTTTCCTTCCTTACGTTTTTGTAACTAGAGGCTTTCTATAGCAATCTCATCTTTCGAATATAGTTTTGTTACTATTTTTATAGTATACGATTCTTTTATAGCAACTTTCTAATAATGTCTATCTAATTTTAAAACCGCTCTGCATTTGTATAAAAATTTTTAGTACTGATTTATTTGTTTCTTGATTTTTATAGCAAGTGCTCATTTTTATAGCAAAATTTTTCTACCGATTTAAGTTCTTGCAGCACATATTTTTGTATCAAGATGTTATCCCCATTAACGCATTTTCGCAAAATTTATAGCATACGCTTATTTTTATAGCAACTTTTTGCTGCTGATTTAAGTACTTGCAGTGCATATTTTGGTATCAATATGCTATTTCTAATATCGTGTTTTCACAATTTCAATTTATAGCGCACGATTATTTTTATAGCAACTTTTTCCTACTGATCTTAGATCAATATACTTTTTATTCTTTCTAATTGTTATTGTGACACCATTAACTATTTAAATCATCGTTCTGATTCATATTACAGGTAACTACAGTATAATTATTTTATAATTTATTCTATTGTACTATAATTCTGTATACTATAATTTTTACGTGTTGCGTGTTTGGGAGAAATAATGTTAAAACTCAAATAATTTACAAATAATAGGATGCGCAAATTTTTTTATAAGTTTTTTCTATTACTTATATGAGAACTTTTTTTAACCTCAGGTTAGCAGGTCAGGCTAAAAAAGTTGTAATCAATATAATATTGCGGTTTCATGGTAAAAACTTAATTTTTATTTTAATTCACTAACCAATATCATAATACCATATAATAATTTTCTATATTCCTTACAAACCCAACAAAGTCTAAGGCATTAACTTAACAGCAATATTTTGAATAATATCAAGTCTCTCAAAAACATAATCTGCTCCAGAAATTATTATTACCCCCATATCGATCTAATTTTTTTTAGCTCTTCCCATTTAGCTTTTACTCTTTTCTTTTATTTATTTATTTATTTCAGTATCCTAATTTTTTAAAACATTATGTAAGAGACTTCGATTCAAGTAAAATATCCAACCACCCTACTTTGTATGTTCAAATTTACCTACACTAATATATACTACCGCTAAATAGGTAGAGATGACCCGTCATAGTTGATTGCTCAGCGACAAGCACACCACACATAAAGGCAATTGCGTTCAGCAATTATAATGATTAACTCAGCTGATTTTTAACTCAACAACATTGTTAGCCTTTACACTGCAAAATCAAATGCTTATGATAAGCCTTGCTTTTCAACGGCCTAGCTTGTTGGATTCGAGCTTTTCGAAATGTTACAAACATTTTTCTTCTATTAGGTCGAGGTGCAAAATACAAACTACATACTCTGTGAGAGTGTTCAAAGTATTGATGTTTAGGCATGCGACTTAGGCTCTGATAAAAACTATTAAATAATAGATAATGGTGGACACCGTTGACAACTCCCTGAATTTAAATACTTAACTCCATCTCAAAAAATCTCAATCCCTTATACTAAAAATATATAGCAAAAAATAAGAGACGATCATGGCAGTATTTACCAAGCAACTTGAAAACGATTAAGCTTGTATGAAATCATTTCAGAATAATTAAGAGTTTCTCAAACTGGATGAGAAATTTCAAAACCACTTTCGACATGGCGATAATGAAAATAGTCGCAGTTAATAAATGAAGGATCAACCCAGAATTGATGGTGAGGATAGTTTTCCTTATAAGTTTTGAAAGTGGGAGTATTTGGTGACATATATGCACAGTTTTTGCCAATAGAGTTCAGAGTTAATCTGAGAGTGACATTGTGACAGCTGCTCTTAAAGAATTAGTAGACTTACTGCAAAGTGCAGCTCGTTAAGTTCAAGGAGCGGCAGCAGAGCGGCAATATTAGCGTTCAACGCGCTAAATGCTTGGAGAAAGTATCTAACCCCACCAGATATAGCATCAAGTTATTCCACTACGAGTATTAGACTCGTTTGGGTTCATGGTCATAGCGAAATCGCAGAAAATTGCATAGCCGATGAATTTGCAAGAGGGGCTACCCATAACCAGTTTACAATGAAATGTAAAGTTGGATTCCCATTGTTATCTTGCATTCTAGCTTGAGACCTATGTATGTATATACCTCGCAGGCGTTTAGCAGACGCAGGTTGACGATTAGCCTCTTCGCGACTGCGAAAGCTTCAGTCCTAGAGTAGAGCGTAGAAGATCTCCGAACTACTTGCTCTTAGCAAAGTTCAGCCTTCCGCAATCGAAAGAGCTCTTTCTGGTTATTGTCCAATAGCCATTATGCCGTAAAGCTAAAGATCCATTTGGAACTCAGTATTGTCAGGGTTGTATGGAAGAATGTGACGTGGAAAAATCCAGGCACTTTCTTCTCCATTGTCCAGCTTTTGCAAGATTGTTGTTGATACATCTCGGCAGAAATAACTTCGGCGACATAGCCAAAATTGACATTGGCCGTCACACCAAATTTTTATTCGGCACAGAGGGCTTCGTCGACTAATGAAGGACTTTATGTTTAATTTTATATAAGTTCCAAATAGCACAGGACCTGCAATAAGCGGTTCAAATGTGAACCATGTTGAGATTGACCATTTATCCTAATCTAATCTAACAAAAAACTCCTCAATTAGGAAAAAATTATGAATTTAATTCAACTAGACTTTAAAAGTCAAACTAACCAAAAGACAATTGGTTAGTTCAGTAGTTGGTTAGTCATCAGTCAATGACAAAGTTTATAAAAATCCAAATCAGATTGGTTTTATACAAATTTATAAGGTCCTTCGCAAAGTCTTCGTCAAAATCTCACCACAGAATCCCTTAAACTCTAAATTCTTCCAAAAAAAAAACTAGTAAATCGAACTTTATAAAATCGTACCAAAAAAAATATTTGAAAGTATCGAAAGTACAAAATTTTCAATATTTTTATTAAAAGTAGGTTTAATGCCAGTATTTTCATTACTACTTTTTGATTTTTCCCTTTCAGAATACATTTTCAGCCCAGTGGAAACTACTATACTTAGTTCAATATATTATGTAACTTCCAAATTCTTAATAAGTTTCTATAGCACCTTAATTAAGGATACAATTTTCTTCATTTTTTCCCTTTACACATTTCAAAATCACTTTCACTTTTTGTACTAATCACTCAGCATTAACAGGACACTCACGCAATTCAGTGACCGGCTTGAAGTCGGGCAATGGTGGCAACTCAGCACTCAGTTCAATTTGCGCCGCACACCAGCCATTCAGGCAAACCAATAAAATAAGCAACAGCGAAGCACGCAACATTTTCAAAAATCTGCCTAAAATCACTTTCGAAACGAAATAAAATTCACTTTCTTTACGCAAAACGTCACGCCAAAGGATGCCCGTTCAGTGCCTACTATTTGCCTGCGAATCGCTACTTTGTGCTGCTTGACTGCCGCAAGTAATTTTTCGTTTGCGTGTTAAATTCTATAGGAATACGCGATCACCTCGAGACACGCGCAACAACACTGCAAATCGCTTCGAAAGCATCTAAAATTCTAAACGGCAGGCACAGTGGTTTTTATTGCGAAAATAACGATACGCTATCTGCGCCACTACGTACTAAGCGCGCACACCCACTTCACTTCAGCGCCGGCTTGCCGCCGAACTCGTCGTAAATGAAGTAAAAAGAAAATCGAAAAACACAAAACAAAAATGTTTAAATAAAAAATCAAATTAAAATGCTCATACTCAGTTAGAATAATGAATAACTATATTAATATTGGCTGGTCAGAGCAATAATTGGGATTGTTGAATACATTTATCAAGCAAGAGAAATACATATGTATGGGTATATGCCAGTGTGTATGTGTGTAGCACAGCTTTACCTACTGACTTTATTGATTTGATGTTTGACTGGTTTTTTTTAAGAACAATACCTCAAATATATATGTATTTACATACATATGTATATAATATACTTTTTTATTTATTTTTTGGCTCAGCTACCTTTTGCCGGTTTGTTTGTTTATGCAAAATCCGTACGCAGTGAGAGTGATTTTTAAAATTTTTCAAAAGTTTGGTTATATGTACGTAGATATACTTATATTTAGATACGTACGGGTAATTTGGGTAGTGGCCAGTGCTGTAATATCCCCATAGACCTTGAGATCTTTTCACTTTTGTTTTGGAGAATTTTCGTTTTTAATTTTTCCCAAGTTAGCCATCCATAATTTTCAAACACGGCTTGGTACAATAATAATAATTAAAAATAAGCGAAAATAGACCTGGTTGCCAAGTCAACTGATAAAAAGAGTCTCTAGATTTTTTATAACCGAATTTTGGCTCTCAAACATCTAATAAAATTAACCTTGAAATCTTTTCACTTTTCTTCATGTTTCTTGGAAAATTTTAGTTTTTAAGTTCACCCAAGTTGAGAACCCATAATTTTCGAACAAATTAAAAGTGGGCGAAAATGAAGCTAGCTGCTAAATCAAATGGTAGAAGAGGACGTACCTCTTTCTTTATAATCGAATTCTGGCTCTGAAACATCTTGAAAAATAATTAAGGAGAATAATATTTGGAGCCATAAAAAAATTCATTATTTTTTCATTAAAATTGGTTTGATCGAATGTAGTTAGAATGATGGGTTTCTATTTTGTAATTAATTTCATAACACCACTCTCATAAAAACCTTGTTTTTGATGTTGTTGTAGTGGCACTATTTTTCCCAGTTGAAAGTTTTGACCAGCTGAAGAATACGGAATAGTACCGATTACCCGACCGGTTACCCAACTGTCGTGGGACGAACGGAAGCTCATATATACTCTCTTTCTGATTGACAAAAACTTGAACCATCGATTTTCACCAGCTTCTTTGAAGAGAACTATTCACCAGAAAAATTATTCCCCATGGACAGTAATCACTAGATTCGAGGTCCCGACTATAAGGTGGATGCATAAAAGCCTCCTAACCAAACTTCCATTGATACTGATGAGCCACCAAGAAAAAAATGCAATGATTTTTTCCTTTGCAGTCAGAAAAAATTGTCAAAGTTATGGCTTTTTAGGCAACTGTACTGGCCTAATCCCTTAAGCAAGTCAAATTAGGATAGGAAAGTTTCGCTGTAGACTTCGTAGGACTAAGGAAAACTCAAGTAGATCCATCTATCTGGCATTTGAAGCTACTTATAATATTTATTCAAGAATATTAGATTCAATTAGTAAGACAAACAATTCCATATCTTATCCCTGCTTCTCATTAATATGAGTATAATGTTTAGATTTTCACTTAAATCCTTATACATTCTCATAAGGCTTCAAATTTTGAAGACTCTGGAATCCTGGACAGACTATTCTATATTTGATCCCAGCTCCTCGTTAATACGAGCAATTCATCTAGATTTTCACTTAAATCCATGTATATTCTTATAAGGCTTCAAATTCTGGTGACTCTCCCTTTAGTTATAGCTCTCAATGCACTTGACTACTTCAACTGCTTACTGGGTTATGCCGGCGAATTTTTTTTTTAACATAAAGCACGCATAACTGACGGAAGTTCCACACTTCCATACACACACACTTTTAAGTATATGCAAATATTTAGTCGCAACTTTTATTTGCTCATATGTCCAAAGATCTACATGTACCCTATAGGAAAATAGGCAAATCTAGAACTGTTTTAGTTTAACAGCAATAATTTAATACCAAAATCAGAATTAACAAGTAAGGAAAAGCTAAGTTCTGGTGTAATCGAATATTTTATACTCTCTCATGATTAAGTCATTGAGAGAATTTCCGGATATATTCTTTATATATCCTTACACATGGAGAAAATTTTTTCGGACAAAAACACTTTTTAATTAAAAACTTGAGGTCAATATTTTTTAATTTTACAATCCGTCAATTGGTTTTCAAATTTAATTTTTAATTTTCAATTCGTTATTTGTAATTAGAAAGTTGAGAATTATTTATTAATGCATAGCAACCCTGCTTACACTCATCTATACATTTCCATTCATATAACTTCATTTCTATACAGCACTACGGTGACCGAACGCGAACACATTTTTTTATAATTTTTAAAATATTTTTAGAATATTTTTTTATAATTTTTAATATATGTATTTTTAGAAATTTTTTTTATAATTTTTGAACTAGTTTTGGAATATTTTCATAATTTTTTAAATATTTTTTTATTATTTTTTTTTATTATGTTTGAAATATTTTCTTATAATTTTTCGAAATTTTTTAAATATTTTTATTATATTTTTTATAATTTTTTAACTATTTTTTGAATATATTTTTATCATTTTTTAACTATTTTTAATAATTTTTGAAAAATTTTTTTGATAATTTTTTAAATATTTTTGGATTTTTTTTAATGTTTTTCGGAATATTTTTTAAAATTTTTTAAACATTTTTAGAATGTTTTTTAGTATAATTTTTTAAATATTTTTATAATATTTTTTATAATGTTTGAAATATTTTTAAATATATTTTTTTTTGAAATATTTTTAGAATAGTTTTTTATAATTTTTGTAAACATTTTTGAAAATATTTTTTGCATGATCAACTGTTGGCACGAATTACAATAATCAATTTTGCCAGCGCCGTAATCATAACTTTACATAACCTGTTACCATTTTCCTACTGGGCACCTATACCTACAAACGGCTTATATAAATTTATGTTTGTATTTGCATGTTTACAACGTTCATCCATTTTTATTGTTTGTGCTTCTTAGTTGACTTACGTTAAACAATGATTACTAATAAATTAATTAGATAGTTTCATTATGTTGTACTGCTTTTGTTTTTGCCTTTGCATCGAACAATCGATTTAGCAATAGTTTTGTTTTTGCTTTTGTCTCTTTTGTTTTTGTCATTTCGTCACAGTTTGGCGTTCACTGACTAAGTTAATTGCAGGCTAATTATGATTGCTGCATTCATTCAATTGACATGATTTATTCTTTATAAAATAATTTTTTCTTAATTTGCGCAATAGTTCTAATGATAGTCATTGTGTCAAGTATTTTTGGTAAGCTACTAATTGGCTTATTACATAATGGCGGTTTCGAAAATTTCCGTAATTTTTGATTATATTGTTGTTGAAGAGCTTAGAGGAATTGAAGTGCTAGAGTATACACGAATATACTTATATAGTTAGCTGTCAAATAAGCTCTCAATACGGGTTTGACACCACTCAAGAAATCTGAAGAAAAAATTTTGAACTGATGTGCCGAGAGATCTTCGAATTTAAGTTCAAAAATTTTCCGGCACATACAGCAATTTTTGTTATTTTAGTAAATGATGGTTTGATCACTACACCCCTTGCCTACAACACAAACAATCCTGCAACCCAAAATTAGCAAAAAACAGTATCTAATATCACATGCCGCTTTATTGCCTTTCTTATAAAAAATATTTTGTTGAAAATGCAATTGAAATAAAATTAAAAATCAAAAACTAAATATTTACCAAACGCATGCGTGAATCCCCTCATTATATTGTAAGTTATGCAAAAAAATGCAGCTACCGCAGATTCACTAACAAGCCATAAAAGTCAATTAACATCTAAGAGCTTCAAATGTTTACGGTCTTAAATCAGAAGTTTGAATGTAATTACTTACATTCGCGATAGCATCGAAAGTCGAAAGTACAGTGGACAATTAAAAAATATTATATTTATACAAAAATACCTAGTGCTTCTTAGCAAATAGCACGAGTGGCTGCAAACATGAAGAAAAAACAAAACAAATGCTTACAGCGGCGAGTGATGCAAGTGCTTGAGCAAACGATTACATTGGAAAGATAATAATACAAATTATAAAGGAAAACCAGTAAATGTTATAAGGGATGCTATAAATCAGTACAAATATGCCTAAGTTAATATTCATAAATCTATTATACTCTAATATTATATATATATACATACATAGTATGTGAACTCGTTTAAACACAAGTCAAAGTCAATGGAAAAATGTAATGCCTAAACCTTAACTCATATCTTGTCGTATAATATCATTTAATTGCATTATAACATTGTTATATTTTAATATTGTTAAGTGGACGAGATATTTATCGAAATTGTAGTACAAAGTTCTAGTGCGTACGCATGCCTCCCAATATGTCCTTGACCCACAACATTAGTATGTGCTGAACTAAAACATTTTCGAATTTTTATAGATAATTGTGAGAATGAAGTGATATATGATAGTATTGCAACCTAGAAAACAGGTCTTATAAATTTCCTGCCTAATAGAGCAAAAATGCAGAAACTTGAAAAGTCTGCTGTCAGGCATCAGGGTTATAAAATGGTTATATATTGGTTATCATATACCCGAGTTTTGGTTATAAAATGGTTATAAATTGGTTATCATACAGGTATTCTCATATTGAAATAAAATTTGAGTTTTGGTTAAAAAATGGTTATCATACAGGTAGACTCATATGAAACAAAATTACAGTTTTGGTTATAAAATGGTATATATCGGGTATTAATAACTGACAGCGATTTTCGATTTTTTTATGAAACGGTTTTTTGCATTATAGGTATGTGTTCCTTCTACAGACAAGAGCCTTCTTACATCAAAAGATCACTATATTTTCTGACAGCGATCTTTTTTGAGATTTTTGTGTAAAACTAAGCAAAAACGTGGAGTAAATTTGTCAATATGCCAAATTTTGATGATTTCTAATTATATATCTAAGGTCAAACATTTTTTACATGTTATACAAAAAATAAAAAATCTAAAGCATGTTTTCTTAAAAACTAGTTTTTGTAAAGTTTACATCAAAAGATCTCTATATTTTCTGACAGTGATCTTTTTTTAGATTTTTGTGTAAAATTAAGCAAAAACGTGTAATAAATTTGTCAATATGCCAAATTTTAACGATTTCTAATTATATATCTAAGGTCAAACATTTTTTACATATTATACAAAAAATAAAAGTTCTATAGTATGTTTTCTTAAAAACTAGTTTTTGTAACATGCTGACCATTTCTAGTTCTATCGTTGTTAATTATCTTAGCTAATGATTTTGTTTTCAAACAGGTTTTCTTGCTTACGTTTTCATGGAGCTGTTGAAATCTAATTTTTCCACACATCGCAATTGACAGCCTACAATTATGACTCAACAAGTTTACTTTGATAATATTTGTTATTTTCACTTGGCAAACATTAATGAAATAATATTGACACTAATTGCAACGTGAGTGCAACTTTTAAATAAACAGAGTGTATCGGGTAAAACCATTGAAATGAATATTACATGTGTTTAATTTTAAATAAATACAACGCTATAATGTAGAGAGACGAGTTTTCAACAACTACGCTTACAGTGCCTAGATCACTGTATGGTTTATCTATATAATATTTCATTGCCTTTAATGTAAAATCTATGTTTGACTGATGGTGGTAGCAGCAGAAAATATTCCTGAAATAATTTCGAGACATGGTGGAGAGTTGACAGTGCTTGGTCAGATAAAAATCCGGGTCCATTCCGGTTACTTAGAACAAACTGTTGTGGGAATGGATTAACCGATCATCCTCAAATACTATTGCAGCAAAAATGATAAAATTCGTTGCCGGAACATTTTATATATTACAGGGAATCCTCAACAAAGTCAGCAATGGCAACTAAATCATTACAAACCATAAGAGCGATGAACATTATTTCAAACAACTATTTAAGTTATTATTGAGAAGGGTTGTATTATAGTAAAGCAGTGACCTCAAGGACTTAAAATACTTTGTGTTACATACAAATATTTTCGAATGTGAAACAATTCAACATTACAAACTCAATGATCTCAATAACAAATGCCTAAAAACCATTTTTTCTGGATTATTTACTGAAATTGCGGAACAAGAATTTCACTGAACATTTTCATATCCAAGATGGATGTTGACATAACTCCTTGTAAATTTCCTTACTTGTAAATTTTTCAGAATATATTTTAAAATGTTATCGTAAGAACAGGAAATGCCGAACTACAATCTCGCAATTCTCATTTAAAAATGATAAAGCTGTTAAGGGGTTATATAAAGTTAGGACTTTCAAAAAATCGATTTTTGCGTTTTCTTAATATGTATGTACATATATCTGAGTATACACACACAAAATTTCAAAAAAGTCAATCCGACGAATATTTTCGAAGTTATAGACACATTAGTGAAGGCGCGCCGACTACATGTAAAGTGCTTTCAAAACTTTAAACTTGTTTTTCTCGAAACGGTGTTTTCAAAGTCGGTAAGCAAGATTTCTCAGAAACGGCTGAACCGATCGGTCTGAAGTTTTTACACAAGCTTCTTAACTATATTTTTTAGTCACTAATCGCAGAATTTCCCCATCCGATCTTATTTTTATAAACAATTAAAGACTCGAATTTTGGTCGAAAATCGAACTTTTTGCTTTGAGTAGACGCCATTTTGTCAAACAAATTTTTTTTGCTAATTTCTTCAATTAATCACTAGATTATTTATTATATTAATGAAATATATTTAGTTTTTGAATTTTAGATGATCCAGTCCAGAGATTTCGTGCTCACCGCAAGAGACTTTTGTTTTGCGGACCTCTGCAAAATTGGCAATATTCAACGTTCCCGATAATTACTTTTGGCAATAAAAAATATATGAATATAGTTTAAGGTTATCATAATATACCTGCCAAGTTTCAAATCAATAAACTCCTAACTGTATATAACCCCTTAAAGTAACTGGAATCATTTTAATCATATAGTAAGTACCAAATTTAGCTAAAGTACTAGCAGAAGTACAAATTTTAATGCTAAAAGCCATGCATAATTTAATCAAAAGATAGTGTAGAGCTTGGGTAAGATAAATGCGTTGAAAATGCTGTATGGAAAAAAATTATGTTGTACTACTTGTGAGATCTAGATTGTTCACGCAACGCTACACTTTTAAGCAGGTTTGAAGCATATACATATTTCTTATCAAATTTCTTTAGATATATGACTAACCACTTGTGGAGCACTTAATTTCTAGGACAACCTGAAAATTCAAATTTTAAAAAACTCTTCAGAAGTAGTTCCCCCAAACATATATGAAACGAGTATGTATTATTAAAAAATATTTAAGTTTGACTCCTAACCATACGAATATAATTGTATGTATGCAGCTGCAAAAATTTCATTTTCTACCATTTTACCATTTTTCAAGGTGAAACGTGATTCGCATATTAATAGTATAGACTGCAAAGTTTAAGAAAAAGTCACGCGAATATTGGCAGAAGTGCATGACCGTAAAATTCACGAATCGCTGCATATGAACACAGCGTATGTACCATACATATACTATAAAATTATGTATATAAACGCAGAGAAAATATAATACTATTGAATTTCGATGCCTGATACGAATAGTGCAAATAATAATTTTTATTTTATTCGATTTCCTTACAATCAGTATATAAATATTGTAATTACGGCGAATGTTCAGATTATCTTTAAATTATTATCATTAACCAATTTGTGCACAATCTAATTTTAATGTCCATAAACAAAAAATAAAAAATACAAAAATCGTTATCTGCCCTCATAAAAAGCTAGTAAAATGTATAAATGAAAGTTTACAAGCAAAAAGTGAGGCAGTATGTGTACAGAATACGTAAATGGTTTTGCATGCTTGATTGCTAATTAAATTTGAAGTAATTTCCGAAACAATCAACGTACACAAACGCGGACATTAAGTGCGCCCAGACAATTGTAATTGACAGCTGTCTAAGAACACTTGTAGTTACAAATGAATAAATAAATGTATAAAAATAATTATACATATGTATATATACATGAAAGGGTTTAGATTGGAAAGCATGTACAAGTAAAAGCGTTTACTTTTCTGAATCGGAGCTATACTACACTTCACAAGTACATGAAAAGGTATAAAAAAAGATTTTTTTCTTGATTTTGAGCGTTAAATTTGTATGGCAGCTATATGCTATAGTAGTCCGATCTGCACAATTTCTTCGGAACTTGTAGCATTATTTAAATAACAATTTATGCCAAATTTCGTGAAGATATCTAGTCAAATAAAAAATTTTTTCATACAAGTACTTGATTTTGGTCAGTCGGTTTGTATGGCAGCTATAAGCTATAGTCGGACGATCTGAACAATTTCTTCAGCAATTGTAGCATTGCCTTCCATAAAACTTTATGCAAAATTTCGTTACAATAGCTAGTCAAATAAAGGAGTTTCCCATACAAGACCCGGTTTTACATAGATCACTTTGTATGACAGCTATATGCTTTATTGGTTCGATATTGGTGGTTCTAGCAAATAAACAGCTTCTTGGGGAGAAAATGATATGTGCCAAATTTTAGATTAATATCCCACAAACTGACGCTCTAATTCACGTATATACAGAATGACAACGGGCTAATTCGAACCGGCTCATACACATTACTTATATATATTATATATACATACATATTTTTAATCATATTATCTACTCCTAAGTATGCATTTTTAATGAGTTACAGCTCGTAATACCCCCTCGTGACAATGTTTCGTGTTTGTACACACGTGACTTCGATGATTTTTCCAATCTCAACAAAAACGCTTATCGTTTGAATTTCTTTTTTTTATAAAAAATTAAAAAAAGTGCGATTTCATTACAATATCAAAATCATTAAATTTTCAATCATTTAATACTCCTCATATTTTATTCATATTGCACACATACCCAACCAAACACGGCTACCAGTGGAAATGGTAACAAAAGACTTAAGCGCCGAACTTGCTCTGCTTCTATATAATTTACACTGCAACCGAAAAATAGAACTCAAAAATTTCCTTCTTAGTAAAAATATTAATCAACAACAAAAACATCGTATGGCACAACAGACATAACTTCATTGAGCTGTTGCAGCAGCAAAGGGCCCCAGTATTGACGTGTTTCGGGCAAGAAAACTTGAAAGATTTGACGCCAATATTGATTCACAATATTTACAGCGAGCTCATCTGCAAAAAAAAGATTATGTTTAACGTCACATTCCTAATTTAATAAATAATTTCACTCACTCAATGTTGGATCGGGAAACACACCAGTAGCCGACAGTTTAAAGTTGCCAACTTTCGGTTGAGCATCGAATCTGAGCAAGCGCACAAAACGATGACCATCCGCCTCGTAGAAAGTACCCTCATGTGTTTGGTCAATATTCACATCCACTAAAAATAACAACAACGAAAAATTATTGCATTAAATTCACATTCCTCAAATAAAGCAACTCACCCAGCGACACATTGAAGACACCCTTGGGCCGCAATTGTATATTGTTTAGTATTAATTCTGCCTTGTAATTGCCCACGACATTTATCACTGGCACATATGAGAGTGATTTCATTGTGACTTTATCGCCATTTATTTTCAATTCGAGCGATTTGAATTCCGTTTTTGAGAACCCATATGTGAGTCCATCACGCATAATTATGCGTCCGCGTATGGTGCCACTGGTATACTGAAATGTCGTACGATTTAGCTTGTACGGATCGATTATCGGTATATTCAAATCGCGATCGCCATTTTTGAGTCGTTGCAAGGACTTTTGTACGAGATTTTTCACGCAGTCATTGAATTCGGGGCTGCTTTGTTTGCAAACGGGTAGATCGCCAACTGGAAAATAAATTATAGGGGGCAATAATTAATAAAGCATGAAAATCCAACGCAAAATATCTCGTGCCAATAGGGCGAGTAATGGCTATGAAAAAACGTACATAAACCTTTTTGATCATTATTTAATTTTTAATTCTTGACTTTCATAAAATATTGTTTCTTAGGGATTTTTGCGATAATAATTAGCGTAAGACAGACGTGAAACGTGACTCCTCTTAAACCAAGCAATTGAGCTCTATCTGGTATTGCAAAAAACCAAAACTGGCTTATTGGCCTATCAGATTAACATAACCCAACCTAACCTAACCTTATCAAAAAGAAAAAGTATAAATGCAAACATCTCATGGTATAACTTCGTTTTTGCTGTTTTTTAAGGGAAAATGCAATTTTAATATAAGGAAATGATTACAAATGAATTATTCGACGTATTTGCCATGGTTGGTCACAACTTTTTCCTTATGCCACCGAACTGAACAAATAATTATCGGACGGTGCAATAAGCAATATCTGGAGAATATAGCAGGTGGTGCAGATCTTCCCATTTAAGTGGTTTCAGTTAGGTTTCAACGGGTTTGGTCTCGTAAGACCAAGTGTTGTCTTGTAGCAAACACTTTTTTTTGTCTCTTCTTGTACTGAGGCCCAAGTTTCTTGTTTCTGAATCATTCCCAGCACATTTAGTCGCTTTAAAATGGCTTGGAGGGTGACATGCTATGCTGTACTAAGCTTTTCCTGCGTTTGACACAAATCCTCAGGAACAACGTGTCGAATTGAGGATTTTTGAAGGTTTTATCTTCCTTCACCGGACGGTCGTTAATATCGAAATGGCCGTATTTAAAGCGTCGAACGCAATGCTTTAATTGTAGAAGCACCTTCGTAAACTTTAGGGAGTTCTCAATGTGCTTCCACCGCCGATTTCTTTGACTTAAAGAAAAAAATTAACACTTTCCGCAAATGACGGTTACTTGGCAAAAGTTGGACTTATTCGCACAACCAAGACTATACATTGTGACAAAAAAAAACAAGCGAAAATTATAATTGAATTCCGCAGGTAAATTATATTTCCAAAAAATGTATTTTGCTAAGATGGTAGGACTGTCCCTGATTATTATTCTACATATGAGCGCAATCTGTCGAACAGTTTGTTTAAAGCAGCTGCTTAAGTCAGTACATCACATGTACATTACAATGGATAAAAATATCCAACAAAGAATTTGTGTCAAATTTTGTATTCCTAACCAAATCATTGCGAATTTTGGAAAAGGCCTACAGTGATTCAGTTTCATCAAAAACCCCAAGCCTACGAGTGGTACAAAGCTTTCAAAGTCGATTAAGAGATCGTTGAAGACATCCCTCGATCCTTTTTCTTTCGATCTTTTCAAATGATGAATATTTAAAAAAATGAAGGATATGCTACTTGAAAATTGTCAGAGAGAGATGGCAAGAGAGCTCGACATCTCTCGCGAGTCTATTCAAATGATTTTGGTGAATCTTTTGGATATGAAATGCGTTCTTGCTCGACTCGACTAATTCTTTCTAATGCAATTTTTTTAATTTAAAATTTTTACTAATTCTTTGATAATTACTTATATTTATCTTAAATACTATTAATAAATTTTTTGTTTTCTGATTTCAGTTAATATTTACAAAAAAAACTTGCCAACCGCTTAATATCCTTTTCAAAGCTCTTCCTGGAGATTGGCTACAATATCAAGGGATTTAATATTTTTCAACTGCATGAAATTCTTTAAATAGGCATCGTTTTTATTTACATATTAAATAGAATCCCAATTCAAAAAAAATCACACAAAACATATTTTCTTACTCATAATCTCATAAAATACATTTTGGTAGTCGCTAGAGGGTTGAGATAATCTAGAAAAGTAATTGCTATTAGAGACATTATATATAGTACATGAAGATAGACACAAAAGTAAACTGTACCCAGACAGAAAATCTAAGGGAGCAGTATTAAATTCAACAGTACTTTTTAGTACGCTAATTTAGGAAACAGGGCAGCAGTGGAAAGTATTACCAGAAGTACGCAACTACACTTGTACTGGGTGCCAGGCCACAATCGCATCGAGGGCAATGAAATAGTGGACGAGATTGCCAAGTATGATGTGGAGATAACATCCGAAAACGTGACCAACATTGGCATGTATTGGCTATACAAGTATAACGGTTTTGACAAAAGCATGGTAAAAAAATAAAAACCCTGGAACGGGCTTCTTGAGTGCAAAACGACAAAAACTCTATAAAACACGCATGCAGGATAGGGCTGACAAATTGAAAATACTGCTGGACATGTCTAGAGCAGGGCACAAGGGATAGGGCTGAATCATCTCTTGTGCACTTGTCCCGCATTGGCAAGGCTCCGCTGTAAGCATCTGGGGTTTCCACAGTATGAAACACTTTAGGAGATAACGACACACACACAGACTTTGTTAAAATTCGCATCAAGCGCAGGCATCCTAAACCATGACTACACTTGAACTTAGCAACTGAACTTTATCTCGTATCACAAAGGACAAAAATGGTATATGCGTGGCTTCTTGGTCTGCCTACCTAACCTAACCTAACTTAATACGAAAATGTGCCATACGAAAAATACCTTATCTTCACAATAAACATTTCGAGCTTATTCACTTTCATTATTTCACTTTTTATCTTACAACTGCAATGTAATACAATGTATATGAATCATAAATTTTGTCTAAACTTATCAGTGCTACTTAAGTAAATATATATGTATGTGAAAGCTCCAACAATATTAAGCGCATTACTTCAGCGCAAATTTAGCACAACAATATACAAGCATAAACACACTCACTTATATAAATATATAATTGCAACAATGAACTAGTATTCGCATTATTAACTTGCGCAGAACGAAAAGGCCTACACAATTTGCTCTGCGTCAATATTGTAAATTCATCTGTGTACGAAGTGATCTTAGAATGGATAATTGTAAATTAGTAAACACGTAATCAGCGCGTATCAAAGGTCGCACAATTGTGCGCTTGAAATGCTGCCTTCGAAGCGGCTGACCTTCATTTAAATGGCTGCTGTGATTATGACGCGCAACAATTGGTGGTGTTGTTGTTTTTGTTTTTGCGCAGCTTAGTGTGTACACATGTAAATAAGTAAGCAGCAACACATGTATGTTGTTGGCTGAGTAGAAATAAGTCGTGGTAAATGTTACAGCTGAGCACATATGTAATAAATATATACATACACACACATACTTGCATAGAGAACACTACGACGCGCATGAAATTAAGAACTTTTGCGTTCAAAACTGAAATCAATTATCGCATTTGATTTTTAATTGTGTGGAGGTCGAATTATTGTTTCGCAATATGTAAATAAATTGAATCTGATTGTTTTTATACTAACAAAGCCGTCAATATTTTTTTTTTTTTTGTATTTTTTTAAATTTTTTTTTCGAATATTTTTTTTTTTAATATTTTTACTAATATTTTTTTAATAATATTTTTCATAATACATTTTTTGTATTTTTTTTAATCATAGTCTTATTTTAGCCAAAGTTATTTCAATATTTCATGCTCTGCAATAATCAAAGTCAGTAAATATAACATTAAGCATCTGTTGTGTTGAAGCAGGTCATGTAAAGTTAGCAGCAAGGGAGGTTACTTATACGACACGGTGTGCGGCGAATTACTAATTAGATAATTAAGTGCTTGTAATTAGTTTATAAATCATTTTGTTAAGCATATATGGTAGAATCTAGTCTAAGCTTGTTTTGCTATATTATAAGTGATGGTAGTGGTTATTTGTAGGTATATACATACATACATACCACATATGGCAATCGCGCTGTTTGTCTATTAAACTGTGGATTTGAATTTAAAAAAGTCTACTAAAGTGCGGATTTGAATTGAAATAGTAAGTAAAAACGTTAACTTCGACTGCACCGAGTCTATAATACTTTTCACAAGTGTATTTATTATATTCTAAAACAAAGGATGTTTCCTTTGATTTTTGATTTTTGTCGGCCAATGTGCATGACAGGTATATGCTATAGTAGTCCAATCCTAACAATATTTTCAGATTTTATAGCCTATATTTTATATTGCTTTGGACAATAATCTAAGACGAATTTAGTGAACACATCTTGTCAAATAAAAGAGTTTTCTATACAAAGTTTTGATTTTGATAGGTCAGTTTGCATGACAGCTATTTGCCACAGTATTCCAATTAGTTCAATATATTTGGAGATTGTAGCAATGTTTTAGACAATAATCTATGTCAAATTTTGTGAAGATACTTTGTCAAACAAACAACTCTTTCTTACAAGAACTTGATTTTTATAGGTCAGTTTGTATGGCAGCTATATGCTATAGTGTGCCGATCTGAACGAGTTGTTCAGAAATTATAGCATTGCTTTTAACAGTAATGTATGCTAAATTTCGTGGATATATCTTGTCAAATAAAAAAGTTTTCCATACAAGTAGCTGATTTTTATCGATCAGTTTATATGACAGCTATATGCTATAGTTATCAAATATCGGTGATTCCGACAAATCAGTAGGTTCTCGGCGAGAGAAGGATGTATGCAAAATTTTGTATTGATATCTGAAAAATTGAAGGACTAGATCGCGTTTATACAGGCAAGCAGATTAACAGGCGGTCTCCGACGTTTTCTTTCAAGTATTACACACTTCGCGCCAAACTTAATATACAATGTAATGGTATAAAACCAATTTTTATTTCTAAGTCAATCTTTAACATTGAGGATTACGTTGAGTTAGGTTAATCTGGTAGACCAATAAGCCACGCATAGACCAGTTTGGTTCTTTGCGAGAGCAGATGGAGTTCACTTGCAAAGTCCAAAAGGAGTAGTCAGCGTTTACGATGCCTACACTTGACGCGAATTTCAACAGACTACGATTGAGTATTAACTTTCACACTTTTTTTTATGAATATATTATTTTGGATGTTTCCTATTTGAATTGCGTTTAGTCATTTTAAATTTAAGTATTATTTTCTGCTAGACAATATAATTTTTAAAAGTTTTTCTTCAATTTCATAAAATAATTTTAATTACTTGATATGCTAATAATATCAACGATTTTTTTCTTACCTGTGAAATATTTCTTCTGCTTCGAAGCACTCGCTGTTGCATTAGCACTCGTAGCGCTGTCGACTGCTTTACTTTCATCACTCGTTTTAACAGAAATTGTTGTTGGAGGGCTGGTTATAGGCACAGAGCTAGCGGTGCTTGATATTTCAGCAGTGCTAGTGCCATCTAATGTAGTGCTTGTTGTTGTTGCTGATGTTTCTAATGCAACAGTTGTTGTTGTTGCAGCTGTTGCTGCAGAAGTTGTGGTCACATCTTGTGCGTACACGCCGCAGAAGAAGAACACGAAAACACACGCGTGACCCAAAACTTGTCTTAAACGCATTTTTGTACTTTTATTAAACACTAAATTTCGATTTCTTGATTATTTATTGTTTTTGTCAAAACTTATCGGCGCGCATGCGCTGTGCAAATCTCAACTGCAGTTCAAACTCTTTAGTATGCTTTTAACGTTTAAGAAAATGCACCACAAAACTCTTGGTGGACGCGTCCACAACTGACCGGCTTCTGAATGCCACTGCATTGCTGCAGCTGGTTTTATGGCACCTTCCAATAAAAACAAAATTGATTTGATTATAATGTTTTGCGATTTTACTTGTAAACATACAAAACTAACCGGCTAACTATTATATATATTTGTATATACTCATATAAATCGGTATACATATCATATTTAGTATGTGGTTAGGTTGTGTGTGCATAAATATGTCACAGCGCAATCTAAAATATCTGCATTTAAAAGCACGATCCTATGCTCAATTATTAGCCATGTGTCCAGCATGCAGCTTTTGTGCATGTGTGCGAGTTACATAATTGTAAAGCCAATTTATATATTATTTAATAAATGGCACTTACGCTCACTTACACAAATGCATTTGTTTTAATATAAAAAGTGGTTTATTTGGAATAATTAAGTAAGGTAACAATGCAGTTTTTCTATTATTGTAAATTGTTGGTTATTGATTGTTTTTCTGTAAAATGTTAACCAGTTAATAATAGTAGGGATTTTAAGTCCCCACTTAATCAGTCGAATGTGGAACGCGGGATATGTGGAACTCTTTTTTCATCTCTCTAATACCTGCCTGACGATTTTCAAGTACCATATCCTTCACTTTTTTAATACTTTCATCAGTTGAAGAGGTCGTCGGTCGACCAGAACGATCTCGCGACCGTCTTTGAAGACTTGGTGTTACTCACAGACTTGCATTTTTGATAAAACTGAATCACCGTAAGCCTTATTCAACAATCGCAGTATTTAAGGATATTCAGCGGAAAGCCTCCGATGCTAGCGCTGCGTTATCTTTAGTTTATGTAATAATTTTATTGTTATGTAAACTTTTATAAAAAAAAATTTAAAAAAATAAAAAAATGTTCATACATACATACATACATACATTTACATTTTTTCCTAAAAAATCATCTAAAAATCATTTAACTCGAAGTGCTTCGTGGGACTGTTGTTGGCTTCAGCTCATTTGGAAGCACCCATTCCTTCAACTGCTGTTTGCTTTCGGGCTCATACGTGAAAATCTATGATTAATCACCAATCACGATCAGGCAATATCAGTTTCCGCACAGCATCGATATGCAGTTTTCGGGGCAACAACTGGGTTTCGACGACTTTCACGAACTTGGCTTTGGAGTCATCTACGACCTTACCATCAATAAACACAGGTCTTTGTTGAAGCTTCATCGCAAAAACTTGAATTAAGCTCATCGATGAGCTGTTGCTGAGTTAATACAAGTCGAAAGTTGTAAAAAATAATCTGGCTGAAATGTTCGCCACCAACTTAATACAAAAACATTTCTTATTGCACAATTCTTTTATTAACAACGTGTACATTCAAATCGATTAAATACATATAGAATATTTTCAAAAACATTAAGTGTTCATAGTAAGGTACTGCTACATTTTTATTTCTTTAAGGCGTATCAATGAACAAGTCAAATGGCACAGCGTTCAAATAAGCATTAGCTATGAGCAAAGCAATGGGTTCCCAAGTAGGGCGCGTTTCTGTTACCAGTAATTTGTAGAATGGACGCCAATATGCATTTATAACGTCCAAAATATATGAATCTAAAAATGAATGGGAAAAAAACGTGTTTATAAGTTGGTTGTATTTTTTAATTGGCTTAAAAAAATTATGCCGTGAGCTAAATGCTATACAAGAATTTAAGAAAAATATAAAAAAATATATATCGAATGAAATGTATATAAAATAATCAAAAGAATCAAAAAAGACATAATTTTATATTCAACTATAAACATTTGAAAGCGAAAAGTATCTGATTTTTTATCGATGAAATTGAAAATAATGGGTAAACAATATACATCGATAAAAAATTATCGATAAATACTAAAAGAAATTAATATAGAAAATACCACAAAAGCGATGTAAAAATTAAAAACAAGCGAATTTTATATTTATCGATAAGCGTTATTTATCGATATTTTTTTTTAATTTAGGAGTTACCTCAAAATCAAAATATTTACCTTTAATAAATAAAGCTTTCGTTACGAAAATTGTATAATATTATTGACTTATATTTATCGATAAAAATTATTTAAAAAATGCCGGATTATATATCGATAAACACTAAAAGAAATTAATATAGAATATACCATAAAAGCGAGGTAAAAATTGAAAAAGAGATAATTTCATATTTATCGATAAACATTTGATAGGAAAAAATTATCAGATTTCCTGAATTGAAAACAATATATATCCGATAAACTGTTTTTTTAATTTAGGATTTAACTTAAAATCAATTATTCCAACTTTAATAAATAGAGCTTTGGATAAGAAAATTTTATATTTTTTTTGAAAAACTTTTATTTATCGATAAAAATAATTTTAAAAAAGTATCGGATTATATATCGAAACACATTAAAAAAATAATATAGAAAATAGCTTAAAAGCAAAGTATTTGTAAAAAATATTAAAAATAAAGTTATCGATAAAAATAACGTTTAAAAATTTACCGGATAATATATCGATAAACATTAAAAGAAATTAATAAACAAAATACCATAAAATTAAAATAAAAATTAAAAAAAAGATAATTTTAAATAGTTGAAAGGAAAAAATATCGGATTTTTTATCGATGAAGTTGAAAAGAATGATATTTATCTGTAAATTCTTTTTTAATTCAGGAATTATCTTAAAATCAACATTCTTAACTCTGATAACTAAAGCTTTCCGTAAGAAAATTTTCAAATAGAGCCGATAAATTCATATTTATCAATAAAAAATATTTAAAAAAAAAATCAGATTATATGTCGATAAACCCTAAAAGAAATTAATATAGAAATTGATATTAAAGCAAGGCACTTTAAAAAATTTAAAAATTAAGTTAAAAAAAAAGTCGAAAAAGTCTGTTTTTAATAAAAATTAAACAAATTTTTTTTCACACTTACTTAAGCCTTCAAGTGGTAGTAAATTGTTAGCATTAAATTCCAAATCACCGATTTGCGGTTCAAAATTGAATGACTTCAATTGCAAGTACTTATGACCATCGCGCTCTGTGAGATCACCTTCTGCCTCGATGTCCAGCCGCAAATCAGCTAATAATAAACAACATGAAAATCATGTAAATATGCACACTTAATTTCTCTCTTCTCTTTCATTTACTCAATTTGCTAGTGAACTGCCCCTCGGGTTCCAGCTTCCAATCTTCTGTCGTCAACTCGCCTTGGAAAGTGCCTTGTTTCTCAATGCTTGGCGATTTCATAGTCACTTCCAACGTCACGTGATCCCCATTCATTTCAAGATTTAGCGTATCCACGGTGATCTCACTTATGCCCTTTATGATCAGATTGTGTACGTTCAAGTAGCCTTTTGCGAAATCGTCGGCCATTTCCACCTTGTGGCTTGCTATGACCAAGGGGTCTAGGGGTGGTATACTTAATTCAGGAATGCCACTCTTAAGACGTGATTTCACCTCTTTTAGTCCATTCTTAATGCATGCATTGAGATCTAAATTAGTGCCCACGCATGTAGGTATACCAGGCGCTAAAATAAATGAAAATAATACAAGCAATAATATCTTGCTATCAATTAAATACTTAAATGGTGACATTAATACATTTCAAGCGTAACAACAACAACTTGGAATTGCTAATTCTAATTGTCGTGGTCAGTGCGGTTAGTGACACAGGTCCTTGGCACACATGCGTACACACGCGCACGTGTTTGCCCGTTCTCATATCGGCGAAGTCGCATCGCCAACATAATTGCCTTGGCATTGCTCTCAGCATGTTTCAAACGTTATTACTTATGTGTGTCATTCAGAAGCTAATGTTTTTAAGCTTACTCATAAAAATTCCGAAATTCTCAAATAATTGTTTAGATTTTTTCTGATTTTGCTTTCGTTGACATCAATTTAATTTGGTTGAGACATAATTAACGACGTTAGTATGTTTTAGTATTGAGAGATACTTTACAAGTTTAATTGTATCAATAGTGAATTTGAACTCAAAATTTCAATTTCATTACTTTGAAATTGTCGTTACGCCTATTTAGCACTGTCTGGCCTCACTTTTTACGAAACGCGTAAAACAAGTCAGGAAAAGCAACAAAATATCTACTATTTTTTAGTAGTATTGATTTCTCTCAAAAAAATTACTTCTCCAAAAAAGAGAGAGTAACAAGTTCTTCAAGAAAAAACAGCATAATAGCGTCCTGGGCCTACCTTTGGATGACATCGAAGACAACTTATCTAATTTTTTCCATCCTAAAGTGGAATAGGTACTCATTAAAACAACAACAATTGGTCAAAATTAGCATAAAGATCTTTTTTGTAAGCTTTTATGCTATAAGAAATGCGCTTTTAAAGGGTATTTCAGCTCCGATGCAGCGAAGTTAACGGTCATTTCTAAACTTGGACTTCTGAGCGCTTACTTTTCTTTCTTTGCATTATGATCAGTTTAATGTTAAAGCCACATTAGTGACATTTCTACTCGACGCAACTTCCGTCTAATATCAAACATTTATTTTAATAGGGGTGACTCTTCGGATCCATGTATAAACCGTTGCTTCAATAATATAGTTCTCTAAACTAGCGCTCTTATAGTATAATTGTCTATTGGGCACAATAGACCTAAGGTCGGGGTGCATTCCTCGTCTATCAATCTAATTCTCTATCAGCGCAATAGTTTACCTTTGAGTCCTTATGTAATAAAAACCTTCGCCTTTTCGGCAGTTCTTTAACATTTTAGACTAGGATTTGAAACTTGTACCTTTTATTTACAGGTTTTAAGCTGCAAAAAAGATAGAAGAAGGTAGAAAGAAAGTGCAGATTGCACTTACCATCTGATCAAATATGACCCGGACTGATCTATATAGCATCATTTCTCAATGGCGTTCATCTGTTACATTTTTCATTTCAATATAATGCACTACTAAGTGAACGAAGGAATAAGAGGTAATTTTAATTCTACAACTTTTTTTCAATGGCGTTTATATCCTACATCTTTCATTCCGAAAGTATCTCTTACAAGGGTATTTTATTTCTACAACTTGTTTTTCTGTGTTCTACCGAGAAGTTCAGGTCACTAATTCTATGATTTATATATAAGTCTTTTTCCAATATCAAATCAACTTTTTGTTGAATAACCAGTTATACTTTTGTCTCACATCTCATTCAATTTATCGCATGCTATTTATAGTTATTTGTCCCATAACATTTTTGTCGCATACTTGCCCTGCTAGCTTGCAAATGCTATTTTCATGATAATTTTATATCAACTCAAACTAGTTATAAATAGCGGAAATAATTCAATTAGACCAGTAATAATTTCTATTTTTATTGAAAGCGTTTAAATTCGCATTAGGTATAGTTACACGATTCGTAAATTAATATATGCAAGTGGAAAATGAAAAAAAAAAACTTCCATTTAAATTAATATCACTATTATTTTTCAGATAACACTTTGCTTGCTTGCAAATATAAAGCATACTTTATCAAATTTAATTCCAAAAAATATTTTTCCAAAAAAGTTTACCATTTTTTCATTCTTCTTGTGATGAAATCACTGATATTTTTGAACAAATATTTATTTTCATCAACTTTTTCGTCGTCTTTATCCGTAGAATTAATTAAAAAAATTAATTTCCACTTTATTATTTTTTTAAGTGTTATTTATATGAGGTATTTTGAAGGCTCAGCGACACCTTTTAAAGTTTAGCTAAACATTTTTGCTTACAGTGATTTTTTTTCCCCGGAATATGGATTAGTTTTAAACCATGAAATCGATGGGTTACTTTTTGGTTCACACTAAGATACTCCTCTTCAGTATGTCTATATTTAGTTTAAATTTTCTGTATGCATAAGGATTAAATTGGATTTTTATTTGTACTATCTCTGCCAGTTTTTTATTGAAAATCAATGAAGATCTTTTTAAGAAAGCCCCACACCTATGAAATAACGTAGTATACAGTCGAGCTTTTAGTAGAAATTTTTGACAATCGAAATAAGAGCCTATCGTTGAACATTTCTTTGATGCTTAATTTGACTAATACTTATAAGAACAAAAATTATCGAGAAAGCATTTCTTGGACTTCACACTAGTTTTCATCCCATTTTCCTTACATTTTTCTGAATCTAGTTATATATACCGTAATGGACTTATTATATTTTGAAACTCAGAAAACTTACGTAGTACAGTTATTGGCGTGATATCAGGCAACTTTGGAATATCGACTTTCAGTTGAAAACTCGCAGCGCACCAGCCATTCAAGCAGGCCAGTATAACGAGCACGTACGAAATGCGCGACATTTTCCTGATTTCTAACCAAATAAAAAATGGCACTTAAGGATGCGCGATATGTCACTTAGAATTGCCTAGGTGACTTGTTAGAATTATAGAAAAGAACGCGAGTGCTTCGAAATAAACGCGACAACACTTGGAATATCTTTAAAATAAGCTGGAATATATCATGGTAGATATAGTGTTTTTTATCACTAACACAAGGAAGGGTTTGGCAACACACACGCAGCTAACCATTATTTTCCGATATATAATTGAAGTATTATATATACGATTTTTTTCAATCAAATTGATTTTCAATGGTGTAGCATTTCAATTCATATTTTAATGGCAATAATGATTAATATTTTTATTAAACGGTACCTTCGCGGTTATTGAAATACTTAAAATATTAAAAAGCCTAATAGATTTTATAAAGTTTTGAACAAAGAGGCAATTGATGTCAAATGGAAAAAAATTAAATAAGCTCACATTCAAGTGTTAAAGTGAAGATTAGTTCTTCTTCACTTGAGACAACTTCATTTCAAGAAAGCGAAGGACGTATGTAAACATATTGAAAAATGTATACAAAGAATCGCTCAATCAACCGCCAACAGAACTTTTTCATCCAACTACCTCTGATAACAACGATAAAAACCGTTCGAAAAACTCGAAAATTGTCGTCATAATAGGTTATAGAGATAACCAGACGCTTTCAGAGTCGTTTATAGTTGACATCAACAAAAGTTATTACATTACATATGATGCTACATCTGAAAATACTGATTATTTTATAAGAGAACGACGTTTGAAGAACACAAGGAGAGTCGCTTTGCAGCTCGGTCAGTGAAGCCATTATTTTCGCCAGTCTGGTTCATCGATGTCATAGTTCTTTCTTCTAATAATCAAATATCAACTCTACTAGGCTGACAAGGATTATATAATGCACTACAAATAATTTCACTGAAACCAACGTTTCGCAAAGTGTTATGACCAATTCACACAGAACTTTTGCTTCGCTTTACTTCAGGCAAAATGTTGGGCAGCTTTCATCTCTTCACGCTTTGCCAAGCAACAGTCGCCATTTTTGTTAGTGAGAAACACTGAAAGCAAAGCGTTCATTTTGACATACCCTTTGTTTTCTGAGCTTCGTTGTATCAGTATGAACTGTCACGCAAACCGAGGAAAGTTATATGTGAATGGGCCTTTAGAGAGTTGCTATTCACAGCGACTGGCATCAATTACAATGCTACCAACGATGAATGAGAGAGATGAGAGAGCAGGGCTCGAAAATAGCGAGCAGAAAAAGGGCCAATCGATGGCACCTAATATAGTCTTCATCATATAAAATGTTTGCTGTTTTTATTTTTTAATAGATAAAGATATAATAGCATAATGGGCCTAACGTTGGCTTTGGTGCGGCCACATGCGGTCCGGCGCTTATGCGCATATGAGGAGAGCGTCAATTATGTACTTGAATAAGATAAGCAGTACACAAACCACATGCTCAGCTTTAGAAATATCTAACAGAAATTTTGTAAACAGGTTTGTTTGAGTAAAAGCTGTACCCACCTACAAAAAAGACTTTGGAAAATAGCGAATCGAACGAATATTTGGTATAAATGACTTAGGATGGCATATATCAATAGAGATATATACGAGTAGCAAGCGGTTTTACAACTTTAGAAAGAAGATTTGTTATTGAAATCCACGGTGTAACTTTCGCGTTGCTTTCACACATGTTCTTTGAGAGGAGAAGAGAGGAGAACTCAAATATGGTGAGCAGAGGTATGGAGAATTGTAGAATAGTTCAGTTTAAATATTAGTATATTGAAAATATAAAGTGAGTCAATATTATGTACCTGGATGAGTAGTACACAGACTACATCCACCTTATAAATAACTAGTTGAAAATTTGTGAACAGATTTTTATTACTAAAAGCTGTATCCATTTCGAAAAAAACACTCTGGACAGTAGGAAATCGAGCGTTCATTTCGTATAAATCCCGTAGACTAGCATAAATAAATAGGAATATAAAGGAAGCGGTCTTGAAACTTGAGAGGGGAGCTTTGATATTGAAATTCACTGGATAATATTAGCTTTGCTTTCACATAGTACTTATGTTCTTTGGAAAGAGAGGAGAACTCAAATATGGTGAGCAGAGAAGTGGCTAACCATAGACGTCTAAATGCTATTACGGGATATGGTGAATGTCTAATATGTAGCAAATCATAGAAATTACTGTTAAGAGATACGATAATATGAGTCCTGTAGCATGAAATCGGGAAATATTTTATTTTGCTACAAATCAGCAAAATTTTAAAAATTTAAGACTGTAAATTACTTACTAATTTTAAAATTCTTAATTTATTCCTCTAAATCACTTGTGACAACCTATTTTCCAATCCTCGAAACAGTTGCTAAAGTCAATTTCCGGAGAAGACTTCAATGCGCGTAGCGATTCACGTTTAATGGCTCCAATTGGCTCAAAACGATTTCCCCGGAGCATTCGTTTGAGTTTTCTGCATAGCCAAAAGCCACCCGGAACCAAGTAAGACGAATACGATGGTGGCGGCACGATACTGGTTGAAAATTTGGCGAAAAACTTATGAAGAATCAATGCAGTATGCGACGGTGCATTAAATTAAAAAGTCTTAATATTTTTTGCACACAGTGTAATAGATAAATTTCCCGGCAGATACATAAATAAAGCGGTGTTTTCTTTTTTCATTTATATTCACATTTATGTTTACATTATTTGTTTTTTTGTAAATATTTGAAACTAATAAAGTATACTACTGTGCCCAAAAAGGTGACATTGTATTTATTCTTCCAAATCAATTTCTTCCCCTCCAAAGTAATCTCCTCCCGATGCAATGCACTTATGCCAACGGATTTTCTAATTTTCGAAACACTGGTTGCAGTCACTTTCCGGGATGGCCTTCAGTTCCGTCTTCGCTGCGGCTTGAATCTCCTCTATCGTAAAAAACGGTGTCCCCGGAGCGGTCTTTTGAGCTTGGTGAACAGCCAGAAGTCGCACGGCGCCAGATCAGGTGAATACGGTGGTTACGGAACGATATGGGTTGAGTTTTTGGCGAAATGATCACGAATTACGAGGGCAGTATGGGATGGTGCATTATCGTGGTGTAAAAAGCAAGAATTGTCTTTCCACAATTCCGGCCTTTTTAGGCGGATAGCGTTAGGCAAACGACGCATAACGTTCAAACCTAATTCCTTGTTGACTGTTTGACCGGTTGGAAGGAATTCATAGTGCACAACACCACGATAATCGAAGAAAACAGTCAACATGACCTTGATTTTTGAGCGACTTTGGCGCGATTTTTTTGGTCTCGGCTCTCTTTTGGCACGATATTCGCTCGATTGATCGGTTGTTTCGGGGTCGTAAGCATAGATCCAAGTCTCATCGCCAGTTATAATGCATTTCATGACACCCTGGTAGTCGGAAAGCATCGTTTCACACACTTCAACGCGACGCCTTTTTTCCAAAAAATTCAATGTTTTCGGTACCAGTCAAGATTTGACGCTGTCGGTTGAGGTTGATGGGCGCCCTGGACGCTCTTCGTCTTCGACACGTTCACGGCCGGCTTCGAACTCACTATACCACTTGTAAACATTTTTTTTAGACATAGCCTCATCACCAAACTCTTTCTGTACCATCCTCAACGTATCCGCAGCAGAAAATTGATTCCGTAAACAAAATTTAAGGCAAATTCTTTGCTCAACAAATTTCGACATCGCAAAAAACGAAAAGCTCACTTTTAACAGCTCACAAAACGACACGTATCTCAAACACTAATGAATATTTTGACATGAAATTTGACATAAATGTGACTGATAGTACTACCAACCTAAAAAAAAATAATTCTCCAAATCCTTCGACGGGCGCAGTTGAAATTCAAATGTCACCTTATTTTTTGGACACAGTAGTACTTTTGCTAACAAATTTTAGCTCTTTATTAACGTTAAATATTTTAAGACAACCAGGCTTAGCATATTCTCAAAACACAACATTTTTTTAAAAACAGTAAATTTAGATTAAACCTTAAGAAAATTCAATAAATAATTTTACCAACATAAATATTATTTAGTAATACAAACATAATCTTAGCTACGTCTCTAAATCTTATAAAGTTTTTCCAATTCATTTCTCGAATCAAAACATTAACTGTAACATCTAGTACAAGTAGTTATATATGTATATATACACAAATATTTTTTTAAATAAATAAAACTATTTATAGCTAAGTTACTTATACTTTAAAGAGAAGACTTGTATTCACGCATTTATTGGGCTCAGATTGCCCAATAAGCCTGCGATCGAGAAAGGGTGTGGCTTTATGCTGCTGGCAGGTCCCATAACAGGTGGCGGCAGCATAGGCGCACCAACAGGCTTGTTGTGCAGCTTCGACGCGCTTGCCGCAGCCGGAGTGTAACATCGCTCATTGCTAATATTAACGATATCGATTTCGGATTCGTCGTCGTCGGAAATTTGTGTTTGTGCCATTAACAGCTCCAATTGGTCCAGATAAGCTGTAGCACGCAATATCTCTTCTGTCATTGCTTCATGTTGCTGTTCTAGCTCCTTACATTCTTCTTCGACAGCGATCTGTTCCAGCTTTTTGATACGACGACTCATACGGCAAGCGATTGTGTTTTTATTGCGACGCTCCTGATCTTTGGGCGAACGCTCCTTCTTCGGAAACTGCCGCACCATATTCGTGTGAAAAGTGCAAATGCTGCGCAGCTTATCCTCGCTAATGCGTGACAATACCGCGCTGGCATCCAATTGAGGGTCGCTGCTGTTGACGAGAGAATCAACGCCTTTGGGCAACTCCAAGGTGCCGACTTCTGTGGGCTTAAGCACCGCTTTAATGCTGTTGGCACTCACCGGACTAACACTTTTGTTCGACAAATTTGTTTTGTTGCCCTTGTTGGCCAAGGTGCTAATAGCGCTTGTGTTGGTGGACACATTAATGACACTGCTGCCGGTGATAGGACTGATGGCACTTTTGTCACTAAAGTTGTTGTCACCAGAGCTGCTGTTGTTGCCCGGCTTTTTTGGTGTTGTATAAGTTTGTTTTGCTTCACCGGCTTGTACAGTCTTCTGTTTCTTCTTCGACGGTTGTGCGAGCAACGATGGCTTTAGCAGGCGTTTGCCTTGTTGACCAGTTTGGGACTCGCTGGCTGCTACCCCTTTCTTAGGTGTTAATGTGACGACGCCGCTATCCTCGCTGCTTGGATTGGATGTGCCAGATGCACCACTGGACATTAGGCGCGGTCTCTTGCTGCTTGGCGTGCTGGTGGCATTGAAGCGCGACACAAATCCCATATATTCAGAAGAGCAATTCGAGTCGGTGGAGAATGGTGTGGAAACGCGCTCAACACCACAAAAGTGTGGATTGAGCAACATAGCGTTCGCTGGCGAGCGTCGGTCGCGATTGAGTTGGTCCAGCTCTTGTAGTACATCTTCTTCACGTGGACGCTTGCCTTGATCAAACTTCTTGTGGCGATAGAGATAGTTCTCGGCATTATCATGCATAGATAAATCCATTTTCTTCAGCTGTTTGTTGTACGGATTTCTTTGAAATAATTTAACACTTTTAACTTTGAACGAATTTGTGTAGAATTTCTACGAAATGATTTGGATTTTCTTCTGAATTTTCTTCACGGCACAGTCAATGTGTTGTCACAATGCTTAAATTCTTAGTAATGATCTAGCTAGCCCTCGGCCGCACCAATTTATATGCCACAAAATGTTGCGATATCAGCACACTTGAAAAGTGCCACACATTCTTAGCTGATAACGCTCTCAGGACAAACAAAGACTTGTTTACGTTTTCGTTTTTATTTTTCAGGGATTCTCCTTTAAATGTTGTTTTTGCAAAACAACATGCCAAACAAAACATTTGTTTACATTTGCATTTTTATTTTTCAGGATTCCTCTTCTAAATATGTTTTTGCAAAACAACATCCAATCCATTGACTAATTTTGACACAAACAAGTATTGTTCTGCACTTGTTTACGTTTTCGTGCGCACCTTTAAGCTGTCCTCGCGGCAGCGGCTCGTTAACGCCTTGCATTCTAAGCTAGCAGAGCCTTAGTAGCGATCCTCGCTGATATGCTAATGTTGTTTTCGTTTAAGTTGTTGTTTTGTTTTGCGGTTTGTTTACATTTTTCTTGACTTTCTGCTCGTAAGTACAGCTTATACTTTTAAATTTCACTATTTACAGGTAGTTAGTCAAATAAAGTATAAATAAAAAATATTATAGAAATGTTTACATAATTGAAAATTAGTTAATATACAAAAAAATGTATTAATAATTAAAAAAAAAAATTTAAAACTCATTTTAACTCACTATTGTTGATCTATATATGTACTTATGTCCGTATAAACTTAAGCAATAGTTTGCTTTGACAAAAATTATTTACAAACAAAAAACATATAAAATTTAATAAAATCTTCACAATTAAAAACTACATAATTTTAGTTTAATTAAAATAAAATTTAGTTAATATCAACACCTTCTTTTAACTCATATCCAACAGGCGTGATATGCTAAATGTTATTAATTGTGTATGCAAGTAACGGTTATGATACTCTCAATATAAAATATTACTCCCAATATAAAAACATATTATTTTAATAGCTTAATTAACATAAGTAAAAGAGATAGCAGTAGTATAACAATTAGTACAATAAATTAAAGTAAAAGATACGACAAATTAACTCTTGGTTGTCTTGTTATGATTTTGCTTAGTATTAAATTTTTAATGCTTGTGAAATAAAAAAAATTATATATTTTTAAATAACCCAAAAAATTGTTAATGCTTATTGTTTGTAATTAATACTTAAAGCAGCTAATGTAAAATTGCGAAAACATTTTTTTTCCATAGTCCATATAAGTCACTTTTCATAAGTTTACAAGTGAAAGAAAATCGATATAATAGCAACGTCTCATATTGAAACAAAATTTGAGTTTTGGTTATAAAATGGTTATATATAGGTTATGTATTGGTTATCATTTATAATTTGTTATTAAATTAATTAATATTGAATTTTTAATGCTTGTTAAATAATAAAAAATTAGTTTTTTAAATAACTAAAAAAAATTGTTAATGCTTGTTAATTAATTGTAAAAATGTAAAATTGTGAAAACATTTTTTTCTTTTTTTTAATTTTCGGTAGTTTATAAGTTATATATGCCTAAAATGCAAAATAACGTAACATCGCTTTTCATAAGTTTACAGGCGAAAGAAAAACGATATAATAGAAACCACTCATATAGAAACAAAATTTGAGTTTTGGTTATATATAGGTTATGTATTGGTTATCACACACTCATATAAAAATTTTTAAATTTGGTTATGAAATGGTTATGTATTGGTTATGATACACTCATATTGAAAATTTTACTTTTGGTTATGAACTGGTTATATATTGGTTACAAATTGGTTATATCTGACAGGGGAAGCTGAAATTAAAGCAATAATTTTAATATTTTTGATAATACGTTGCTTTGCATTTTAGGTGATCATATATAAATTAATAAATTTTGAAATGATAATTTTTTTGATGTAATGCTTCCAAAGCACTTAGTTTAAGTAGCTTCATCGCTTATTTTTAAACGCATTTTACTTCTAACGGAGTTATATTGCTCAAAGTCAGTTTTTAGCGGGCCAAGTACAACAACATTTTTGGCTATAATTCACTTTTTTTAAATCAATGAAAACCCTTTTTTTTAATAGATTTAAATTGCTTATTATTGAAACGCTCCTCCAACAATTTTGAAACAAACATCCAAAGTTACCCAGACGTACACAAAATCAAGAAATTTCTTCGGGTGGCAGTACACTCACACTTTTCCAATACCGAAGTACCGCTTTTCGAACTACAACCCCGTATTGATATCAATTTTCCGTTCAAGTCGTAGAGCAAGTTCACGATCAAAAGGCTTATAGAGCAGAACAAATAAAGTTAAAGTTGAAACAAGTAAGAAAGAGAATAAGAAACAAGTAAGTAAGGTCTCGCAAATTGCCAGAATCAAAACCAGGTAAATGTGCAAAACGTCAAGCAGAGATTCGGAATCCAATTTTATTTATTTATACAGTGAAAAGGAAACATTAGTCAATAATTTCATAAGAAAACCAATCAAAACTAATGCGTCCAATTATGCACACCAACGTAAGTACACTGTAGCTATTACACATTTTAAAGACCTTTTCTGTTTAAAACACTATTTATTCGTTTTGGCATACTTTCCAATTTTTCGATCGTGTTACGAGGAATATACATATATCCAGACAGACTATGTTGACACGCTGCCAAAGCTCATTCAAATATTTTGGGTGATAATTGTGCTGGCTTAGAGTTCAGTTCACAACAGCCCACAAATTCTCAATTGGATTGCTATTGTTGATTTTCAAGCCACTCCTTCACTATTTTAGCTGTATGCTTAAGATCTACATCATGTTGAAATACGATATCCTGTATTGGATATGCGCACTCGTCAACAAACTAATGCAAATATGTTTGAAAAATATTAAGCTAATCTTCCTTTCTTATTATTACGCCTATTTTATGTATTCGACCGACTTTCCACCAAGTGAAACATACCATTATACGACCGCCGCATTGT
The DNA here is from genome assembly GCA_037783105.1 of Bactrocera zonata. Classification (NCBI taxonomy): domain Eukaryota; kingdom Metazoa; phylum Arthropoda; class Insecta; order Diptera; family Tephritidae; genus Bactrocera; species Bactrocera zonata. The sequence continues at coordinate 42,624 of JBAWJQ010001955.1, read as the reverse complement.
TTCATGATTTCTTTAATTTGATCTTGTTGGAGCAGCTCCCCGGGCCGATGCCAATAATACAACTTACCATCAGAAATGTAATGATTGATTTTTATTTCATCAAACCATATAACCCAATCCTTCAATCCTTCCAGTCTTCAACTGACCAATTTTTATAGCCGTCCATTCACTAGTTGGCTTGCTAATGGCTTAAGTGGCTTTCTTAGGTGTTAATTTGGAGTTTTTACGAATTAACCGCACCAAATGATGGGCATCACTTAATATCCTTGGTCGACCACCAGAGTTGCCCGAAGCCGTCAACTTATTCCTTTTTTGCGCTGAAATGACTGTTGTTTTACTAACACCGGTTGTTTTCGCAATTTCTTTCGTTGTTTAGAAAAACTACCAGTAAATCAAAATTGACGTACATAACTGGACGCATTAGTTTTTTGTGGTTTGCATATGAAATTATTGATTTATGTCTCCTTTCTTAATTTTTTGTTCATTTAAAGAAAACTAAACATTTCAGGCAAATCGGATTATTATTTACTTTTTTACACCAATTCAAAAATTTGACAAACCTCCGAACGGTATTGCTCGTCATTGTACAGGTATGTATATAACTCATACCATATTTGACATAACATAATTAAGAGTAATGCAAATAATTATATGTAGTACTACTATATGTACATGAGATTTTGGGTAATTCGTAGGCCAATTTCACATATTTTTGTCATTAAATTATAGTAAAACCAATATAATACGTTAATTTTAACGAAAGTTTGGATATCTTTCATTAGATATATGTATAAGGTATAGTGTTGATACGATAATTAAAAAGCCACAGTCTAATACAATACTCCCAAGGTTTCATCAATGTTCCTCACATACAATCACCAATCATATGGAGTAAAATGTTCTAATATCATGATAATAGTTATATGGCAGCTAAGTCATGTCTTCGCTCAATTTTATCCATTTCAGGCGCAAAGATACACTGTTATGAGTAAAATACGCTGTCTCATTTTCATTGAGATAAACATATGGGCCGATATATCAGGTTGTCAAAAAAGTCTTGCGGTATTTTCGCTAGTTGGCGCTGGAAGCGCGTAGTTCTAGTTGTATTCGCCGCATCGGGTCATGCTATACCTTTTTGGAAAGCGTATTTCACGCGCTAACATGTGTTTGTCGTTTCTTTTAAGTCGTTCGTGAGTTATAGCGTCGCAAACATGGAGCAAAATAAAGAAAAAATGGGCCATATTTTACAGTACTACTACGATAAAGGCAAAAATGCATCTCAAGCCGCCAATAAAATTTGTGCAACTTATGGACCCGATACAGTTTCCATTTCCACCGCACAACAATGTTTTCAACGTTTTCGTTCTGGAGTTGAGGTGGTCGAAGATGCGCCACGCTCCGGAAGGCCTGTCGTCGAAAATTGCGATAAAATCGCTGAATTGGTCGAAAGAGACCGTCATAGTAGTCATCAAACCGTTATAAACCATTTGAAGAAGCTTGGAGTCACTAAGAAGCTCGATGTATGGGTGCCACGCGAATTGATTCAATAAAAATACCGCAAGACTTTTTTGACAACCCATTACTATATGCGGTATGAAGTCACCAGAAACTTCCAAAATCTTTATACTATATGAGATTCAACCCATTTTTGACATAGAGACATACCATTGAAAGGAAAGAATTATCCCTGAATTTCAATTGTATATCTTACACATTGACCCATATTTTATATTGATTTCTTCTTGATTTGTTTACTGGAAAATTAAAGAGTCGAAAGGAAATTGTGTTATATGGAAAGTAAGATTGGTTATAGGTGTTGTTGCATAGGAATGTTAAAAAATGTTATATACCAAATTTGATTGAAATCGGACGATCAGGTCACCGAGATATGTGATTTCAACTAAAATAGGACGCTACCACGCCCTTGTTCAATTTTGACTCTAGTCCTTATAAAGCTGTCTAATACAATCTTGATGGTAAAATTTAATGTCTCTGGAATTTTTGCTTATTTATTTACTGCGCTTTTATTAATTTTTAATAGTTTGATCCGATTTCATTCATTTTCACACTGTCATTAAGGGTTCTTATAGCATTAAAAATCTTTATATATAATGATCTTGAGCGAATTTGGTTATTTTAGCCTACAAATGACCCTTGCTGCTGCGATCTCTTATGTTAAATTACAGTTCTATATCTTAATTTAGTGCTTAGTTATGACACTAGATTTTAATGGTGTTTTATGGGCATGGCAGTGGTTCGATTACGCACATCTACGAGCTCGATCCTACTTTTTTGCCCGGCAACATACATCCCAATTTCGATATAACAGTTTTTACTGAAGTTATAGCCTGTACGGACGAACAGACAGACTTCGATTTCGCGAAATTATCTTGTTAAATAAGTAATACTCAAAAAAATAAGTATAAACTTCTTGAGGGAAAAAGGACGTATATAAAATTTCTGATCGATGTCTTAAAACCTGCGGGATTAGTTTGCATATTACAGACAAACAGACCGATATGGCCGATTCGACTCAGCTCGTAGAGGTGATTATTTATACCATATAGGTACCATATATACATTATGACACCCTACGTTATGTGGCAAACTTAATATACCCTGTTTTGGGTATAAAAATGATTTAAATCATTAATTTATATTCCTTAACTAATGTTGGAACTACTTGGCGCATTTTACATTGAGATCCTAAATTGAAAGCATAGAAAATAAAGCTTGTGCAAGAACTGAAGCCGCCGATCTTCCCAAGCGACATTGATTCGCTCTATGAGCTGTTGAAAGGCTTCAAGAAGATCCGAAGTTTTCTGGTTCAGCGGGTACGTAAAAAATTTCCACTTTTGAGACGAAGCGTAACCTAAAGAGATCCAAAAGCTACCATTTCATCGAGAAAAAACAACGGTTTGATGTAGTTTGTGGGCCTGTGGAATCATCGATTCACATTTCTTCAAAAAAAATGATGCCGGCGAGAACGTTACGTCAAGGACAAACGCTATCGCGCCATGATAACCCACTTATTGATGCTTGAAATTGAAGCTCGTGATCTCGGCAGCATTTAGTTTCAACAAGACGGCGCCACTTTTTTTAACATAACACTTCTGTGAGCAGATAATTTCACGTTTTAGGCCGGTCAATTTTCCTCCAAGATCGTGTGATATGACACCATTAGGCTTTTTCCTGTTGAAATATGTAAAGCATAAAGTCTATGCGGATAATCCACTTTGATTCAGGCCTTGGACAAAATATCACTTGTGTTATTCGCCAGTTACCAATCAAAATGCTCAAACGAGTCATTGAAAATTAGACTTCACGAATGGACCATCTAGACGTACCTGCACAATATTTGAAAGAGATAATCTTCAAAAAAATAAATGCGAAGGAAAGTTATTTCGATTGAAAATAAACATTTCCCATTAAATTTTAAGTTTCTCTGTCATCAAATGAAGCTTAAAATCTCACCTTTCCAACAATTTATGGTATGACACAATGTGATTGGTAGTGAAGGTATACGACTGCAACGACATCTATTGACAAAATACGAAAGACCTTTTTCGACTACCCAATATTTGATGCAAAAACTGTTACATATTTTTTGGTAACTACGTTCAAACAAAACCACAAATTTTCTCATATAGAAGAACAAAAAAAAATTAAATTATATCACATTCGTTCGTCGTTCGTCGTTGTGTACGGTTGTTTTTTTCATATCGTGCGCACATATACTACGTACTCGCTGCATAACTTCTCGTTACTTTCTGTACGAGCAATATAACCTAGCTTTGACATTTTGTGCTTCAGTTCGTTATACTTTCCGCGTGTTTTTTTATACTTTTCATTATAAAGTTAAACCCACAATTTAATCGGGCAATAATTTAATTTCTTTTCGCAATGCCCCCTGGGGCCAACAGGCTGGGGGATAATAGGTTTGCACTATTATCCCCGGGTCCAAAAAACAAGAGAAAAAAGCCAGAAAACTCAACGCTGGAATTCTTCCCGGAATTACCTATTACTAAGAAGGATGATCCCAAGTACCTTGTAATCAAATCACAGGACGTCAGGAAACCTATTGCATCCACTTCTTGCTTTGCAGTACATAAAGGTATTCAAGCCATAAGCAAAGACATCAACAAAATCACTTCGCTTCGTGACGGCAGCCTACTACTTTTGGTCAAGAACCAAAAAATCGCGGACAAATTTTTACAAACCAAACATCTTCCCGGAGCTGGTGCTGTGGTGGTATCTCTTCACAACTCTTTGAACTCAGTAAAGGGTACAATTTACGCTCCATTTATCTGTCAGCTTACTGATGACGAAATAATTGATGGTCTAAAAGAACAAGGAGTATCTGATGTTTATAAATTTACCAAGATAAACAATGGTGATCGTGTGCCTACTGGTGCTTTATTGTTAACTTTTGATAAATATACTTTACCTAGTCGTATTGAAGTTGCTTGGTGTACCCTTGATGTCCGTCCGTACTATCCCAATCCCATGCGCTGCAAGAATTGTCAGTTGCTGGGTCATACTGCTAAGCGTTGTAATAAGTCCCCATCTTGTTCTATCTGCAACCTTCCCCCAAATCATACCCCTCCCACTGAATGCGGTAGAGTCAAATGTGCTAACTGCGATGGTGAACACCCTTCTTCCTTTAACGCCTGTCCAAAATACGTCCAGTCAAAAGAAATACTCAAAATTAAAACTATCCACAAGTGTTCGATGCGTGAAGCCATCAATTTATACAAATCTCAATTGCCTTCTACCCCCTCACCATTCTCTTATGCTAATGTAACAGCTTCCAACAACAATTCTCACTCAAAAAAATACATCAACAACGTTAAAACTTCAAACACCATAGATTCTAATGACATCATTAAAGCTACAACTTCAAAACATAACGCTTCATCTCCTACCAACATACATTCAATCCATAATGATTGCCCCGAAACCCCTTCTCCCTCCGTTTCTTCCCTTTACAATTCTCCTTCTCCACCCTTCTCACCCCTTTCCACTACTACTTCTCCTACCACTATAACCTGTTCCACAACTTCACCTGTACCCCCCTCCCATCCACAATCACATACCCAAGTACCCATAGATACATAATTCTAGATATTAAATTCCAATTAAAACTTACATTTTTCATACTTTGTATATACTTTAATTTTCTTTATTTTTGCTATGTTAACTTTCCTTCAATGGAATATAAACGGATACATTAATAACTACTTTGAACTTGAAATTTTAATTAAAAAATATAACCCCTCTGTAATATTATTAAACGAAACGCATATTGCAAACAATATATCAGCTTATACCCCTAAAGCATATGCTGGTCATTTTTATAACCTTCCTTCCATCACATCAAGCAAACAAGGTATTGCAATCCTGATTAAGAGAAGTATACCGCATAATATTCTCCCAATACCTCCTTCGAATATCTCTTCCGTTGCCATCGAAATTTCCTCCCCCAAAAAATCATAATCATCTGTGCATATTCCCCTCCTCACCAAACTTTTACTTCAGCAGACTTCTTTAACCTTCTCCCTTCTTGCTCGACTCCTTTTTTACTGGCTGGTGACTTCAATGCCTGGTGCCCTCTTTGGGGTTCTTCTTCAACCAACTCCAGAGGCCGCATTATTGAGGATGCTGTCCTCTGTTCGGACTGTGTTGTCCTTAATGATGGCTCCCCTACCCATTTCTCCACCCATTCCACCTTCACCCATATAGATCTTACAATTTGTTCCAGTTCACTCTCTCCCAAAGTTGTTTGGCACTGTATAGACAATTTGCATGGTAGCGATCATTTCCCTATCATAGCCAAAATCTCCTCCCATAATTCCAATTTCTTCAAACCCAGAATATTTTTTAACACCGATTCAGCTGATTGGCCCAAATTTCAAGATTTTTGTTTACGTTACTCAGACACCCTCCCTCCTGCAGATACTATTAATCAGGAAACTGCCATAATTCAGAAGATTATAAGATCTGCTGCCAACCAATCTATATCTCAAACCTCTCCTAATCCTCGTAATCATAACCCTCCTTGGTGGGATAGTGAGCTATCTTCTCTCAGACTGCATAAGCAACAAACATGGCATCATTTCAAACAAAATCGTTCATCATCAAACCTTGTTGCTTATAAAAAAGCTAATGCCATCTTCAGAAGAAAAGCGAAGCAAGCAAAAGTTAAATCTTTCCAGAAATTTACCAGCAGCATTAATTCCTCTTCTAACCCTAAAATGATTTGGTCAAATATAAGAAGACTATCTGGCAATATTTCTTTCTCTCCTATTCTCTCACTCAACTCCTCTCAAGGCAATCTACTACATCCACAGGATATAGCTTTAGAATTCGCCAAATTTTTCTCGTCTAACTCCTCTGATTATAATTTCTCCTCTGAATACTCGTCTAATAAGAACTCTTTACTTGCCTATAATTACGTTTCATCTACTTTATCCCCTTCAGCTGAATACCTCGACTCAGATATATCTTTAATAGAACTCAATATAGCTCTTTCTACGGTTAAAGGTAAAACGCCTGGGTTAGATAAAATTTCCTATCCTATCATCAAACATCTTCCTCCTCACCTCCTCAAACGACTTATCAACCATTACAACAATATTTATCGAACTGCCACCATACCCCAAATCTGGAAAACCAGCGCAATCATTCCTATTCTAAAACCTGGCAAACCTCCGTGCGAAGTTACCAGCTATCGTCCTATTTCCCTTCTACCCTGTCTAGGCAAACTTTTAGAAAAAATTGTTGCTACTAGACTCTCTTGGTTTCTCCATTCCAATAAACTCATTCACCCTAATCAGGTCGCATTCAAAAAAGGACACAGCTCTATCGACGCTCTTTTACACCTTGACCACTTCATATGTGACGCTTTAGCTAATAAAAATCACGCTTCTCTTCTTTCGCTTGATTTCGAAAAAGCGTTTGATCGCGTGGGCATACATGTAGTTTTAAGACAATTAATCAAATGGAAGGTTGGCCCCCGTATATTTAGTTTTGTTAAATCCTTTCTTTCTAAACGCAAAATCAAAGTTCTGATTTCTGGCATATCTTCACCGACTCTTCCTTTGGATAACGGCACTCCTCAGGGATCACCGCTATCAGTTATTCTGTTCACCATAGCATTTGATGAAATCAGTTCTATCCTTTCTTCCTTCCCTAATATTCAGCATCAATTATATGCTGATGATCTCCTTCTATTTTCAAAATCTTCTGACCTTAGTGCTATATCCTCTACCTTTAAAGAAATCCTTTCTCAACTATCCCTATGGTCCCTTTCCTCAGGCGCTTCAATTTCGTACTCAAAATCCTGTCTACTCCACATTTGTAAAAAACATAATTGTAATTTTCCACCGATTTCTTTCAACAATGTAAATATTTCATGTTCTCATACTCTTAAGTTTCTTGGATTAATTCTAGATAGTAAATATGCTTTCAAACAACATTGTGAATATATTAGAAATAGAATTACTAAAAACTCAAATATTGTTAAGTACCTAGCATGCAAGCGTTCGCTCATTGGCCCGTCTTTGTTAATTAATGTTGTCAAGGCACTCATACTCTCCGTCATCAACTACGCTCTTGAAATATATGGGCATCATTCAAAAAGTCACCTAAAATTGTTGGCCGCACCGTATCACTCAGCTGTTAGAAGATCGCTTCGAGCATTCCCCACGTCACCAATCAAAAATATGTTAGCAGAGTCCGGCCTTCCCTCTCTGATAGACAATATGGAAGACACCACATACAAATTATACCCGAAGATCATCCTTGGTTCTAACCATGTGCTTCAAGATGCCTTTTCTTCATCATCAACTCGTATCCGACCTCCAAAAGTTGAGTCAGCTATATATAAATGCACCTTTTTTGCCAAAATAAACAACTTACCACTAAAACCTGCTAAACTTCCTAAACGTCGTCATCCTCAATGGTTGATTCCAATAAACACGTTTATTGATAACCTAGCTCGTTTGCCTAAATCCACCACACCTAATGCGATCTATGCATCAGAATTTTGTGAAATTATGAATACTCTGAAACATGGCAGTTGGAGATTTATATTCACGGATGGTTCAAAAAAATCCAAACCTCTTTTGCGGTCGTTAGCGAGAAAGGAAAGCCAATCTCATATGGACTACTTTTCCCCTTTTGTTCGATATTCATTGCTGAAGCCACTGGGATTTTACATGCTGTTCTACATGCCACAAAAAGCCCTGGAAAATATGTCATATGCACCGACAGCTTATCATGTTTCCAAGCCATTCAAAATTGCAACAACCACACTAACATCATCACTGCAATTAGAGAATATCTTATTAAATATGAAAATAAAATTAAGATAATGTGGGTCCCAAGCCACACTGGATTATCCGGAAATAATTACGCTGATTTACTAGCAAAGAATGCATCCAACACGCCCACAATTACATTCAGTTTCTTCATGAAATCTGATATATTCCGACTCATACACCAAAATAGGCTCTCTAAATTGGCACTCGATTGGGTCTCATATAACCACCATTACTCAATAGTTAACACAGCCAGAATCAAACCGCTATACCCATCAACAGTAGCAACCAATTTTATAACACCTTACATTCGCCTACGGATTGGACATACTATACTGACGCATGCGCACCTCCTCGGAAGAAACAGTACCATCTGCTGCCCGTTCTGTAACTCAACAACAACCGTGCTCCATATATTAGAATTTTGCCCAACTCTGAAAGAAAAGAGAGATTGCCACTTCAACACAGATCCGATTACCCTCCTTTCCAACCCTACGGAAGAAAATATAAAAACCATCTATCGTTTCCTTAAAGATTGTGATCTATTGAGGAGAATATAAAACCAACACATTCTTCAACGGACAGCTGATAGCCTTTGAAGCTAGCGCTGCATGCCTTAGGTTATACATATAGTATTAACTTTGTATAAGCTTTTATAAATAAAAAAAAAAAAAAAAAAAATTAAATTATTAAAATAGAAATGAAAAAATAAAACCAAATTAGCAAAAATCAAAACAAATTAATTTTTCGCCACAATCAAAAAAGTAAACAAGTGATAAAATTTAATGTTATAACATTGACCATCTATCGTATGACATAAGAATGCAGTTTTCGGTGACACTCAGGCTGCATTGCATTGTAACTCCGTTTTCGGCATAACCCTTTAAGGCTTTCTACTGTTTTCTACCTGGTTCTACCTTGAAAAGCACTCTGACGGATTTATGGGTGGATCATTCAATTTAAAAATTTCCCGACCTTTGTGATGTCTTTATGTACCACACAAAGCAAATACTATTTATGACCAAGTTTGTACCAAAACAAATACCTGCTAACGAACGGTTACTGTCACCTGAAGGCAACAATGGACCAACGACATAATACTACGTTGAAGTGGCTGTACCAAAGTTACTTTACCTTTTTGCGCTGGCTTAACGGCTTGTTTATCACATATTGCTCTTTGGTTCAAGGTCACAAACGTCATTTTCGATTTCTTAATTCTTGCCTTAGCGCTAACTGTACTACTTTTAACACCTTCAACATTCCGACACAAAATAATGTTATTTCGCGTACGCTTAACACTACCACTTACACGCTTCCGATGCGCTACTGCTCGATCGCCATCAGCACATCACAGCTCAGCAGGTGGTTATTTGTTGACACACGCATTTTCTTTCGGCGCGATCATATTTTGCCACAAATCGATTGACAAACATGCATTGAAATTGTTTGCCAAGTGTGGCAGGCCACACTAAGCGCTCACTTGCTTATTCATACATGCTCACACTTGCACAGCAAGAGAGTCTTATCAACTTGTTTCCATACATACATACATACATATGTTCAAGTATGGTGTATCCTGCCGTGCGTTGTGGCATCAAGCGGCTTAGTTGCATTTTCTACTTTTTACTCTCAAATTTCTCATTCTATTTACTTTTATGCTTTTGTGTGTTCACTCAATGCCACATAATTGTTCAATTAGTGATGGTCTTCTAGTACAGTACAAATGCATACTTCTGTAAACATGTGTGCATGTGAATTAAATAGCGAAAGAATTCGTTTAGAAGATTGTCTTCAAAATTAATCTTTATTTACTCGAAACCTACTGTGTGTCTGATAAGACATTTGAGCTCAGCTTATTTCGTAGTTTATTTGTTTTCTGAAGAATTGAAGGCCTTTGGCGTCATTCAATTTACTAAATAACTATTTTCTAATCATTTCCGCGAATTCGGTATTGACGAAACATATTATATTATATTTACCATTGACGATTGTGTGTATATATTTTTGTCTGAACGAAGATCGCTCAAATTTATATTTGGAAAACTCAAGTCATGACTGCGCTGTACAGGAAAGTGATGTACGCAAACTCAAATTGTTCAGAATGGATGGAGTTATTAGCCGACTTCGATTTGTCGCAGTTTGGAGAGTTGCGAATCAAACAAACAACTGTTTTGAAATCAACTTTGCATTTTTTTTGCTGTTCATGGGATCAGAGTCCCATATTTTTGAACACTGATTCTTATGTAAAATTGGACGAGGAATCGAATGGAAAAGTCAATTTTGAAAAAAAAAATTGGGGGAAAAGTAAAAAAACGGTATTTTTGGAAAAAAAATATTTTTTTGGATTTTGAAAATTTTTTTGGATTTTGAAAATATTTTCATCAGAAAACTGAGATTTTTTTACATAAAATTGGATAACTTAAAATTTTTTTTAACTCAATTTTGAGGTCGTTAAAAAATAAAAGAAATAGTCATTTTTTTGTTTGATCTCAATTTGAATTGCGCGCCAAAAAAAAATGGAGCAACTTTGACCAATAAAAAGTTAACAGATATTCTTATTTTGGTCTATATTAAGATATTCTAAAGTTTGGTCGAAATCGGAGAACCACGGGTACAAAACCATGTCGCCAATTGATGGAATGGCCCATATGCATTTGATTTATATGCCATTAAAAATCTCATACGAAAATTTTAAATTAAAATTTCAAATAATTTACAGTTACAGTCTTCTGAAACATAGTCACTCAGTTCAATTAGCTCAAATAGTCTATCTACAAACGGTTTTTTCTCGAAACAACTTTTTTCAAATTTGCTGCACTGATTACTCGGAGACGAATCTAATCACTAAAATTTTTTTTCGCATTTTTGCATGTTTTTTACATACTACTATGAGCAAAAATAGTAAGACTTTGTTCATAACTTTAAAATTCTTAATTTATACTTCAAAATCTATGTCAAAATAGTCTGCCTTGATTCCAATACACTTGCGCCAACGTTTTTTCTAATCCTCAAAACAGTTGCCAAAGCCAATTTCCATAGTCTTCAATGCGCATATCGACTCACTTTTAATGGCTTCAATTGACTCAAAACGGTTTCCCCGAAACAAACGATTGAGTTTGCTGAATAGCCAGAAGTCACACGGAGGCGAATACGGTGGTTGCGGCACGACATTGGTTGAAAATTTTGCGAAGAATCAATGCAGTTTACAACAGTGCATTATTGTGGTGCAAAACCTAAGAGTTTTTGGCCAATAATTCTAGTCTATTTTTACAAATAGCTTTGGGCAAATGGCGCATTGTTTAACAGTTTGGCAGGTCGGAGTGCACCACAACTTGATAATCAAAGAAAACTATCAACATAACCTTGATTTTTGTTGACTTGCCTTGGCGTGGTTTTTTCGACTTCGGCTCACCTTTCCGCACATGAAATTTAATGGCACTTCTTTGTTGAATAATATCACTCATCGTAAATATCGTCAATTACAGCTTACGTACTTTAGAAAGACAAGCTTATACTAAATGCTAATGATTACTTTGGTGTAAGAAAAAAATGTTTCGATGAATGGGTTTTAGAACGAAATTTAAATTAAGAAGTCTTTGATCTGATCAAAAATCGGAAAAAGGTGATAACTTTGGGTACGGCTAATATCTTCTAGATAGAATTTTATTTTAGATTTTCATGAGAAGCTTTGTATCACTGCAGCAGTCGAGAACAGACGTGTTTCGAAGCATCGCTATCATATTTTTTGAACATTTCTCTCGACCAAATGAAACGAGCCTTTACTGAACGATTGGCAAATAGTGTGGGATCCAACACGAACAATTTTTTTTACAGTCAAGTATTCATGCAACATTTAATGTACTATGCTGGTCTCACTAAGACTTATATTTTTCTCGATCTCACTACAGGTCACATGACGATCTTACAATATCAGTTTACACTCAGCATCAATAGTTTCCAGGACAACCACTGAATTTAGGCAACCTTCACGAATTTCGTCTCAGAGTGAAATATGGTCTTGAATCAGTTTGCTCTCAACATCAATAGTTTCCAAGACAACCACTGAATTTAGACAAATTCGTGTATTTCGTCTTAGAGTGAAATATGACCTTGATTGAATTCACCATACCATCGATAAATATTGTTCCTTGTTGGGGCTTAATCGCTAAAAGTTTAATTAAGTTCATCGATGCACTGTTGCTTTCATTTTTTGGCCGAGATGAATATTTCAAGTTACTGTAAGCCACGCGATCGTGTGTCAAAACTTTCTGAGTATGCATACCTATAAAAATTTTAAACTTTAATATAAAGTTTTGGGTTGCCAGATGGTTATATTTAAATTAAAAAATTGTGTAAAGGCATTGAGTCCAGTTTTAGTTACACAAATTTCATTAAAACCTATATTTGATTGTATTTTTTTTCATCCAATCGCTTAGAACTCTGAAACAAAGCACTTTTACTTTTACTTTTGTCTGAAATTTAATCTCATACAACTTTTCCTTAGAAAGTTTTTCGATAAGACCAGCTGTTCACTAAATTTTTTCAAAAATATGTGAAAAACGTGAAAACCCGCAAGAGGAAGTAACTAAAGTTAAAATAATTAAGGGCTGCTCTTGAAAAAAATTGTATCAGTAAGCTGAGATTTTTTTTACATAAAATTGTATAACTTCAAATTTTTTTGCACTCAATTTTCAGGTCGTTAAAAAATAAAAGAAATAGTCATTTTTTTGTATGATCGGAATGCGGGTACAAAACCATGTCGCCACTTGATGGAATGACCCATATACTTCAACCTGAGTTCAAGTTTTCATATTTTATGTAAAGTTATTTAAAGTCAGTGTTGAACCCACTGAAAATCAGTTCATCAAAAACCTAGATTGAGTAGAAAATACAGCGGGTTTTACCAAATACGTCGAAAATTATACCAGATGTCTTTGGAAAAGCCCAAGCAGAACAAAGTTTCCGATAAATTAGTTCGTTATTTCAGCCTGATGTTAAAGATAACATTGCCGTTGAGCTTAAACTCCACAATCCCTTACTAACACGTTTGTTTAGCTCATTGCTCTGCTCTCTAAAAATAATGTTTTCATTATGCTATTTTATACCGCGGAAGGAGAAAAAACTTTGCTTTCGTTCTAAGGACTTACTTTTATGTTGAGATCTGAATTTATATGTAACACATGTTCGAATTTTGAAAATTTTGCAAATATTTTATGCGCAACTATTACTCAAAATCAGCCAAAGTATCAAACTTGTACAGATTATATTTACATTTTAGAAATTTCTGTCATTATCATTGCTTTATAATCTACATAACATAGTTGTGCTTTCTACAAATTTCAATGTCATAAAAATAGCGAAATAGCCCTTAGATGCGCGATTTAAACACGAAGCTAATCTAACAAGCTGTCGAAAGTCCAAAATTATCATGCACTTACACAAATAAAACTACTTAAAGTGTGTGCTCACCCACTATCTCCGCAGAAACGAGTAAACTTTTCAAGTCTATTAGTCTTTCAAAAGCTAAATAAACGATGTCGTTTCCGGCGATAAGCGCAATTCAAACCATCCCGAATGTGAAAACTCAGCTGAACACAAATAAAGTCGGTTGAAGTACATATACATTGTACAATCTCTGTTTAATTATTTACAAACACTGATTATACTTTTTAAAAATAAACTCCGAAAATTTGTCGATGTGATCATTCCGAATAAATACATACATAACTCATACTATTTTTTAATAGTGTATCATAAAGCTGAAATGACGATTTTAGAGTGCAATTTCCTATATTTCCATTATACTTGAAGTCAACGGAGAAAACTTACCATTCAAATCATCTTTATACCCTTTTGATGATCTATTTCCAGGTTTCGTACTTAACCACACAGGCACTTCAAGTTTAATGGGAGATATTTATTATTATTCGAAAGAACATAATAATAATTTTCAAAAAATAAATGCCAAAGAATTTTTTTTTTGAAAATTAGCTCTTTCAATTGTTGGCCGCGGCTACGTCTCGTAACTCGTTCGCTCACTTCGACTGATAACTGGCGAAGCGGGATTGTTCGAAGGAAAAAGTAATATGAATCGATGATTCCATTGACCCACAAATCAGATCAAACCGGACAAAATGGCAACTCTTGCAACTCCTCAGATTGCTCTTCGTCCCAATTACGGCTACTTTATTTGTTAACATACCCATTGAACCAGAAACAGACCTCATCGCTGAACAAAATTTGGCTTGAAAACGTCAGATCTTGTTGCAACCTTTTAAGAGCCCATAGAGTGAGGCGATGTTGCTTGGAAAGTTCGAGTGGCATCAGATATTGCACAAGTTGAATTTTGTACGCTTTCAATTTAAGATCTCAACAAATCTCTCGAATCTTGGTGTACACTCTCAGCTTATATTTTCCCTACTGCGTTCTGGACGTGATCTATTCGGTCGAACACTATCCAATAATGAAAGCTGGGTCTCAAGATGGGTGATGGTGTTGTAAATAGAGCGTTACAGTGCGAAATCCAGCTATAACCACGCCTCCTTTCCTTATAACACAACATTAAATTCCATATAATTCTTTCACTTTTCAATACAAATCAAGCACCAATGCATATATCGGAATAAAACTTGGCTAAAATAGTACCTTTAGTGTATGCCATCTCAAGTCTTAAAATTATCAAGATGGGATCTTAACTGTTCAAGCCACAAGATACCGCATATGTGGATCCCAGTGCGTATGACCGACTTTTTACGCAAATTTCGGAGTTACCGAACATCCATAAAGTGTCCATAGAAAATTAATTGAAAATATAACACAAAATATACTATAGTTTAATTCCGAAATTGTAAGAAATCGCTCCATGTTTTTTCCTAGCCTTCATATAGTATTACCGGTCAATAATGTAGATATTTCATTGAATTGAGCATGTAGCTGCCATACAACCTCAAGGGTCGAAATAAAGTGCTTGCATGAAAAACTTTTTAGGTTATATATTAGCTTGGCTTACTTTCCCAGGCAACAATATATACTCCAAATCTATTGTTCAGATCGGTTCCCTATCGTATTTAGCTGTTACTCAAACTGACCGACATTCAGCAATTTAGTGCTTTGACTTTTTTCGTCTCCCAGACTTCCACAAACTACGAGTCGTCGCTAGAAAAGTCTCCACGTATGAACCTGCTCTTAAAAATATAATTGAAAGCTGAGCATAATTCCATGTAGAGAAGGAGAGCGATTACGCTCACATTTTTAGATCTCCAATATCTAGTTTCTCCTACTCATAAACATTAAGATGGAGCGTCAATATAATTTTTTGAAATGTGAGTCTTGACAACAAAAGTCTCCACTTATGAACCAGCTCTTAAAAATATGGCAGAAAGAGAGAACGAAAGCTATTAAGCTCCCATTTCTACATCTCCAATATCTTGTTTCAACTTTCCTGCTCATATATATTAAGGTGATGTAAGTCATGGTAACAAAAGTCTCCACTTATAAACCAGCTCTTAAAAATAGGATTAAAAGCTCATAAGCATTAAGTTGAAGCGTCAATGTAATTTTGTCAAAGGTGAGTCGTGGCAACAAAAGTCTCCACATATGAATTCCATGTAGAAATTACGCTTCCATCTTTACATCTCCAAAATCTTGTTTCTACTTTCCTACTCATAAACATTAGGATGGAGCGTCAATATAATTTTATGAAAGTTGTTTTTTTATGAAATTACGATTATTTCTTTCAACGATTTTCATAAATATAGATGAATTAATTATAATTTTTATTAATATTTAATTATGTACAATTTTTTAATATTGTATTGGAAATTACCTTTTTAAATATTTATATATTTTTAGATATATTTGAGTATTTCACAGGCATTTCTTGACAAGCAAGAAGGCAATAGGTGTTTTCCTCCAAAATTGATGGATATTGGTAAATTCCAAAAAAAATCCATTAAGGGAAAGTTTTACGATACTATAGTAATGTAGGTCAAAATCTTAAGCTCATAACCATTCCAAAAACTGCCATAAGCCTAATTACAAAACACACATTTAACGTTAATCTTTACTGTTCTGGAGTTAATTGGGTTTTTATAAATACCTTGAATCTGTTGGATACCCTTTTTGCGAATATTCTCGACAGACGTGGACCTTTCAGAATTCTGTATAGCCCATCATTAAGTAATATTCATTATTCCTTGTGCAATTTTTAAACATTAACGAACGTCTACCTGCTTCGGTTATCTACCTGCTACCGTGTTTTTGTGAGAATGCGATTTCAATGCCACACCTAAAGCTAACCGCAGTAAATGTGCAATAAAAGATTTCAACAAAGTAATGTAATAAATATTTGACAGTTACAAACTTATTTTTAAGGATTCAGCAGGATCCTATAATATCTATTATAATAAATTTCTATTACCAATATCTTACCAAAATTTAAATTTAAATGAAAGCGAATTGTAATCACATATAGCCATGGCAGTAGAGAGATAATCGAAGGAGATATTGATAAGATCGATAAATTTATTGATATAATAATTAATTATTTATTGATTATAATTATTTTATTATTTTTGAGAAAATTTTGTTAAATTTTTATCAACACATTTCTTATTTATGTTGCCAAATAAGATAAAGTACTTAGATGATAATTTGATATTGATCGGGTAAAGTACCCAAAAGAAACATTATTGCAAATTTAATAAAATTTTATTTTTAAATTGTTGTTGACCGTTGAAAAAGGCCAAAATTGTATTGAAAAATTTCCGAGCAACTTGACATCTCGGGGCGTTAGAAGTGACAGGAAGGAATAAGGTTAGTAAAAAATTGCAGATACACAGATCTTTTGTTAAAATATTCATAAAACCTTGGAAAAACACGACATGTATTAATAATCTATTCTATGTCATTGGGGATATGCCTCGCCTACCTGCGAGTGTTGGTTGAAAAATAACAAAGGTGAAGGTGAAGTTTTCACAAAGGGTCTTTGTTTTCTGCGCAATGAACAATTATATTTTTAAAGAAGTTCAAAAAATGCATTAAGTTTGTTATTGTTATTTCAATTAAAGTTAAATTCGGTTGCTCAAATCAACTTAAACCACAATTATGAAGCAGGTACGTTAATTATGTGTACTGCCTTCGTTCTAGGCAACCTCACAGCAGCCCGTCAGTTCAGCTATAAAAGCCCTGTGCGCTTCGCCGTTCAGTATCATTCCTTAAAACTAATTCAGCAGGAATAAGTCGCAAAATCACAACCACAATAACTGAAAATGAAGCAATTTTTTAATACCAATTCATTTGTTGCCAATGGATGCTCTTCAAAAGGCAAGACCACCCATGAGCAATCTTCTCCAAAGGTAAAGGAGTCGAAATCTTCCAGATTTTTTCGTCCATGGGTCAACGTGAAAACCGCAGCTAATTCTTATCAATCGCAGGTAGAACAGATAAGGGACACGCTTCAGAACCAACATTTGGGACCACCAGCACAGAAGGTGGTAAACTTGAACGATCCACCGACGAACTCTAAGAAAGTGAGAAGTGTACCTGCAACAACGACCATTCCGCCATCAAGTATGGCAGCCATACAACAATCAATGGTTTATGCAAATGCTATTCCTATCGCGCCACCATCACTCACACCACCGAACTCACCATTTGACGAACGCTATGTAGACTATGCCATGAACAGGAGACGACGCTATGCTCAGCCGGCATATATAAACACCGCAACGAATTTGCCTGTATATCCAGCAAATTACGGACCCACTAACCAATATACAATACCAATGATGAATATGTTACCACCACAACGACAGGTGCTTATACCAGCACAGCCAGGAATTGCCCTGCCGGGTTTCACAAATAATGTGGTTAATACGCTACCTTACACCGCACTACCAACGTATTCAACAGCAGGTCAATACTACCATACAAACGTCGCACAGCCTTGGTCAAACGTAGCCTACACGAATTATCCAATTGCAATGCAACAGGAACGAGCCACATCAGCACCTCCATCACCGACAAAGGCACATCAGCCTAAAGGGTGTGTAGGGATGCCAAAATCCAGGAGTTTCCCGGATAGCACCGCATTGAACGCGCTGATAACCCAAGCAAATATAGATAACAAAACATTCTACCCACCTCAATACTACAATGAACCCAAAAATCAGGCCAAAGTCACCGAAAATTCTCGACCTACCAAGACTTCTTCACCAGCACCTACCGCGACAAAACCATTGTTGCCGGAGGCGACGCCGACCACCTGCAACTCTACTAAGCGTAAATCTATTGAATATATAGCCGGCAAGTTAGCAGCATCTGGAAAGAAAGTTAAAATGATGTCTTCCGCAGTTAAGTTAGCAGATATATTAAAGTATCGGCCGAATATGATACGCCATCGCCCGAAGAAGGAAGAAACAGTGGAGCAGCAACTTGCCCGCGAAAAAAACACTATCGCTTGTCGAAAATATAGACGCATGCGAAGAATTGCTAAAATTTTGGAACAGGAAATGGTTGAGGCAGAATCAGCAAATATAATCGCGGACATTTTATGAAGAAATACAACAATTTTGAAAATCCTAATAAATACCTATATATTTATAAAGTTGACCTTTATTGATGATGTTATATGTAAATTTTTTATTGTTATATATTTTTAAGTGACGCGAAAATAATGAAACCCATTATTTGTTTAAGAGAAATGTATTATTGTCTTTTTATTCTTCAAAATCAGTTGAGTTGTACAGCTCCATATCAAGATTAATTCGATTAGGGAAGGTCTGAACTGCTTCCCGGGATAACGCGAGAACCGATTTCACACATTTTTGCCATTAAATTATATAGTTCATGCAATTATTTTTTCTAGTATATATTGGGTAGTCGAAAAAGGCTTTTCGTATTTTGTCAATTGTCGTTGTAGTCTCCAGTGCTACCAATAACATTGTGTCTCTAGCGGAAAAATGGCAAAAAGTAGTCAACCAAAATGATACATATTTGATTTATTTTGAGTATAAATATAAAAAAATAAGTTGAAGTTTGATTAGAAATACGAAAAGACTTTTTCGACTACTCAATATGTAAGATATGAACGACGGTATAAAGTTAACCGGAAATTCGAAATTATGTATATGAAGCAAGGGATAGTATTGACTTTATTTTATCAATTTTAGGGCCAAAGCATATTATTATCAGGAAAGGAGGCTCATGGAATTTTTTAATCAAGCGGAAGGTCGAAAATCGTTTACCATTTCGATGAGATATATATGAGGGAGTATGCCCTTGTATCGAATTCAACTTACTAACATTGTTATTGCTTTTGTACATTTTTTGACAAGGGAGTAGCACACAAAGATAGCGAGGAGAAAAATTTCAAATCGCAGATAGTCTTTGTAGCGTTTCATTCTTTGGCGAAGACGTAGATCTATCCAATTTTTTGAAAGGAAGACGCGGCGTATACGCAACGTGGAAGAAAATGGGTTGTATGAATCAATATCAATGAATATTCAGATTTACAAATATTCAAATTATTTTAGATATCTAGTCATGACTTTTATTTTTTCTCATTTATATCCCACCGTTTTTTTCAAATATGAGAATATTTAAAATATTTTCAAGACACCGGGTTTTCCAATAAGAATGATATGACCTCTAACTATCGTTTCGGCCATTTTTAATATGACATCATCTGTAAATTTTTGTTCATTGTATTAAGTAATGTTGATAATTTCATTATGGAAAGATATATGCAAAAACAACATTTACACATTTTTCAATTTTTTTATCAAAATAATTGTCTTCCAATTATAATTTTGCCATTTTATGGTCGTAATAATCGTCCGGCTGTGCTCACTATTCGCCGAATTGTTGAAAATTTCGAGTATACATTTTCTTTATATAATGTTCGAGTGCCAATTATACAAAAAACCCACGAAGTAATGAAAATATTGCTGCCGCTCAGTCAAGTGTTCCTAAAGACCGCAATTTGTCGATTCCATCACGTTCTTAAGAATTGGGACTGTCTCAAACCACAACCTGAAGGATTTTGATAAAGAATTTGAGCTTGTATCTATATAAAAATGTTCTAAGCAAACTTAAATTTGCTGATTTTGCCTTAGAAAACTTGAAAACGATAACGATTTTTTTAAGAAAGTCAACTCCGATGAATCAAAACTGTCGATTCACCTAAATTGATTAGGTTAGTTTTAAATAAAGCTGGTGACACCGCTACTGTCAATGGAGAGCTTATACATATACCGATGATAATCAACTTTTTATGGCGCCAATTGGAAGTAGTTGATCTGTGCATTATCTGCATCCAATAAGTCAGAGCTACGTGACACACAGCACGTATGACAACCGAATTATTGCGAGAGAAGTTTGCAGATTCGATTATTTTAAGAATTTGTTACATTGAGTGGCCTCCAAAAAATTGTGATTAAACACCATTAGACTACTTCTTGTCGAGTTATTTGAAGTCATTGGTCTTAAGCAATAAACCAGACTATCATGCTTCAGAAGTCAATACTTAACATACCATTCGTGACATACGTTGATTTATAGCCTTGACAGACGAGCAAAATTAATGCGCATTAAAATTTTATGGTGACAGTTGGCAGAATTGTGCATTTGGACAGTTGGTTGTGAATTTTGTTAATTTATTAAAAAAAAAGTGAAATAAAAATGTAAACGAGGAAATTATTAGTGGCAATTTTGGTATTTTTAAAGAATCCGTATATATTTAAAGGGGTATTCTACTCTAGAATTTTAAAAATTCAATTTTTTTCATATGTTTAAAGTTTAGACTTTCAACAGTTTGACCTTGGAAGGATTTTTCAAAATTCGACTTATTTTCGGAGATACAGCCTATTTTGTGAGGTGGCGTCCGTGTTCACTAGAATTGTCTCCTAAACTTTAAACGCGTTTTTCTCGAAACTACTATTTTCCACACGGTACCGGCATTATCTCAAGTTCTATACAACCGATTTAATTTTGTGTGAACCATCTTTATATAATCCTTTAAAGTTCCTACCAGCATCGTTTCAAAATTTATGTTTTTAATATTTAAAAAAAAATCAGGAATTTCAAAAAAGGCGTAAAAAATTATTTTTGTTTTCAGACAGTCGCCATTTTTCAAAAAAAAAAATTTCGTGTTCCAGACTATAACAGCATCCTTACTGATTAAGAATTTCTTTTGATTTTTTTTCAGACCACCAGGAGAGTCACGATCAATGTCACAGAATGCGCCATTTTTTTACACCCCTCTAATTATTTTAATTTTTAATATTTTTTTGTAAAATTTTTTTTTTCTGTATTCTTAAGATATCAATAAAAACACCATAAAAAATGGATAGTAAAAATATTTTTGGTTTTTTTTTAAATAAAATTCAAAAAACTGCCCAAATTTTAATTTCTAGAGTAGAATACCCCTTTAACAAAAAAATTTGTTTGTTTTTAAATACGCTAAAAGATAATTAAGTGCATAATTTAATTAGCAACATAAAAACTATTTACCTCTAATGCTGTAGACACAAAGGCGACGACTTCAAGCGACATCTGTCAAACAATAGCAAAAATTTATGGACAGTGTTGCCTACTCAAATTTGGTAAATTCAGCTAAATGCACGAACTCAAATTTTAAATAGCCAGCTTCTTTTCATCCAATCAGGACAAGAGCACAATCAACTTTCAGATCCGGTATTTCAACGAAGCTTCCTATTCCGCAAACTCAACTCTGATGTTTTCAATTGCGTTTGAGCTCATTGATATCGAGATTTTTTTATGATAACGGAAGTGCCAGAATTTAAATATGGTCGTTGTTCAATCTTCAGAATGTGATGCAACTAAAATATTGCCATCGGTACAGATAATGGCTTTTAAATCTCGGCACACCGATTCAACGATTACCACTCATCAACAATATACTAAATAGTAGATAGCTTCACTTATCGTTTTGGGTTATGTAATATTCGATAGGGCAAGATATCTTACAAGGTGATACTTACGTCTCTTTTCTTCCAATCAAAGTTAATACATTACTAAATAAACTATATTCTCTAGTTACTTGAAACCTTTTGAACTTTGGGATTCTTAAAGTCGTTCTCTAGCTAATTGCAGTTTTTTGAACTAATAGAGTTTGAAGTAAAAACAATAAATATTTATAAATATCTCTATAGATTTGTTATTTCAAAAGCGCTGTACTGAAAAGCTTGAAGGATCGTTTTATGGCAGGTAACAGGTAGCCAGAGATATTAATTTCTCTTTTGTTCTTAAATAAAGCCATTAACTAAATTAAAATGCGGTTAAACTCCCTCCATTGTACACATACCCTTTGTTGCCTTGCCTTAATAATTTGTGAATGCTGATCCTTAATATATTCATTATTATGTTGAAATAAATACTCTGGAAGTCTTTTTTACAAAGCATTCAGGTACGAGCTTATTATTGACTCGATTCATACCCAAAAGATTAAGCAAAATATGAATCGATTCGTAAGAGATAATCTCCTTTTATTTTCTTCTGATGTCAAGGCAACTACTTTTAACCACTATTTCTTTAACTTTTTCATTGTTATCGTAACTATTAGAGGTTTTAGTGGAAGACTAACATACAGCAAATTTTCTACAATTTTCTACGACTTTGCGACCATCACTGAATACTTGTAATACTTTGCGTCAAACATTTGCTTTGACAGAAAAGTCCTGAATTTGTTCACAGCAAAGAGAAACGCAAGGCGAAGCAAAATGTTGAGTAACTCTCATCTTTTTACGGCTTGCCAAGCAACATTTCCCCTTTGTATTATAGGACAAGTAAGGAAGGGCTAAGTTCGGGTGTCACCGAACATTTTATGCTCTCGCATGATAAAGTGATAATCGAGATTTCATTATCCGTCATCTACATATTTTTTTATTTTGCTGTAAAATTAATTAGATTAGTAGTTCCTGAGATATGGTTTTTGGTCCATAAGTGGGCGATGCCACGCCCATTTTCAATTTTTAAAAAAAGCCTGGGTGCAGTTTCCTTCTGCCATTTTTCCGTAAAATTTAGTGTTTCTGACGTTTTTTGTTAGTCGGTTAACGCACTTTTAGTGATTTTCAACATAACCTTTGTATGGGAGGTGAGCGTGGTTATTATCCGATTTCTCCATTTTTGAACTGTATATGGAAATGCCTGAAGGAAATGACTCTATAGAGTTTGGTTGACATAGCTATAGTAGTTTCCGAGATATGTACAAAAAACTTAGTAGGGGGCGGGGCCACGCCCACTTTTCCAAAAAGAAATACGTCCAAGTATACCCCTCCCTAATGCGGTCCTTTGTGCTAAATTTCACTTTAATATCTTTATTTATGGCATAGTTATGACAGTTTATAGGGTTTTCGGTTTTCGCCATTTTGTAGGCGTGGCAGTGGGCCGATTTTGTCCATCTTCGAACTTAACTTCTTATGGAGCCAAGAAATACGTGTACCAAGTTTCATCATGATATCTCAATTTTTACTCAAGTTACAGCTTGCACGGACGGACGGACGGACAGACAGACATCCGGATTTCAACTCTACTCGTCACCCTGATCACTTTAGTATATATAACCTTATATCTGACTCTTTTAGTTTTAGGACTTACAAACAACCGTTATGTGAACAAAACTATAATACTCTCCTTAGCAACTTTGTTGCGAGAGTATAAAAACACTAAAAGCAAAACGTTCAAACGACACTTTGCTTTCTTCGCTTCGGTTTTAAAGTATGAATTGTTAAGCAAAGTGATTAATGTTGTACTTGTATGTGCAAATCATAATTCCTTTAAGTAAAAAAGGGATGATCGATAACACGTTTAAAGGATTTCGGTTAGATTTTTCAATTAAGTCTTAAGAAAATTTAACAAAAATCTAGAATGACCTTTTATATGCCCAAGAAGATATGGTAGATAGGTAATAAATAGGGATATTAATTTCTCTATTGTTCTTCAGCATAAACCTAAATGCGGTTTAACGCCTCCCGCATATAAACAAACTTATACACATACCTTTCGTTTTGTCTAGCCTGACATTAACACTAAAAACACCTTGACCTAATAATTTGGAAAACTTCTATTATGGTCTACATATTCATTGTCTTTGAAAAGATAAAGAAGTCAACTCAAATTAATATCAGGTATAAAGAATGAGGTTTGTCGTATAAACAATTAAAAATCTTATTTCAAAAACCCTAACGCAACAAAATTGACCTGTTCTGAAATAACGGATTTCCCCAAATTTTAATAGAAATCTTTATACAAACAATGCCAGCGCTGCCAATTTTTCAGACACTCGTTATAAGCCACGGCCTTCATCGTATGACATTTAATGGACTCCAAGAAGTAGATTTTTCTATTTCGAATACAGGAAAAAGTCTCAAGGGGTCACTTTCGCTTCGTGTTTGGACAAAAAAGTATTTAATCGTGTGGATTGAATTCATATTGAACCACAACATCAAAGAAACGCCAGCATCACCATGATTATTAACTGAATTTGGCAAGACTATTTCGACATAAGAGTGCTATTCATAAACCCGATATTCGACGTCGTTTTGCAAGGCCTTTTGCTATGAGTCTGGCACTGACACACTTCTTATCCAAAATATTAACCAAAATGTGTTGAGTTAAGCTATAAGAGATGTTGAGATCCTGTGCTGTCTCTCTGATGCCAACACAAAGATTTTAAACACTGTTTCTTTAACATTTTCAATGTTATCGTCATTAAGAGGTTATATAGAAGGTCGAAAAAATCGACATTTCCAGATTTTTTCTGAGAAAACTTTTAAATTTATTGATCCAACAACTTGTATATATATTTTGGTATATCTTAACTATATTTTAAAACTTAATATTAGTAAAAATATTTATTTGGAAACGAACTACAGCTAATCTCTGGGTGCTCCTCACAAAAAAGGCGCACTATATCTCTGAACTGGATCCTTTGAAATTAGAAACCAAACAGACTTCGTTAAAGTAATGTTAAATCTAGTAATTAATCGAAAGACAAAATGGCAGTTTCTAAAAAAATATATTTTTGACCTAAATTTCGGCTTAAATTTTTCATATAAAAGTATTTATCGGTGAAAAAAAAATCTTCGTGTTAAAATCTGATTTTAATCAGTTTCACCATTTTCGAATAATGTGACCACACACCCGACTTTGAAAACACCATTTTGACAAAAAAAAGCGTTTAAAGTTTGAATTTCACTCCGAAACGTCTTTTCAAATTTTAGTGGAACTTCGAAAATATTCACCGATATGAAATATAATAATAGGTTGTCAAAAAAGTCTTGCAGTATTTTCGCTAGTTGGCGCTGAAAGCGCGTAGTTCTAGTTTTATTCGTCGCATCGGGTCATGCTATACCTTATTGGAAAGCTCATTTCACGCGCTAACACGTGTTTGATTGATTGTCGTTTCTTTTAAGTCGTTCGTGAGTTATAGCGTCGCAAACATGGAGCAAAATAAAGAGAAAATGCGGCATATTTAACAGTACTACTACGATAAAGGCAAAAATGCATCTCAAGCCGCCAGTAAAATTTATGCAGTTTATGGAACCGATACAGTTTCCATTTCCACCGCACAACGATGGTTTCAACGTTTTCGTTCTGGTGTAGAGGTGGTCGAAGATGCGCCGCGCTCCGGAAGGCCTGTCGTCGAAAATTGCGATAAAATCGATGAATTGGTCGAAAGAGACCGGCATAGTAGTCATCAAACCGTTATAAACCATTTGAAGAAGCTTGGAGTCACTAAGAACCTCGATGTATGGGTGCCACACGAATTCATTCTATAAAAATACCGCAAGACTTTTTTTGAAAGTTCAATATCTTATCTTTATATTTCATGGAATTGATTGAAACACAAAACATGTAGAGCTACACATATCGCATTTTGTGCAAGGCTTCTCTAATTTGTTAATGCCCTGCCCAACTTTGTCTATACGAACACTCTCCAGAGCAGCGTCTTTGGATTTTCGAACAGCTGTTGACTGTGGAGTCAACGTCTCCAAAGACGACATCGACGATATTGCCATTCGAAGCAAAGATTCTGCAACGTAAATACGGAACTGTAATTGATCCAATAGTTCTATTTTTTATGCAATACATGTTTCGGTGGTGCCTGATATTCCCTTTTCATATTTGACGAGAGCACAATGAATTTTCCAAGCGTTCACGATTGCAGCATCAAATCCATTTGTTATCAGTGGCCAATACCACTTTCTTCCTAGAACACGTATTCGATAATTATTCACGGCATTATCGAAGAGATCAACACAACCCATTCGATTATTGTATGCTCTTGCGATGTGTGACATATCAACATAATATTTCTTGCGGCCTTTTCATCGCTGCACACGATGCAGTGGTTCAATTGCCTCATGATTCGATGCAATAGTCAGAACAGAATTGTCGTTCCATCGGGCTATCAGCACATTTTTGTTTCGATCAAATGTGTAGTCTAACCAGCCGCGTTCTTTCTTCTTAGATGATGAGACATCAGTAAGTTTCGCTTTATTCGTACGATTGTCACGAATAGTTCCGGTAGCATAATATCCCGAAGAGATGAGGTGACTCATCAATTTATGAGAAGTGAAGATGCGGCGGCTTACAGAAGGTTTCAAGACCGGAGCATACTCTTGTAGAACCCCCAAAGGTGATCTAGTCACCGATGCCCAAAGCATACTTAAATTATGGAGGGAACACTTCTCCAGCCTGCTGAATGGCAGTGAACGTACAACGCCAGGAGAAGGCGAACCCGATTCCCCAATCGATGATAATGGAGCAGACGTTCCATTGCCCGACCATGAAGAGGTTCGAATAGCAATTGCCCGCCTGAAGCCGCTTTGTTGGGCAGGGGCCGACGGATTGCCAGCCGAGCTATTCAAACACGGCGGCGAAGAACTGGTAAGGAGCATGCATCAGCTTCTTTGTAAAATACGGTCGGACGAAAGCATGCCCAACGATTGGAATTTAAGTGTGCTATGCCCAATCCATAAAAAAGGAGACCCCACAATCTGCGCCAACTACCGTGGGATTAGCCTCCTCAACATCGCATATAAGGTTCTGTCGAGCGTATTGTGTGAAAGATTAAAGCCCATCGTCAACAAACTGATTGGACCTTATCAGTGTGGCTTCAGATCTGGTAAATTAACAACCGACCAGATATTCACCATGCGCCAAATCTTGGAAAAGACCCGTGGAAGGAGAATCGACACACACCACCTCTTCGTCGATTTCAAAGCTGCTTTCGACAGCACGAAAAGGAGCTGCCTCTATGCCGCGATGTCTGAATTTGGTATCCCCGCAAAACTAATACGGCTGTGTAAACTGACGCTGAGCAACACTCAAAGCTCCGTCAGGATCGGGAAGGACCTCTCCGAGCCGTTCGATACCAAACGAGGTTTCAGACAAGGCGACTCCCTATCGTGCGACTTTTTCAACCTGCTTCTGGAGAAAATAGTTCGAGCTGCAGAACTCAACAGAGAAGGTACCATCTTCTATAAGAGTGTACAACTGCTGGCGTATGCCGATGATATTGATATCATCGGCCTCAACACCTGCGCCGTTAGTTCTGCTTTCTCCAGACTGGACAAGGAAGCAAAAGAAATGGGTCTGGCAGTGAACGAGGGCAAGACGAAATATCTCCTGTCATCAAACAAACAGTCGTCGCACTCGCGACTTGGCACTCACGTCACTGTTGACAGTCATAACTTTGAAGTTGTAGATAATTTCGTCTATCTTGGAACCAGCGTAAACACCACCAACAATGTCAGCCTGGAAATCTAACGCAGGATTACTCTTGCCCAACAGGTGCTACTTCGGACTGAGTAGGCAATTGAAAAGTAAAGTCCTCTCTCGACGAACAAAAGCCAAACTCTATAAGTCGCTCATAATTCCCGTCTTGCTATACGGTGCAGAGGCTTGGACGATGACAACAACCGATGAGTCGACCTTAAGAGTTTTCGAGAGAAAAGTTCTGCGAAAGATTTATGGTCCTTTGCGCGTTGGCCACGGCGAATATCGCATTCGAAATTCAGCGAATTAAAAGACAGCGGCTACGCTGGCTAGGTCATGTTGTCCGGATGGATGAAAACACTCCAGCTCTGAAAGTATTCGACGCAGTACCCGCCGCGGGAAGCAGAGGAAGAGGAAGACCTCCACTCCGTTGGAAGGACCAAGTGGAGAAGGACCTGGCTTGGCTTGGAATATCCAATTGGCGCCAAGTAGCGAAGAGAAGAAGCGACTGGCGCGCTGTTGTTGATTCGGCTATAATCGCGTAAGCGGTGCCTACGCCAGTAAAGAAGAAGAAGAAGAAGTTGTCAAACGCAACACAATGTTCATGTAAAACTCAAAATTTCACTGGCAATATTTTACTCAAGAATGGAATACTTTACTACCGCACAGAAGGGGGGCATACCTGCGAATCTCACTGGAAGACCTGCTCAGGCTCGTGGACATCAACCGACTAACTACTTGCCTGGAAGGCATTTTTATATTCGTGATCTTGGAAGCTTCTGGAAAATTCTATTCTAGAAATATCTGGAAAGAAAGCTCTCTAATGTTACATAAAGTGGAACATGCACTTCTCTCTTCATTCTTTCTTTACTGGTCTTACTTATACTCTGATATCTCTTTGTCTCATTTGATAATTTCCATACTTGCTAATTGATCTTTCTTTTAAACTTTCCTTACATTAAATTCTCACTTTCTCTTAAATAATAATAGCAACAACAATAAACATTTACACTCATTAACTTTAAGCTCGTATGAATTATGTTAACTTCCCAGATGTAAGGACACAAAATTAGTGAAGTAGAAATATTTGTCGTATCGTTTTCGGCCGGTGGTCGATTTATCAACCAGTTAATTTTGCGCATTCTTTATCATTCTACACTACAACCAATCTGCTGAATAATACATTCTGCGCGAAGTATGCGACAAACGCTACAATATATAGAAACGCTTTTTTTTTCAAAAATTTTCTCTATTTTTTCGGAATTTTTTTAAAAAATGTGGAAAAAATGGGTCTTTCGAAAATCCGATAAAATTTAAAAAAATTAATCAAGTAGTAAAACAAAATTTTTGTCAAGATCAGAAATATGCAAGATGACATACAATTATTGCCTTTATGACATATCTCGATAATTTTCGACTCGGCGATTTTTCAAAGTTGCTGGTCGAAAAATCGACCATTGGCTGTAAATGGGTTAATCAGAAGAAAGGCATTTTGGTTTAAACGTATTCCGATATAACTTGTGGGTGGAGTTTTATGAACTCTCCATGTTATAGCTCAAGTACTTAATAAAGCTAAGGTTTGTAAGTAAGTATTATATTCCTACTATATAGCAACCAGTTTAGTAAAAGTTCCTTTCCAATGTCCTTGAAATCGGGTACTTGCCTACTTAGTTTTTCTTTAAGTACTTCCTGATTCTGATCAATCTTTGAAAAGCCATGTTTTATACGATCAAAAATTGGTTCAAGGTCTCAATCAACTCCCCCGTTCCCGTTTTTCAACCGAACTTCGCAGTTCCGTAAACTCAACTCTGATGTCTGATCCTGATGTCTTCAATGGCGTTTGAAGTTCTTTGATGTCGAGATTTCTTTATAATGTCGGAAATGCCAGAATTTTGATATGGTCGATGTCCTCAATCTATCAATGAATCTTTAAACCTGATTTCATAGATAACGGATTTCCCCACCGAGGCGCCGCCTATAGCTTTGAAAGACAATAATCCAAATTGAAAAATTTCGAAAAGTTTTACCCTTATGCCCAAAGAGGAAAGGTGTTCGCAAATTATACACGATTTAATATATTAAATATATATAATCGGCCCACCGATTCGATGATTACCGCTCATCAGCAATATAGATAGTTTCACTTGTCGCCTAGTGCTTTACTCCTCTGTATTTTTAGAAGCATTCAGTTATGATTAAACCTTATTTGATATGATCAGCTTCTTTACTAGAGATGTTGAATGGTTTTTAATGCGACCATTTGGAGACGAGAAAAAATTATCCCTGAATTTAGATCAATCAAAAGAAGAAAACGATGTTATCCCATTTGCCGTGAAGGCGCAGGCCATTTGGCATTACCCAGAGTGCACCAACGGGGAGGCGACCTGCATTACACTCCAAAAATGTTGCGATGTGTCAGTCTCAAAATTTATAAATTACTTAATAAGCTAAATTTTCTAGTTACTTGCAGCCTTTTGAACTTTTACTCGGGCGAAGTAAAAATCCAAAAGTAGCCGAAGCATCGGATTCTTAAAGTCGGTTCTCTTGCCACTAGCAGTCTCTTGAACTTATGGCTGTTTTTAAGTTCAAAACCGGAGCAGCTGGAGAACTTTTTTCTCTAAATCTATAAAAAACAACAACAAAATAGATTCTCTAGTTACTTGCAGCCTTTTGAACTTTTACTCGGGCGAAGTAAAAGTCCAAAAGTAACCGAAGCATCGGATTCTTAAAGTCGGTTCTCTTGCCACTTGCAGTTCTTTGAACTTATGGATGATTTTAAGTACAAATCCGGAGCAGCTGGAGAACTTCTTTCTCGATTCCTGTTAAGAAATTAAACAAACAATTAATTACGCAAATAATACATACACAAATAGAATTAAGCAAAAGGAAAACGGAAGAATCGGATTTTCAAGTCGGCTCTCTAGTTGCTTGCAGCTTTTTGAACTTGAGGATAGAGTTAAGTAAAAAGCCGGAAATAACCGGAGAACTTCCTTTCCGATACCTGCAAAACAAAGTAGACAAAATAAACTTAACCTTACAAGCATAACTGATCTAGAAACAAATATTCTTACAATAAATATTTACAAAAATCCCTATCAATTTTTACTATTTCGAAAGCTTAGTATTTAAACGCTTTAGCCGGCGGCTCTTCCGGCAAGCGATCGTATTGCGATCGCGTCGTAACTGTTCCTCAACTGTGCGATCTTTTGCAGGAAACTTACGAGCCTTTTGTGGTTGGTATGGTAAGATCTCTTCCAACTCGGAAAGAGTTATGTTATTTCGCAAAGTTGAAAAATTTCGAGATCGTCTTAAAGATTGCTCCCTTTGATTGTGCACATTAACGTTGATGATATTTGGCTGAATTCGAGTTGTTGCCCCACCCAAGTAATTAATATTTTCTTCAACATGAGGTGCCGAATATGTTGGCATATTCGGCAGAAATTGCGTTTGTTGTCTTCGGACGAAGTCTCTATATACAACTTGATCTGCTGGAGGAACCAAATAAGGTTGAATGTATGGTAGAACACCTATTTGTTGCATTCGGAGAGAATTTCCAGCTAAATTTTGTCCTTCTGAAGGGACGGAATGTGGAAGAATATGTGAAAACGTCGGAAACTGTGTCGGCAACGGATGCACGAAATTAAATCTATAATTTGGTGACATGGCTAAGTTTGGATAATTACCAAAACATTCTCCAAGAGGAGGGGTCCGATATGGAAAAGGAGGAGCTATCGGTGGAAATGCTGACGGCATTCCAAATATTCTTGGTTGATTAGAATTGTTTTCCCATGGTCTAAAGGGTTTAAACTCGCCTTGCACAGCTTCAACCATATTAAATTTTTTTCAACAACTCTGATATTATTTAAGATAATTTGCAGCTCTTGATGTACACTCTCGGATGACTGTCAAAAGAATGAGTATAACTGGGCACTTTCGTCCATTTATAGGGCACCTGAATTGGTAAGTAGGTAACAGGTAGCCAAATACATACATTAATTTCTCTTTTGTTTACAGTAGCCAGAGTTGGGACTAAACGCCCAACGCAGGTAGACATAACACACATACCTTTTGTTCTGCAACAAAGACATTATTGTAAGTTAAAATGACCTTGGATTAATAATTTGTGAAAAATAAGTGAAACTATCTATTGAGGAAATGTACAAGTACGAATTGTAAAAGTGAATACATGAAATCGAAGTCAAGACCACTGTTCCTTAACTTTTTCGTTTAATGGAGGTAGAGGAGAGACTAACAAGTTTTCAATGATTTTACGACCACAATGAATGCTTTGTGGCACTCAAAGACTTGTTTTCATGAAAACCAAACCAAAGGACCACTAACACTAAACAAAAGTTGTTGGTATACTAACTGTATTGCTTCACGTATTGCCTGTGGAGACTTTACACTGCTTATGATATACAATATATGCTTATTGACCATTTAATCCTGTGCAATGAATACATGTTGAATCACAACATCAAGGAAACCTCTGCATCACCATGAATATTGACTGACTTTGGTGTGAGTTTTTCGATTATGAGTTAGAATATTCACAAGATTATCAGGCAGTTTCGACCTCATATTCATAAACCCGACCTCTATTCGAAGTTGT
This sequence comes from Bactrocera zonata, assembly GCA_037783105.1. NCBI lineage: Eukaryota > Metazoa > Arthropoda > Insecta > Diptera > Tephritidae > Bactrocera > Bactrocera zonata. Next base: position 9,948 of record JBAWJQ010001955.1, on the reverse strand, counting down.
TTTGCAAAATGTACAGAGCTTTTGCTATGAGTCTGGCACTGACACACTTCATACCCAAAATATTAACCAAAATGTGTTGAGTTAATCTATAAGAGATGTTGAGATCCTCTGCTATCTCTCTGATGCCTACTCGAAGATTGGCATGACACTGTTTCTTTAACATTTTCAATGTTATCGTCATTAACAGAAGTGGATGGACGACAGACATGAGGCTTCACCATTTTTACTGAATTTTTTGCCAATAAAATACTTTCTTCTGTGATAAAGTTGACTCCCCAAAAAACTTTTTCAACTTTTTCTACAATTCCGTAGCCATGATGTCAGTGGAAACCTGTAGTTCAATTTTTTCGCATGAAAAAATCACAGAAACATAAAAAAATTTCCAGTGTAGGAAATATTCGATCAAATGCTATTGGTTCCTTAATTTTTTGAATCTTCTATCAAATAATGAGGCCCTACTTAATATTTCTATTACCGAAAATCCAGCAACGAAACCCTTAATCAATGTAGATTTTAAGGGGTTATATACACTTAGAATGCCGAAAAAAGCTATTTTTCCAGAACTTTTTCTGAGAAAACTTTTAAACTTATTTATACAAAATTTTTTCCACATATTTTGGTATCTTTTAACGGTATTTAAGATTTAGTATTAGTAAATATATTTATTTCGAAAGGGACTACAGCTGATCTCCGAGGACTCCCTTCAAAAAAGACGTCTTACAGTGACCACTATATCTCTGAACTGGATCTTCTGGGTTAAGAAAATAGGAAATTTAGAAATGTAGATGGAATAAGCAAAATAAAGCTTTTTCACAAAAGAGCGGTTCTTAAAAAATCGATTTTTGACCGGCTTTAAATTGTTTATATAGAAATATTTATCGGCTCGTGTTTGAGGCTAATTGGTTTAACGGTTTTCGAGTAATGTTGGTCAGCGACTTTGAAGAATACCGTTTTGAGAAAAACGCGTTTAAAGTTTGGAATGCCATTCCAAGGACTTTTGAGTGTAACTTCGTAAATATTCACGGGAACGATATGAAATTTTCTGTGTATATTCTTAAAAATATGGGCATTAAGAAAGTAAAATAAAACAAGTAAGGAAGGGGTGCAACCGAACGTTTTACACTCTTACAACAATCATATAGAGAAAAGTCAGCCGGATGTTCGAAAATCCTGATTTTAGTTATATATCAAGCTTCCGCTCAAATGTATCCATTTTAGGCACAAAGATACACTGTTATGAACAAAACACGCTCTCTTATTTTCATTTTGATGGGTCACATATTGGCCGATATATGCAGTACAAGGTCACCCCGAATATCGGAAATATTTGTATTAAGTAAATGGGGGCTAAGGAAAGTATTTGTCCATCATACCATTATAAGAGAAGAATTATCGCTTAATTTCAGTTGTATATATCACACATTGACCGACATTTTCGATCAAGAGTCAACTATATGTACCGGGGTCTAATTATTCGGTACTTAGAGGCTTGAACAGATTTTATTGGATTTCAATAATTTTTGGTCATAAGGTGGCACACACTAAAGATATTATTCGTGCACAGTCTTATCCCGTTGTATTAATTGCTTCTTGATTTGTGTACTGGAAACTAAACGAATCAAGTGGAATTAAATAAGACTTGTACTCGGCAAATTTTGTTATTGAAGCTTACGTGGTTTACTACATAAAACTTGTTAGAGTACAGGTCCACGCCTACTTTTTCAAAAAATTTTACTCACAGTTGTCCCGTGCTATTGGGATCCTCTGTACGAAATTACAGCTTTATACTTAACTAGAGGACCCGTCCACGCTTTACTGTGGCTGACGCATAGATAATACTACTCTATTAGTTAGATTATAACTATTTGTTAATGAGATATAGCATTTTTGAGAAGCAATTTGTGTTAGTTTACAGAAAAATGGATCATAAAGGATTTCGTGTGTTAAAGAAGCATTGCTTTTTGGTGTGAAATACTGTTGAATTTATGCTCTGCACCAGCACCAATCAACCGTTGAGAAGAGGTTTGCTAAGTTGGAAAGAAGTGAAATGAGCACCGAGGACAAAGACGCTAAAGAACTTCGATAATAATCGCTTCCGATCGCTGCTAAATTCAAAGTGCTCCCTCCGCAATTTTTAAATCTCTAATATCTTCGAAAATATTCATTTAAATAAAATGTTGTAAAGGGCTGTATTAAATTAATTGGATAAGGATTAATGCTGCATTGGTTAAAATCGCTTCGAAAGTTAGCCATTATTTGTTGTAAAAAGTAGATGACAAAAAGAATATTATTGTGGGATATCTAAAAGAGATATACAGTAGCGGACAGTGAAATCCGGACAACCCGTCGTCGCACGATTGTAACCGACAAGTGTAATTTTTTGCGGAAAGGTTTATTCGTTCACATAAATTAGTGCTCTGTACACGTTTTATAGTATAACAACTTTAAGTTTTATTTTTCAATAGTTTCAAAGTTTATTTCGTGCTCGTGCTTGGTTTAAGCTTAAATATGCCAAATTAAAAAAAAAATGTCCGAATTGCAGAAAAGTAATATTTTGATTTGCCGAAAAACATCTGACCATTCGGGAGATTAGTGATAGAGTTGGTTTCAGCAAGTCTTCCATCGGAGAATTTCTAAAAAATGTCTATAAAAGCAGGTCTCTTAAGAAAAAAACTGGCTCTGCAGCAAAGAAAACGACAAGTTCTATGGAAGATCGGGTGATACTTTCTATCAGCTTGAGGGATCACTTCAAAACTGCTGAGGACATTAAAGTGGAGGTTTTCGAAGATGTCGGTATGGAAGTTAGCGCAAGAATTGTTCGTCGAAGACTTCAAGAGGTTGGTTTGAATGCTCATCGGGCCGCCAAAAAAAAACACTTTTAACGTTAAAAATGCGTCAAAACCGTTTACGATGGACAAAAGAACATCAAAATTAGACTCAACTTGATTGGCGAAATGTAATCTTCTAAGTCCAAATTTAACATTTTTTGCAGCGACGGTATGTCCTACGTGGGAAGGAGAACTGGTGAACGGTTCAAGGAGGAATGTGTTCAAAAACTGTGAAGCAGGGAGACAGCTGAATGATCTAGGGTTGCTTTTCCTACTATGGCCTTGGGAATAAGTATCAGGAGATACTTGAAACCAATTTAATACCTTCAATGAAAAACCACTTTTCACGAGCGGATGTCCTTATTTTTCAGGATGACCCTTTTTTTGTACAATTAGAGTTTATTGCTATAATTTTAATTACAAATTTTATACTTGTCCTTTTTTCTTTCTTTAAGGTGAAGAATTATTTATCAAAAATCCGGGTCTCGACTTTGGAGTGAGCAGGTAACAGTCCGGATCTCAATCCCATTGAGAACCTTTGGTTTATAATGAAAGCTCAGGTAGCACAGAAGAGACCAAAGAATTTAGCAGAGCTGAATGGAATTATCGAAGAAGTGTGGTATAACGGTATTGGAGCAGCAACAATAACAAATCTCTTAAATTCAATGCACGGGCGGATAAAAGGCAAAGGAGGTTTGACAAAATACTAAACAGAGTGCTTTTGTATAGATTAATATTTCCTTTAACTAAAACTATAAAACCACTTCTCTAATGTAAATAAAAAAATTATCACTGTTTATATTGCTAGTTACCAAAATGACACAATACCTAAAAAGAACAAAAAAAAATTTGATAAGTGCAATCCACTACACTGACTGTTTTTACGCTTAATAAATATGGGGTATTCCATACCAAATCGACCACTTTTGAACCCGACCACTTTAGATTTTGCTGAAACTTATCCATCCTTTTCTACCTTTTGAAAAACATTTTTGAGAATTTTTCAAAATTTTTTGTCCAACTTCAAAATAGTTATGAATTTTGCTATTTTTATTGCTAAAAAATGGCTTTTTTATTTTCAAATAGCCATAACTTTTGTAGAAATTGACTTTTTGGGACCTTTTTTTTTTAAACTTTTGTTTTTGAATGAACTTTTCGAAAAAATACAGGAAAAAAATTTAACACAATCAACTATATAAAATAATCGGGGTTTTTAAGTCAAATCCTAATTTTTTTTGAAGTTAGCCATTTTTTTTCCTTAAAAACACTTCAATTAATATACTATATATACATATATATTGTTTTTGAAAATTCTAACTGTACTGAACCCCTTAACTTAAAGTGGACATGTTTCGAAGCACCGCCATCGTATTTTTTAGCATTTCATTAGAATCCAACGTAAACAATTTTTTTACAATCTAATTTTCATGCCGTTTTGAATATACAAATACGTTATGTTGGTCCAACTAACACCTAAAATTGTCTCAACCTCACAACAGATCACATGGTGTTCTTGCAACATCAGTTTACGCAGAGCATCAATAGTTTTCGGAACAATAACTGCTTTTGGACGGTCTTCACGAAATTCGTCTTGGGGTGATCTACGGCTTGAATGAATTCACCACACCATCGATAAATAGTGATCCTAGTTAGAGCTTGATCGCCAAGAAGGGTACACTGTTGCGGAGTCGTTGAATAATAGAGCGAAAATATTCGCTATATTAATTCAATTTTTTGGCCGAGAGTTACTGTAAACTACATAAATAGCTGTCTTGTGCCAAAAAGTTATGACTATGCAAACATCAAAAATGTCAAACTTTTTGATAAAGTTCTGGGTCCAGATTGCAAAACCAGGATAACCGGGTAGACGGTTTTATAATACTTTCTATCTTGTTTAACCCCTGTCAACAAAAATATCTTAAAATGGATGAGAAGGGAAGAGACATTAGAAATTTTTCTCAGCATTTCAGCAACCTCATTCTTGTAATAAAACCGTACACAAAGCGATTCCTCTTATCACCGATATCTATTGTATATATAACCATATTCCAGTTCCATGTGCTATTAAGAAGAAAATTATGTCGATTTAAGGTGTATTCTACTCTAGAATTTTGAAAACTTCGATTTTTTGTTTTTTTTCATATACTATATTTAAAGTTTAGACCCTTAAGAACATATCCTCCAAAGGATTTTTAAAAATTAAAATTATTTTAAGAGCTACAGTTACTTTAGTGACGCAGTACCTAGCCCGATTCGGTTTGACTCACTTTTTTAAAAGCATTTTTCTCGAAACTACTTTTTTCCACACGGTACCGGCATTACCTCAAGTTCTAAACAACAGATTTACTTCAAATTTTGTGTGAACCTTCTTTATATAATCCTTTATTGTTCCTACCAGCATCGTGTCAAAATTTTTGTTTTTAATATTTAAAAAAAAAATCAGGAAAAAAAAAGAAAATTCAAAAAAAAAAGCGTAAAAAATGATTTTTATTTTCAGACAGTTGCCATTTTTCATCCTTACTGATTAAGAGTTTTTTAAATTCTTTTTTTCAGACCACCAGGAGAGTCAGGATCAATGTCACCAGGATGTGCCATTTTTTTACACCTGTCTCTTTCTCTCCCCCCCTCTAATTATTTTAATTTTTAATATTTTTTTGTAAATTTTTTTTCTGTATTCTTAAAATATCAATAAAAAACACCATAAAAAAATGGATAATAAAAATAGTTTTTGTTTTTTTTTTAAATCCCAAAATTTGATTTCTAGACTAGAATACCCTCTTAAACGTAATCCTGTATTCTTTTTGTTTAAAGTTTTTGAATCTCTTGAGGACTTCCTGTTATAGCTCAAATACTTAATAGAACTAAGGTTTGTAGCCAGTATCACTTTCCTGCTGAATAGAACTAGTTCAGTAAAAGTTCCTTCCAGTGTCCTTTGAAGCCGCGTATTTGCCTGCTAAATATTTCGTTGAGTTCTTCCTGATTCTGATTTAATTGTTATATCATAACAATCTTCGTAAACTCAACCTTTGAAAAGCCATGCCCAGCATTTCAACGGAGCTTCGCAACTCCACAAGCTCAACTCTGATGTTTGATGCTGCTGTCTTCAAATGCATTTGAAGTTCTTTGATGTGGAGATCGTGGAACCATATTTCATGCAGGTAGGTTCGAAGGACAAGATTTTAATTCGAAAAATGTTGAAGAGTATGCCCTTATGCCCAAGGGTGAGAGACGCTCGAAAATGATAGACGATTAAATATATTGCCATCGATGCAGAGAATGGTTTTTACATCCCGGCATGCTGTTTCGATGATTACCGCTCATCAGCAATATAGATAGTTTTACTTGTCGCCTAGTGCTTTACTCCTCTGTATTTTTAGAAGCCTTCAGTTATGATTAAACCGTATTTGATATGATCAGCTTCTTTACTAGTGATGTTGAATGGTTTTCAATGCGACCATTTGGAGACGAGAAAGAATTATCCCTAAATTTAGATCAATCAAAAGAAGAAAACGATGTTATCCCATTTGCCGTGAAGGCGCAGGCCATTTGGCGTTACCCAGAGTGCACCAACGGGGAGGCGACCTGCATTACACTCCAAAAATGTTGCGATGTGTCAGTCTCAAAATTTATAAATTACTTAATAAGCTAAATTTTCTAGTTACTTGCAGCCTTTTGAACTTTTACTCGGGCGAAGTAAAAGTCCAAAAGAACCCGAAGCATCGGATTCTTGAAGTCGGTTCTCTTGTCACTAGCAGTCCTTTGAACTTATGGATGATTTTAAGTACAAAGCCGGAGCAGCTGGAGAACTTTCTTCCCTAAATCTATAAAAAAAAACAACAACAAAACAGATTCTCTAGTTACTTGCAGCCTTTTGAACTTTTACTCGGGCGAAGTAAAAGTCCAAAAGTAACCGAAGCATCGGATTCTTAAAGTCGGTTCTCTTGCCACTAGCAGTCCTTTGAACTTATGGATGATTTTAAGTACAAAACCGGAGCAGCTGGAGAACTTTCTTCTCGATTCCTGTTAAGAAATTAAACAAACAATTAATTACGCAAATAATACATACACAAATAGAATTAAGCAAAAGGAAAACGGAAGAATCGGATTTTCAAAGTCGGCTCTCTAGTTGCTTGCAGCTTTTTGAACTTGAGGATAGAGTTAAGTAAAAAGCCGGAAATAACCGGAGAACTTCCTTTCCGATACCTGCAAAACAAAGTAGACAAAACAAACTTAACCTTACAAACATAACTGATCTAGAAACAAATATTCTTACAATAAATATTTACAAAAATCCCTATCAATTTTTACTATTTCGAAAGCTTAGTATTTAAACGTTTTAGCCGGCGGCTCTTCCGGCAAGCGATCGTATTACGATCGCGGCGTAGCTGTTCCTCAACTGTGCGATCTTTTGCAGGAAACTTACGAGCCTTTTGTGGTTGGTATGGTAAGATCTCTTCTAACTCGGAAAGAGTTATGTTATTTCGCAAAGTTGAAAAATTTCTAGATCGTCTTAAAGATTGCTCCCTTTGATTGTGCACATTAACGTTGATGATATTTGGCTGAATTCGAGTTGTTGCCCCACCCAAGTAATTAATACTTGCCGAATATGTTGGCATATTCGGCAGAAATTGCATTTGTTGTCTTCGGACGAAGTCTCTATATACAACTTGGTCTGCTGGAGGAACCAAATAAGGTTGAATGTATGGTAGAACACCTATTTGTTGCATTCGGAGAGAATTTCCAGCTAAATTTTGTCCTTCTGAAGGGACGGAATGTGGAAGAATATGTGGAAACGTCGGAAACTGTGTCGGCAAAGGATGCACGAAATTAAATCTATAATTTGGTGACATGGCTAAGTTTGGATAGTTACCAAAAAATTCTCCAAGAGGAGGGGTCCGATATGAAAAAGGAGGAGCTATCGGTGGAAATGCTGGTGGCATTCCAAATATGTTTGGATGAGTAGAATTGTTTTCCCATGGTCTAAAGGGTTTAAACTCGTCTTGCACAGCTTGAACCATTTTGAATTTTTCAACGACTCTGATATTATTTAAGATAATTTGCAGCTCTTGATGTACACTCTCGGATGACTGTCAAAGGAATGAGTATAACTGGGCACTTTCGTCCATTTATAGGGGACCTGAATTGGTAAGTAGGTAACAGGTAGCCAAATACATATAGCCAGAGTTGGGACTAAACGCACAACGCAGGTAGACATAATACATATACCTTTTGTTCTGCAACAAAGACATTAATGTAAGTTAAAATGACCTTGGATTAGTAATTTGTGAAAAATAAATGTACAAGTATGAATTGTAAAAGTGAATACATCCATTAAAGACCACTGTTTCCTTAACTTTTTCGTTTAATAGAGGTAGAGGAGAGACTAACAAGTTTTCAATAACTTTACGACCACAATGAATGCTTTGTGGTACTCAAACACTTGTTTTCATGAAAACCAAACCAAAGAACCACTAACACTAAACAAAAGTTGATGGTATACTAACTGTATTGCTTCACGTATTGCCTGTGGAGACTTTATACTGCTTATGATATACAATATATGCTTATTGACCATTTAATCCTGTGCAATGAATGCATGTTGAATCACAACATCAAGGAAACCTCTGCATCACCATGAATATTGACTGACTTTGGCGTGAGTTTTTCGATTATGAGTTAGAATATTCATAAGGTTATCAGGCGAAACGACGTCATATTCATAAACCCGACCTCTATTCGAAGTTGTTTTGCAAAATGTACAGAGCTTTTGCTATGAGTCTGGCACTGACACACTTCATACCCAAAATATTAACCAAAATGTGTTGAGTTAATCTATAAGAGATGTTGAGATCCTCTGCTATCTCTCTGATGCCTACTCGAGGATTGGCATGACACTGTTTCTTTAACATTTTCAATGTTATCGTCATTAACAGAAGTGGAAGGCTTCACGATTTTTACTGAATTTTTGCCAATAAAATAGATTCTTCTGTGATAAAGTTGACTCCCCAAAACACTTTTTCAAATTTTTCAACAATTCCGTAGCCATGATGTCAGTGGAAACTTGTAGTTCGATTTTTTTGCATGAAAAAATCACAGAAACATAAAAAAATTCCCGTGTAGGAAAAATTCGATCAAATGCTATTGATTCCTTAATTTTTTGAATCTTCTATCAAATAATAAGGCCCTACTTAATATTTTTATTACCGAATATCCAGCAACGAAACCCTTAATCAATGTAGAATTTAAGAGGTTATATAGTATACACTTAGAATGCTGAAAAAAAAGCTATTTTTCCAGAACTTTTTTTTAGAAAACTTTTAAACTTATTTAACCAAAATTTTTTCCACAAATTTTGTTATCTTTTAACTGTATTTAAGATTTAGTATTAGTAAATATTCTTATTACGAAAGGGACTACAGCTGATCTCAGAGAGCTCCCTTCAAAAAAGACGTCTTACAGTGACCACTATATCTCTGAACTGGATCTCTGGGTTAAAAAAAAATATGAAATTTCGTCAAAGTAATGTTAAATCTATTAATTAATAGATGGAATAAGCAAAATAAAGTTTTTTCACAAAATGGCGGTTCTTAAAAAATCGATTTTTGACCGGCTTTAAATTTTTTATATAGAAATATTTATCGGTTCGTGTTAAAATCTGAGACTAATTGGCTTAACGGTTTTCGAGTAATGTTGGTCACCGACTTTGAAAAACACTATTTTGAGAAAAACGCGTTTAAAATTTGGAATGCACTTCCAAGGACTTTTGAGTGTAACTTCGTAAATATTTACCGGAACGATATGAAATTTTCTGTGTATATTCTTAAATATATGGACATTAAGAAAGTAACATAAAACAAGTAAGGAAGGGGTGCAACCGAACGTTTTATACTCTTGCAACAATCATATAGAGAAAAGTCAGCCGGATGTTCGAAAATCCTGATTTTAGTTATATGTCAAGTTTCCGCTCAGATGTAGCCATTTTAGGCCCAAAGATACACTGTTATAAACAAAACACGCTCTATTATTTTCATTTTGATGTCTCACATATTGGCCGATATATGCAGTACAAGGTCACTCCGAATTTCGAGAATCTTTGTATTAAGTGAATGAGGGCTAAGGA